>CM041776.1:344527330-344683423 GCA_023374045.1 Limonium bicolor | reverse complement strand
TTTTTCATTTTGGACTTATATATTAAAAGTTACAACAATTTAAATTATGTTGTTGGGATAAAAAAAGAAAAAAAAAATTACACAAAAAGTAAAAAAAAAAAAAATCATACACGCTCACCTTAGGATGCTCACCTTCCGTCCCATTTCCACCTAGATGTAGCTATATAGCTACATACACATGTAGCTAAGAATTTGTGTTTTGCAATGAGTCTTAGCTACAATCATGTGTAGCTATCTTTGGCTACATTTTTCATGGTATAGTTTGTATAGTGTTAAAATACATGTTTTATAAGTATATTATACAGTTTATAAAGTTAGTATATACATTTACTACAAATTCAGAAATATCACAATTCTATGTATACATGTACATATACACAGTACAATTTTGAATGATCAATTTTACAATTTTAAATAACCGAATATATATATATATAGCTATCTATAGCTACATGTGGTTGTAACCAAGAAATTGGATCCTTTCATTAGTGTGATTTTGATGCGCATAATTTAAATGGGCCAGCTTCCTTTTGCGGGTAGAAATGGAAGTGTTATGCTAGTATTGTAGTGGGCTAACAACAGTCATCAGGTTAATTTTTTTTTTTTTGAAACCCAGTCATCAGGTTAATTATATGCGAGGATTGGAGCCCATCTGGTATTGTAAAGGCCGTAAACGTTGGATCATAAAGCATTTTTTCGCATTCGTAATCGAGGCTCCACGCGTTCCCTTTCCACAATCTAAGGGCCCGTTCGCACGTCCCGATTTGTCGTTTTTGTTGTGAATCGCCTGAAAAAGCATCCAGCGAATTTTGCAAAAGCGCGCCCCTAAAGTGACAGATTAATCTGTTTTGACACCTTTAACTTAACGCAAGGTATTGATGCGTTTAGAACAATTCGTGATTTCAGGGGCAGATTTCAAAAGTAAAAATGACTCAGTTACCCTTCTATCTCCAACATGTCTACTGGAAACGTCAACGAAGTTTGACAGCATTTACCCACTTCCCATCGTCCCCAAATTGAATGCGGCAAACCCTAACGTCGGAGATGAGGTACAGCCAGTGACAGCAACCAGAACAGGATAATCTTTCCTTCGTTACTAGTATCCTATGGGGCAGATTACTGTCTCATCACGTAATTAGTACCGGCATTAATGTTCAGCTACATTCGTCTAGCTGGATTCGACTTCCTCCTGACTCTATAAGTACAGTTGATTCAGCAAGCGTTCATTTCTCACGCAAACGGTAAGTTTCTTGAATACTCGTCTTATTTTTTAAATTACACGTTTCTTTCACCTAATTTGGTTTTTATCTCTGGCATTTCTGGGCGGTAGGAGGGACTGCCTGCGGGGGATCGAGCATCTACAGTCTACACATTCGACTTATGAGTAAACACCCCTTTGTCGACCTCCTGTTCTCGATTATGGGTTTGAACTCATTCCTTTGGGTTTATTTTTGGTTGCAGTACAAGTCAAACGTTTGGGTGGCCGCATCGGTATCAGGTACACTTTCACATTCACCACATTGATCTTATGATATGTTGAGATCCTATTATTGATGTATGAACCAACGGGCTATCGTTGGTGTGAATATTTGTGCTGTTTGAAAATGGCTGTTCATCGAAATTTGAATTATTCTGGTATGAACTCGTAGTTCAGTTTGGTGTACTTTGTTGATTCTAGAATTTTTCGGTCCCTTTTTACTGGTGTTAAATCATCAATTTTAACCTTGCGGCCAATAGAGTGGCAAGCAGTTGATGTAACACCCCCAAAACTAGCCGGTATATTATTAAGGTTGAAGTATAAATTAAAATTAGTTTTTAACATATCATCTACTTAGCAGCGGATATCAAAACCTAATGGGGTGTTACCGCCACACTCACCAACCTAGTGAGTGCTAAGGCTAAATACAAAAACTTCAACCTTAACCGGAAAATAAATGAAGATAAAAAGTAATTGCATCTCAAACTAAATTTTAAACCTTCAACGCAAAGCTATAACCATCTAAATAATTTAAATGAATTGAAGTAGAGTCCATGTCAATTCCCAAACCCAACTCTCACGCTTAACATCCAGGTCAGCTTCATTACATGCGGTCAGAAAACATAACAACACACAAAAAAAGACCGCGCAAATCAGAGAAACTGAGTAAACCCTGCAACACCTTGTCAAATACATTTTGAAAACTCATTTGAGTACAATAAACATCCATAGCCACATAAAAAATCAAACATAGCATTAAGAATCAATTCAATCACCAACCAACAATATCACAATCCAATTCTGGGATGATGGGAGTCACCAAAGTTCCACAAATCACAAATTCCAATAATTGGTACCACAACAGAGTTGGGACCGATCCAGTTCACCCTCACTATAAGTCCTTAAGTGTGCACACCCCCCAAAAGTTTTTCTAACTAATGAAGTATATCATAGAGCTTAGCTGTGGTCTGAGACTCAACAGCGCAAATATATATAAATTAGCCAAAAGCCTTTTTCCAATCCAATATCAACCTCCCATCAAATCCAGAATATAATGGCCAATTCATATAATACCAAAATTCTCAACCATCCCAAATATTTCATACTATCAGTACAATATCAACATTGTAAACATAGTTCCCACATTCACATTCAATACAATCAACATCAAAATACCACAACACGATCAAAAGTAAATTAGGTGAACACAAGGTTTACCTGGAATTCACGCTTAAGCAGACATTCACAACAATCCACCGCAATCAATCGCTAGAACGACAGTAGACAAGATCCTTCCAAACTAGTCACACAGTGATACAACAAGGTATCTCAACATCCTATGATTAAAATACAAATAATCATATCACCACCAACCGCTATAATTAATCGTGTTTCTAGCAAAATAATAAATACGTTTATTATACTATTCTTAATTATCGAAAATCCGAAACCACTATGGTTATTATTCTATTGACTCCAAAATTTGTATAGTTAGCCAAAATAATCATTCCACCAAATTGCTACACACAACTACTCATAATATCTATAAATACACTAGTTATTATTAGTATATTAATAAATTAGTTAACACTTGTACACCAAACCACACCCACACACACCCCTGATTAATATACTAATCTCACTTAGTTAATACATATATACACGGACACACTCATACTATTAGAATACACGATTTAGGTATAATTCTCAAAAGAATTTTGTGTATACCTATTATAATTAATCACATAAAATATTTTGTATAAACTAGGTATGTATGCTTATGATCCGGTATAAAATATCAATCGCACAACAACAAAATCGAATCTACATACATGTGTCAATATCATAATATATTAGTAATCAAGGGGTAATTATTACTCTATGATGCTCATTAATGGCCTAGGCAGAACAATGATTTTTTTTTGTTGCATCTTTCTCGACTTGGTCTTGATAATTCCGGAAAAGCAAAGCAAAACAAATACAAGTATGTCGCTCACCTTCACTAGGATCTGGAATGGCAAATTAAAAGGAGGCGCTTCCCACTTTTTGCAGTTAGCCAAATTTCGGTGTTGTTGAAAGTTGTATGAGCAAGTAATGGCGTAGGTATAGATTAATGAAGGGGAATCAATGATTGTTGGTTTTGTCCAGATAAAAGTGGTGATCTATTTTCCGTTATGAGACAAAAATAAATCAAAGCTATTGTTTGAGATGAAGCAAAGGAATAAGAAAGATGAAGAAGCTTGAGAAAGGCGTAGACTAGTAGAGAATGAAGACGGCCGTGAATATATAGAAAGGTAAAGAAGAAGGGAAAGCAAATAAATTAGGTTAATCTTTATTGGTTTTTAATTACTTCGTTAACCCTTAATTATTAATATTTCTCCCATAATTAAAATAAAATCTGCAATATTACTATCCTCAAATATCTACTAATAACCATAAACTATAATAGTATTAACAATGTATTTAATTTAACAACAAAATCCTGTTAAAATAATACTAATACCGATTTAAGTAGTAATTAAGTAGTCATATATTGACAAATAATGATATACTAAATTATAAGGGTTTTTCACTTTGTAACCCTAAAGTTTCTACCAAAATATAACATATAAAGGTTTAAGGAAATAATGCCGCAACTGAATATAAAAATCAAATCCAAGACATTAAGAAAAACAAGTCAATTGACTACTAATTCAATATTTTCAAATACACATTTTCTTTTCCAAAACATAAATATACTCATCCGAGTTTTGTCAAATATATATACAAATCTCTTACAAGTCTGCATAATGATAAAATAGCTACTATGACAAAATATGTTGATTAGTACCATATTAAAATTATCAAACCTTAACAAACAAAATAGTAATTATAATCAATAACACCGTAGGGCGTTAAATACAAATATTGAGTGAACAACCAAAGAGAAAGACACTTAATGATTTACAACGTATACAAATAATGTATATATATATATGTATTATATTTTACGGGTATTTCATTATCACCCCCTTAAAAGAAAGCTTCGTCCCCGAAGCTGGATGTAACATAAGAATACTCCACTAACTGTAACGATGAATATTTAACTCAAAGCTCTAATTGAAGTCCTTGCTCAAACGAATTTCTTTACGACAATTTCTAACTCATCTCTTAACTACTTATAATGTCACCAAATGATCTACCTCATTCCAAACACTTCTCTCAACCTTCTTTAAATGAAATAATCAATTTCAAGACAAAACTCTAATCTAACTTGCTGATCTTTCAAAATCTAGATTGTTGCAGTTGACCCTTGATTTTGTGGTACTTTAGTGTATTTCATTCTGGAAATCCTTTGTTAATTGTATTTCCTACACTTTTGATGCATTACATTTGTCGATATTGACATTTGTTGTTCTTGGTTATTACTTGACTTACAGTATGAACGCAATTTTTTTTTTAATACTGGCGAACAAGATGTGATAACAACCGTTACATTTTTGAAGTAGTTTTATTCTATTATGTACGTGTAGTGGATAGTTAGGCTGCTTCAGTATTTTTTTAATGTTTCTAAGGTTTAAGGAAACTCCGTACTTATGTTAATTTGTTGTCTAATCTCACCAATATGCTAAAGTACTTATGCAACTGCAAACAAATCATGCATTACGGATATTATTTGTTTACACTGTCTGAAGAAAGTCTATTGCGGCCACAATTTTTTATTACTGTCTTTACTTTTTGTTGTAAAACAATGGGTGACTAACAAAACGATAAATTGGTGATAAACCTGTCAAAATGAATTAGTCATGGTGAAAAGACAAGATAATGACAAAGGGAAAGGAAAGATCAATGAGTGTGCTGAAGAAAAGAGAAGGAGACCAAAGCATGAGTGGTCTAAAGAAGATGTGGAGTTACTTATTCAATTGCTAGTAGAGGAAGCACAGATACAGTTAGGCAGGGGTGGTTCTCTAGTTGGTTTTCAACATAGGTGGGTCAATGTTACCGAGAAATTTAATGACCATAGGAGTGGTGAAGGTTATGTTGATAGACATCAGTGCAAAAATAAAGTGGATACCCTAAAAGGTGGTTGGAGGAAGTGGAAGGAACTCACAAACAAGCAAACAGGGTTGGGCTGGAATGAGGAGGGAAACTGTTGCACTTACCCTGAAGAGTGGATAGCAAGAAAAGCACAGGTTGGATGATATCTTGTTTTCTGTTTTTCATTGATGTTAGGTACACAAAAAGTTGTTAGTCTAAATACATATTGCTTGCTTACTTTAGTTTGTTTATTGGATAGGAAAATCGAGGAATTTATAAGCTGGTAAATTCTAAATGGCCACCATATCTAGTTGACCAGATGGAACTGATATGGGGTCAATCATATGCAAATGGTGAGCTTAGACTTAACCCGGAGGGTGTGACGCAGCAGTTTGATGAATCTGGTACTGCTGCAGAAGGTAAAGAAAACACCACTACCGGTGGGCAAGGTAGTTTGAGCATGAACCATGTTTCTAATTATGAGTATTCTGGAAGTGGTTATGGGGGTGCATCCTTGGATATTTCTGCTGGATTTGGATATGCTGCAAGTTGTGGTGCTGTAGGTTCTAACAGTAAGAGAATTCATGCACCTAGCTTCGGCTTAGATGGTGATAGTGCTTCTCCCATATTCGATGTGCCTGCTGCAGCATCCATTGGGGCAAGTTTAACAGCAGCTGCCTTCCAAAGTTCTCCCTATGCTAGGATTGTTGCTGGAAGTTCAAATGGCTACCAACAGTTGCCCCCTTTGTCATCTGAACCCAACAACACAATTAATGGCAGCGGCAACCTAGCTTCTACTGGTGTGCATAATACCATTAACTTAAATGGATTCGGTAATCATAACAAACCTGCCAAATGGGATGAGCTGATGGAGACAACTTCAGATGGAGTTGTCCATGGTGGAAAGAAAAAACATTACAAGCTAAGAAGGATTCAGATTTTGGTAAGAAAGAATCAAAGGGCAGTAAAGGAAAGGGTGTTGTTGATGCTGAAGCTTTAAGTGACATGAAAGGTGGACTTGATGAGACACTAGTTGACTGCAGGACTGTGCTGTATGGACTCCCAGCTGTGGCTTAATGGCCCAACATTTAATGTTAGAGTTAGTAAATGTGGTTGAGTGACTGAGCATATATCAATTATAAGATGTGCCATCCTACTCTGGTTTGGCAGTAGAATAGATTTGGTGAACCCACTGGAGAATCTAATGATGTACGACAAAAAGCAGCAGTATTTTTTCTTCTTCTCACTCATGTCAATTAAGGGTGATTAGATGCAAAGAAGCAAATGAATCCACATGGACAACCGGTCAATACTAGATTGAATTTTCACGTCCAGAACTCTTACTATACTCTACGCTTTAAGAAAACTCTTCTGGGGTAGTATCATTAAAGTTAACAAAGTGAAGTAATGTGTTACCCTTGTGATTATTAGAGAAGTTCTATGCTGTAACTTGAGGCACAACATACGAACATGATAACCTTATGGCGGCTGTGGAAATGAATCTTAGTCAGTGTACTTCTAGTTTCACTCATGTATTTGGCTTGTAAATCTAGCAGGCAACTTTTTTTTGTTCTGTAATAAACTCAAAACGGTAGTATCACAACATATTGAATTAAAACAATACTCCACATCACAAATATACAGAATATGAACCTTGGGTATCAAAGGGTGAAATGACAATGGGTTTTATAACCTTCAATCAATTGTTAGACTATCTGGCAGCTTTGAATCCTCCGCCACATCCAAATTCCTGTTTTTTAATCATCTTGGTCGCATATATCATTAAACTCAAATTAAGGCATTCAACAGTTTCATTTACTTATCGAGTAAACTAAGCTTTATCCTAGAGTACTAACTGTGGTAGCATTTGGTCCCTTGACAAATATAGCCTTGGTATGTTTATACTGCAAGGTAGGGGTAGTTTATATGTACTTTATTCTCAATCGAGAATTTTGTTTTATGTCACGATCTATGTTGTTTAGGCTACAGAATCAGTTCCTGCATTCTACAAAAATGCTAAAGGAATTGCCATACTTGGTGGAGCTTTCTCTTTGTAAATAGAAATGTCAATCATGCATTTGAAGCCAATGTAACATCCTTTTTCAAATCTTCACTCAAATGCAAACAGTAAAATAGTCAATTGTAGAAGTTTTATACCTGCTCATCTGCTACTTTTTTTCTTCATTTTCTAATGGCGGGGCTTACATATTTTCTGTACAATAGTTTGCCATACTCTTTCTACATAAACCATGCTTTATAAAGATGTGTCTTCCACATTTTCTGGCTGTAGGTTCTGCCCCCCAGCATTGTCAAATTAAAGAGACCCGAGTCATTTGAAAAGCTATTGTATACTGATTGAATTGTACATGCCCTTTCAACCAACCATGCCATGTTACAGTTTTAAAATTTAGAAAACATTACTGATCGCCGAAATTGATAATAACCACTACAAACTTGCTTCATACATAATTGTGTTCCACATGATAACGACAAATTACATAAAACACTAGCTTGGATGTTGACATTACCGTCTACATATAATACAAAATAACCAACCCCAAAAGTACAATATCAACAACTATTCTGGCACAAAATACATCATACTGTAACATAACACACGCTCCTAATGTGGCCTGCTTGACGCTTACATTAGCACAACTACAACGAGCAGCAGCAGTAAGCTGAATACAGATATCAATAACCAGCTATGCAGTCTTCTCGTATAACCATGATACATCCTCACTTGAGAACAAATCTCATGAATCTCTTGAAGTTTACATCCCTGAGATGTAATGGTATGCTTCAAGTCAATGACATGCTCGTCAGCCCTAAGGGCTAGAGTGTACAAACTACCCAACTCCACAACCTGTGATGTTGATCCTCTCTCGATGTGAACTCGCCTCCCATGTATGTCTCTGTTCATAGGTTGATGACAATCAGTCCACCATCTGAAGAAATCGCAGAGGTTGCACTTGTAGAATAAACGCCCAAAATTATCAACCGTATATGCGATGAACAACAAGCATTGGTGTTGACATTGAGGACACTGTATCAATGTGGTGTTCAGGCGAACCAAAATGCTCTCGTTTGTAGTAGGGGACAACTACACATTGAAGGACGACATTCACCAATTTATGAGTGACGCATAATATGTAATGAAATGCTAGATAACAAAGAGAAGAGAAAGATAGCTTACGATGCGCGACGACGGCATGTTGCAAGCGTATTAGAGCGTTGGAAGATGAGTATTTTGTTCGAGGGAGAGAACGGCATTAAATATAGTCGCGTTCGGTGGTGGTGACAAAATTTGACCCCGATTAATGTCGACATTAATCCCCCGACGAATCGCTGAAAATCGCTGACAATAAGAAGAAATGTTTGTGTTCAGTTGAGGCGATTGTCGCCACCACCGAACGCGACCATATTTAATGTTGTTCTCTCCCTCGAACAAAATACTCATCTTCCAACGCTCTAATATGCCTGCAACATGCCATCGTCGCGCAGCGTAAGCTATCTTTCTCTTCTCTTTGTTATCTAGCATTTCATTACATATTATGCGTCACTCATAAATTGGTGAATGTCGTCCTTCAATGTGTAGTCGTCATCTTCTACAAACGAGAGCATTTTGGTTCGCCTGAACACCTCATTGATACAGTGTCCTCAATGTCGACACCAATGCTTGTTGTTCATCGCATATACGGTTGATAATTTTGGGCGTTTATTCTACAAGTGCAACCTCTGCGATTTCTTCAGATGGTGGACTGATTGTCATCAACCTATGAACAAAGACATTAATGGGAGGCGAGTTCACATCGAGAGGGGATCAGCATCACAGGCTGTGGAGTTGGGTAGTTTGTACACTCTAGCCCTTAGGGCTGACGAGCATGTCATTGACTTGAAGCATACCATTACATCTCAGGGATGTAAACTTCAAGAGATTCATGAGGTTTGCTCTCAAGTGA
The DNA here is from genome assembly GCA_023374045.1 of Limonium bicolor. Taxonomy (NCBI): domain Eukaryota; kingdom Viridiplantae; phylum Streptophyta; class Magnoliopsida; order Caryophyllales; family Plumbaginaceae; genus Limonium; species Limonium bicolor. The sequence continues at coordinate 344,673,967 of CM041776.1, read as the reverse complement.
GGATGTATCATGGTTATACGAGAAGACTGTATAGCTGGTTATTGATATATGTATTCAGCTTACTGATGCTGCTCGTTGTAGTTGTGCTAATGTAAGCGTCAAGCAGGCCATATTAGGAGTGTGTGATATGTTACAGTATGATGTATTTTGTGCCAGAATAGTTGTTGATGTTGTACTTTTGGGGTTGGTTATTTTGTATTATATGTAGGCGGTAATGTCAACATCCAAGCTAGTGTTTTATGTAATTTGTCGTTATCATGTGGAACACAATTATGTATGAAGCAAGTTTGTAGTGGTTATTATCAATTTCGACGATCAATAATGTTTTCTACTTTTTAAAACTATAACATGGCATGGTTGGTTGAAAGGGCATGTACAATTCAATCAGTATACAATAGCTTTTCAAATGACTCGGGTCTCTTTAATTTGACAATGCTGGGGGGCAGAACCTATAGCCAGAAAATGTGGAAGACACATCTTTATAAAGCATGGTTATGTAGAAAGAGTATGGCAAACTATTGTAGAGAAAATATGTAAGCCCCACCATTAGAAAATGAAGAAAAAAAGTAGCAGATGAGCAGGTATAAAACTTCTACAATTGACTATTTTACTGTTTGCATTTGAGTGAAGATTTGAAAAAGGATGTTACATTGGCTTTAGTTGCATGATTGACATTTCTATTTACAAAGAGAAAGCTCCACCAAGTATGGCAATTCCTTTAGCATTTTTGCAGAATGCAGGAACTGATTCTATAGCCTAAACAACATAGATCGTGACATAAAACAAAATTCTCGATTGAGAATAAAGTACATATAAACTACCCCTACCTTGCAGTATAAACTTACCAAGGCTATATTTGTCAAGGGACCAAATGCTACCACAGTTAGTACTCTAGGATAAAGCTTAGTTTACTCGATAAGTAAATGAAACTGTTGAATGCCTTAATTTGAGTTTAATGATATATGCGACCAAGATGATAAAAAAACAGGAATTTGGATGTGGCGGAGGATTCAAAGCTGCCTGATAGTCTAACAATTGATTAAAGGTTATAAAACCCATTGTCATTTCACCCTTTGATACCCAAGGTTCATATTCTGCATATTTGTGATGTGGAGTATTGTTTTAATTCAATATGTTGTGATACTACCGTTTTGAGTTTATTACAGAACAAAAAAAAAAGTTGTCTGCTAGATTTACAAGCCAAATACATGAGTGAAGCTAGAAGTACACTGACTGAGATTCATTTGCACAGCCGCCATAAGGTTATCATGTTCGTATGTTGTGCCTCAAGTTAGGGCATAGTACTTCTCTAATAATCACAAGGGTAACACATTACTTCACTTTGTTAACTTTAATGATACTACCCCAGAAGAGTCTTCTTAAAGCATAGAGTATTGTAAGAGTCCTGGATGTGAAAATTCAATCTAGTATTGACCGGTTGTCCATGTGGATTCATCTGCTTCTTTGCATCTAATCACCCTTAATTGACATGAGTGAGAAGAAGAAAAAATACTGCTGCTTTCTGCCATACATCATTAGATTCTCCAGTGGGTTCGCGAAATCTATTCTACTACCAAACCAGAGTAGGATGACACATCTTATAATTGATATATGCTCAGTCAATCAACCACATTTATTGACTCTAACATTAAATGTTGTGCCATTAAGCCACAACTGGGTTGTGTTATATAACCACATAATACAGCGCACATGCCTCATACCCAAACCATTATTAGAAGAAAAAATAGTCACCGAGAGTACCAAAATGAATACCCATATCCGGCGCAGTGGGAAATTCACACCGCTAGTTGTCATCAGTTCATCGACAAAGAGTGACGTCGGAGGAGATTGTAAATCCACTGGTACTTCAGCAAAGAAAGAAGTTCATCAGCTGTAGAATCTCATACACATCAACCATTGTCATAAGAACTTCTCTGTGACTCCTATCAGCCAACACCATCAACACATATGTCAACTCCCTCCTTGTAACAACCTCCACACCCCTTATAATTTCAGCAGCTTCTCCAACTGTCATCACACCATCCTCTTTATCAACTTCATCTTGCAGTCGATACAGCATAGTCCTGCAGTCAACTAGTGTCTCATCAAGTCCACCTTTCATGTCACTTAAAGCTTCAGCTTCAACAACACCCTTTCCTTTACTGCCCTTTGATTTTTTCTTACCAAACGCTGAATCCTTCTTAGCTTGTAATGTTTTTTTTCTTTCCACCATGGACAGCTCCATCTGCAGTTGTCTCCATCAGCTCATCCCATTTAGCAGGTTTGTTATGATTACCAAATCCATTTAAGTTAATGGTATTATGCACACCAGTAGAAGCTAGGTTACCGCTGCCATCAATTGTGTTGTTGGGTTCAGATGACAAAGGGGGAAACTGTTGGTAGCCATTTGAACTTCCAGCTACAATCCCAGCATAGGGAGAACTTTCGAAGGCAGCTGCTGTTAAAATTGCCCCAATGGATGCTGCAGCAGGCACATCGAATATGGGAGAAGCACTATCATCATCTAAGTCGAAGCTAGGTGCATGAATTCTCTTACTATTAGAACCTACAGCACCATAACTTGCAGCATATCCAAATCCAGCAGAAATATCCATGGATGCACCCCCACAACCACTTCCAGAATACTCATAATTAGAAACATGGTTCATGCTCAAACTACCTTGCCCACTGGTAGTGGTGTTTTCTTTACCTTTTGTAGTAGTACCAGATTCATCAAACTGCTGCGCCACACCCTCCGGGTTAAGTCTAAGCTCACCATTTGCATATGATTGACCCCATATCAGTTCCATCTGGTCAACTAGATATGCTGGCCATTTAGAATTTACCAACTTATAAATTCCTCGATTTTCCTATCCAATAAACAAACTAAAGTAAGCAAGCAATATGTATTTAGACTAACAACTTTTTTTGTATCTAACATCAATGAAAAACAGAAAACAAGATATCATCCAACCTGTACTTTTCTTGCTATCCACTCTTCAGGGTAAGTGCAACAGTTTCCCTCCTCATTCCAGCCCAACCCTGTTTGCTTATTTGTGAGTTCCTTCCACTTCCTCCAACCACCTTTTAGGGTATCCCCTTTGTTTTTGCACTGATGTCTATCAACATAACCTTCACCACTCCTACGGTCATTAAATTTCTCGGTAACATTGACCCACATATGTTGAAAACCAACTAGAGAACCACCCCTGCCTAACTGTATCTGTGCTTCCTCTACTAGCAATTGAATAAGTAACTCCACATCTTATTTAGCCCACTCATGCTTTGGTCTCCTACTCTTTTCTTCAGCACACTCATTGATCTTTCCTTTCCCTTTGTCATTATCTTGTCTTTTCACCATGACAAATTCATTTTGACAGGTTTATCATCAGTTTATCGTTTTATTAGTCACCCATTGTTTTACAACAAAAAGTAAAGACAATAATAAAAAATTGTGGCCGCAATAGACTTTCTTCAGCCAGTGTAAACAAATAATATCCGTAATGCATGATTTGTTTGTTGTTGCATTAGTACTTTAGCATATTGGTGAGATTAGACAACAAATTAACATAAGTACTGAGTTTCCTTAAACCTTAGAAACATTAAAAAAATACTGAAGCAGCCTAACTATCCACTACACGTACATAATAGAATAAAACTACTTCAGAAATGTAACGGTTGTTATCACATCTTGTTCGCCAGCATTAATAAAAAAAATTGTGTTCATACTGTAAGTCAAGTAATAACCAAGAACAACAAATGTCAATATCGACAAATGTAATGCATCAAAAGTGTAGGAAATACAATTAACAGAGGATTTCCAGAATGAAATACACTAAAGTACCACAAAGTCAAGGGTCAACTGCTTGCCACTGTATTGGCCGCAAGGTTAAAATTGATGATTTAACACCAGTAAAAAGGGACCAAAAAAATTCTAGAATTAACAAAGCACACCAAACTGAACTACGAGTTCATACCAGAATAATTCAAATTTCGATGAACAGACATTTTCAAACAGCACAAAAATTCACACCAACGATAGCCCGTTGGTTCATACATCAATAATAGGATCTCAACATATCATAAGATCAATGTGGTGAATGTGAAGGTGTACCTGATACCAATGCGGCCACCCAAACGTTGGACTTGTACTGCAACCAAAAATAAACCCAAAGGAATGAGTTCAAACCCAGAATCGAGAACAGGAGGTCGACAAAAGGGTAGAGGTGGCAATTTCAACACGACCCGTTTGACCAACACGAACCCGACACGAAGTTAGCGGATTTGGGTTTTAAAATATGACACGATTAAATAAACAGGTCAACCCGAACACGACTCGTTTAATAACCGTGTCGGGTTTGGGTTTAAGGCATGTAACTCGCTAACCCGTTTAAGTAATTTATATTAAATAAATATATATTATAAATTATAGATTATTCATTTTTTATTATCAAATTTTAATATAAATAAGATATATAAATATTAAAATTAAGTATTTAACTAAATTAAAGTTAATAATATCATAGAATGACAAATCTAATGTTAATTAATCAAATTATTTTCTTTTATATAACTAAACATGTTATGTTTGAGTTAAATATATGCGGATTTGAGTTTTAAATTTGAACATAATTAGTTAATTGGGTCAGACGAGTCAACCCGTTTGATAACCCGGTCAACCCGTCTAATAAACGGGTCGGGTTTGGGTTTCATATTTTGACACGATTAATTAAACGGGTTGGATCGGGTCAACCCGTTTAATAAACGGGTCGGGTTTGGGTTTAGCCTAACACGACCCGCGAACCCGTTTTGCCACCCCTACAAGAGGGTGTTTACTCACAAGTCGTATGTGTAGATGCTCGATCCCCCGCAGGCAGTCCCTCCTACCGCCCAGAAATGCCAGAGATAAAAACCAAATTTGGTGAAAGAAACATGAAATTTAAAAAATAAGACGAGTAATCAAGAAACTTACCAGTTGCGTGAGAAATGAACGCCTGCTGAATCAACTGTACTTATAGACTCAGGAGGAAGTCGAATCCAGCTAGACGAATGTAGTTGAACATAAATGCCGGTACTAATTGCGTGATGAGACGGTAATCTGCCCCATAGGATACTAGTAACGAAGGAAAGATTATCCTGTTCTGGTTGCTGTCACTAGCCGTACCTCATCTCCGACGTTAGGGTTTGCCGCATTCAATTTGGGGACGATGGGAAGTGGGTAAATGCTGTCAAACTTCGTTGACGTTTCCAGTAGACATGTTGGAGATAGAAGGGTAACTGAGTCATTTTTACTTTTGAAATCTGCCCCTGAAATCACGAATTGTTCTGAACGCAGCAATACCATGCATTAAGTTAAAGGTGCCAAAACAGATTAATCTGTCACTTTACTATTTGCGCTTTTGCAAAATTCACTAGGTGCTTTTTCGAGCGATTCGCGACAAAAACGGCAAATCGTGACGTGCGAACGGGCCCTATGACGATTGGAAGGGTATACTTATCTTTTGGGTAAATAAAATTACACTGCAGCAATAGCCTCAAACGAACACAAACATTTCTTCTTACACATTAATGTCGGTGATTTTCAGCGATTCACCGGGTGATTAATGTCGACATCAATCGGGGTCAAATTTTTGTCGCCACCACCGAACACGACCTAAAGCTTTTTTTTAAGCAAACAAGCTGAAGTTTCTTTAGAGTGAAAGCTCCTTCATGAGCGTCTGATCTATTGATAAAAAAGTCTAGTACATTCGGTTAATCGAGCTTGAAAGATAATTATCTTTATCTCATTATAAAAGTTTCTCCAGAGAACAAAACAACCCCTCGTATTTTTTATAAATCATTTCTAACAATCACAATAATAAAGTACTGATCATAATCATCATTCATTCTAGAGTCGATCATAATCAGATAGCCTAAACCGCCCTACCCGGTCCGGCCCGTATTTTAGACCAATCAGTATGGGTAGAAAAAATAATTGAGCGGGTTTGGAAAAAAAACAGCCTGAATTTTTTTTCGGGTCGGGTTATGACTAAATATTTTGCCAACCCAACCCGAATGTCATAGTACATCATACATTAGTATATGTTAATGTAAATATGTAAACAAAAGTAATAAAATAATTACAATAGTACATTAGTAATTATTCAACTAAATGGACCGCATACTCTTCGTCTTAAAAAATTTGTTTTGTGTCATGCACACTCTTCAAAATCTATACTATGTATCTATACTTTAAAATCTATGTTACTAAATAGATAAATTTGAGTTAAAAGCGGGCTGGGTGGGTCAAAATCTATACTATGTATTTATACTTTAAAATCTATGTTACTAAATAGAGAAACTTGAGTTAAAAGCGGGCTGGACGAGCCGGGCTATGGCATGAGCATTTTTTAGGTGGGCGGGTTGGGTTTAGGTGATTAGCTCGATTAGGTTGGTTTGGACTAAACACTTGACCCGATTGGGCTGAAAATTTATGTCTAATTCGATTCGAACCCGGCCCATCCACCCAGTTGATCAACTCTAATTCATTCTATATGAAATCTCCACAAACTAGGAGGGCTACATCTACGTAGGGGTGAGCAAACGGGACGGTTATAACGGATAACCGAAATAACCATTTTTTTTCTGGATTCGATCACCGTTTTTTTAACCGTTTTACAAAAGTTTGGTTAAAACGGATATCCGTACTTTAAAACGGGGCGGTTAACGGATATTAAATCTCAAACTTTGGTTATCCATAATAACCAAAGTTTTTTTATAAAAAAAATATATTTTTTTATCCTTATTTTTTAACCAGTAAGAATGTGTAGATGTTGTTTTTTTATAAGTGGGGTAAGTTTTGAATCCAGGATCTTTGATTCGAGGATACCACTCCTCTACCGACCAAGCCACAAAGGCTTGGCAGAATGGGTAGATGTTATTTTAGTTTGATGCATCTGTGCTCATGGTTTCGTGCATCGGGCGAGATGAATTAACGGATGCTGTTATATTAGTTTGATTATTTCATTTATGTTATAAAATATGGTTATTTCGGTTATGATAGAAAATACGGTTATTTCGGTTATGATAGAAAAACGGTTATTTCGGTTATTTTGATTAATTTAAAAAGTTCGGTTACGGGGCGGTTAAAGGATATCAGTATAGTTTGTCAAACAGTTAACGGTTAAAACAGTTATTTGTATAAACGGATATTATTACTAATTTCGGTTAAAACAGTTATAGCCGAAATAACCGAACACCGTATTGTTTTTTCAAACTTCGGTTAACGGATATCGGTTCAAACCGTTTACACACCCCTACATCTACGGACAAACATATGTAATATCCGATCATCACAAATGTATTACGTATCAATAGTGAGCTAGTATGAGGCTTTATGTGCCTTCTTCTCACTCTCTTTTGTGTCTAGGTATTTCATCATTAAACTTTCAAATTTTCCTTTGTCTTCTAATCGATTTGCCTTCTATTATTATCTCTTGTAGTTCCTGATCCGCTCTTTCTCTTTCAATTTCCTTTTCCTCTACCATGCTCAAATTTTCCTCTAAAGTGGCTGGTGTCATTATTTCCTTGGTTAGTCTTCTTGGTTGGATTTGTTGCGATGTGCTGGTGGTGGGGTTTCACGTTGGCGGTGGAGTGGGGTTTGCTGGTGTCGCTATGAGTTTATATGGTAGTGAAAAGGTGTGAAACTACTTTGCATGGTTTTAAAGATGGAAGATCTGTCTTGGGTGGAAGAGTTAGCCAAGGAGTGCTCTGGGCTTACTAGGGACGAGGTTTGCGCTGAGGATGGATGATTTATCTTATGCACCCATGGATTTTCCTAGGGAGAGATATTTGGTAGGAAAATTCTTCTCGAAGAAGAACCCAAATCTTCGGGTGATGGAGATGACTCTGGGTTTGGTGTGGCAAGCTGAAGGGGCGGTACAGGTTCGTACGTGGTGTGGGTGTTGCTTTGTTTCTATTTGAATTCAAATTTCAAGGATTCAACTGCCATGCACGCGGGAAACAGGGGAGAAGAGATACTAGTTATTATGCGCGTTGAGAAAACTGTTGTGGTTTCAGGTGGTAAGAAGTGCAAATTTGGTTGTGTTATTCATGCTGGAACTCTTGTAGAATTATGACATCTAAGTCAGCTAAAGGAAGATAAGATAAAAGGGAAAAGGATTTTCGGTTACAGCCACTCTTCTCTCTGATGTGTGTCAGGTTGATGGAGGAGGGTTTGAATTAGCAAATGAAACTAGAGGCGGCTCCGTGGGAAGCTTGGGGCTGCCTGAAGAAATAAATTGTACAACAGCTAACCGCCGGGGGTGATCCCCATGCAATTAGTTGGCTCCGGCGCCTAGAACGACAAGAATCACCCAATATTAATTTTGTTTTTGGCTGAGACCAAGATGAGGGCTTAGGAAATGGTTAAAATGCCTTTGCAGCAGGTTAACGAAATGTTATTGATGATGTGGGCGGTTTGGTTTGCCCGATGCCAAACTATTAAAGGGAATGATAGAGATTTATCTCGTGGTTGGGATCAAGCTCATATTTTTTGTCAGTTTTTCAAAATTTAGAAAGAGGCGCTTCCATGGCTTAAGCAATCGGAGCGGCTCTCGTGACTTCGCAGGAGATCGAAGGCACTGTGACTTCGCTAAACTGGTCTGTTTGATTCCTATTTTTTATGATCTGATGGTCTATAATTAAAATGAGAAATTTAAGGGTATATGAGTAATCTTTGCCTTCCATCAGAGGTATTGAGGGGTATAAACGTAAACATCTACCCACTTATAAACCTTTGATGTTTCCCGCACCTTTTTTAACATCTGTCTTCAGTCCCTCCGAGAACCCTACTTCTCTTTGTTAGGGTTGAGTTGAATCAGGAAGACGATGAAGGACGAGAAAGAGAAGAGAGATTTTATTAGATGTTGAATATACACACAGAGAGTGAGTAATGTTATGTTACTTGTACAGGAGTGAGGAGCTGCTTATATATAACAACTCTAACAGGACAGAGGAATATAATGACGGGACTATGGGATAAGTAATGCATACAGATATAATGACATATACCGTACATCATATATTATCCTAACACCCCCCCCCCCTCAAGACTTAACATGGCAGAATGTGAAGTATTGTGTTGCTATACTGATTCCATGCCTAATCTGGGAAGAGTCTGCTGGTATGCCTTCCCTGTCAGCGGCTTAGTGAGGATGTCCGCGAGTTGCTTCGAGGTTGGGATGTACTGAACTTGGATGAGGCCTGCTTGTAGCTGTTGTCGGACGAAATGGCAATCCAACTCAATGTGTTTGGTCCTCTCGTGCGAAACTGGGTTTTGGCAATGTGAATGGCTGAAACATTATCGCACTTGAGAGGGACTGGTTGGATATCTTCCACTTCCAGCTCATGAAGGAGGCGTGTCAACCAGCTCAGCTCGCTTGTAATCTGACGCATTGATCTGTATTCGGCTTCAGCGGAAGAGAGGGCGACTGAAGCTTGCTTCTTGGACTTCCAGCTGATGGGAGAACCGCCAAGAAGTATGTAATAACCAGAGATCGATTTCCTAGTCAAAGGACAAGAAGCCCAATCAGAATCACAAAATGCTACCAGATTATAAGATGAATGTTTATTGAAAGAAAAACCAAATCCTAATGTTCCTTTTAGATAAGAAAGAGTATGATATGCCGCATCAAGATGTGTAGTGGTAGGTTGTTGTAAAAATTGACTTAAATGTTGAATTGTAAAAGAGAGATCGGGTCTAGTATTAGTCAAGAAATTTAACTTCCCTATCCATCTTCTGTAAAATGTGGGGTCTTCAAGTAACTGCCCACTGTCTTTGTACAGTTTCTGATGTAGTTGTAGTGGAGAGACAGATGGCCGACATTCCTGCATGTTAAAATCTGAAAGAATCTGCAAAGCATATTTCCTTTGTGACATGATCAATCTGTCATTAGTTTCAATGAATTCCATCCCAAGAAAATAGTGCAATCGGCCAAGATCTTTGATCCTAAATTGATTATGCAACTGTTGTTTTAGTTTTGTTATTTCTGTTTTGTCATTCCCGGTAACAATTATATCATCCACATAAATGCCAAGAAAAGTAGTTTTCCCTATGTGTTTCTTAAAGAAGAGGGAATAGTCATTATTAGAATGCTGATAGCCTAGATTGAAAAGAAAAGTTGCTAATTTATCATACCATTGTCTAAAGGCCTGTTTGAGGCCATACAATGATTTGTGTAATTTGCAAACTTTATTCTCTCTGTTTACAGCTAATCCTTGGGGTATTTGCATGTATACATCTTCTTTTAAATCCCCGTGGAGAAAAGCGTTGTTGACATCTAATTGATCGATTATCCATCCCCTTTTAATAGAAACAATGATAAGGGCACGAATAGTGGTTAGCTTGACAACGGGAGAGAAAGTTTCCTCGTAGTCAAGACCGTATTTTTGTGTAAACCCCCTTACAACAAGTCTAGCTTTAAAACGTTCAAGACTTCCGTCTGGTTTGAGTTTTGTTTTATACACCCATTTACAAGAAATGGGTTTCTTACCCTTGGGAAGGTCGACAATAGACCATGTGTGGTTATCCTTTAATGCTTGGAATTCAGCTGTCATAGCACGAACCCATCTAGGGTCCTTGTTAGCTTCAGCATATGTGGCAGGTTCTTTAAGGGTAAGGATTTCATCTAAAAGAATGTTGGAAGCAGCAGAAAGAGCTAGGTTTTGGTTGGGTATGATGTTGGTCAGAGTGTCAACAGGGAGAGTATTTTGGGTTTGTGTGGGGTGGGTCTGGTTGCATAATCTGTGGGAAAGAATTTGGGAAAAAGGATCTTGGATGGTATCTGTTAAACAGATATAATCATTGTATTTTGCGGGTCTGTTATGCGGTCTAGTGGACCTGCGCTGACCTTGAGATGGATTGACTGTTTCTGTACATTGATCATGTTCATCACTGGTAACAGTTGTATCATGATCATTTGTAACAGAAGGGGATTGTGGTGGATGTTGGTCTGATGTGGTGTAATTGAGAGGATCAAATGAAGATTTTCTGTTTCAGAGGGAATATCTATTCTGTCATTAGTGGTGGGAGGATTGTGGGTAGTGTTTGTTTCCTGTCGGCTGATATCAGTACCACATTCTTTGTGATTTGGATGAGGATAATCAAAAATAGAATAGTCAGTCTCGACAGGAAAAATTTCAATGTTATTATCAGGAGTATAGTTGGAAGGTTTATCATGCCAGAATTTAATCCAATCTTTGTCCCGAATAGGATATATGTTTTCAAAGAACACAACATCACGACTTATATGGATTTCTCCTGTTTCTATGTTAAGAACTTTGTATCCCTTGGTGTTTTTGGCATTTCCTAAGTAAATAGAAGCATCTGATCGAGAGTCAAGCTTGCTTCTATTTGGCTGAATGTTAGTGACAAAACAAAGGCAACCAAAATTCTTTATTTGATTATAGTCAGGGAGATTGTTGTATAATTTTTCAAATGGTGAGATGTTTCCTATGGCTTTAGTGGGGATTCGATTTAGGACATATGCAGCATGCTCTAGGGAGTATCCCTAAAATTCGGGAGGGAGGCCAGATTGGAAAAGAAAGGATCTGGTGATTTACATAAGGTGGCCCTGTTTTCTCTCAACCACCCCATTTTGTTGGGGTGTGTGAGAGCAAGATGTTTGGTGTGTGATTCCTTTTTGTCTAAAGAATTCAATTCCTTCTTGGGAAGTTCCTAACTCTCTAGCATTATCGGTTCTGATTATTTTTATCTGTTTATTGAACTGTTTTTCTACAAGAGAAACAAAATCTTTGATTATTCTTATTCCTTCTGATTTGTATTTAAGTAACTTTATCCAAGTATATCTAGTGAAATCATCCACAATGGTGATAAAGTACCGGTGACCAGTTTGTGTTTCTATTCTGATAGGGCCACAAATATCAACATGAATCATGTGAAAAGAACAAGTGGTTTTTATTTCAGATTGTTTGAATTTCATTATTTTCCCTTTTGCTTTGTAGCAGATAGTACATGGAAGGATGTCTAAAGAAGGAAATTTCTTCCCAATTTGCATTATAGAAAGCTTTCTAGGAGGAATATGACCTAGTTTGCTATGCCAAAGTAAGAGATCTTTAGAGACATTTGTATCATCAATGTTCTGTCTGGAACCTAAAACAACAGAAGAAGTATTCTTAACTCTAGACAGAAAAGATCCTAGAGCAAGAGTATCTAGAAAGTATAAACCACAACGTTGTAAAGCTATCTTGGCCTCAATTTGAGTCTGTCTATCCTGCATAATACAAGAATCATGCGTAAACACAACAGACACATTCAGTTGCTGTGTCAATTTACTAACAGACACTAAATTAAACACGAAAGTTGGTACAAACAGAACATCAGATAAGCTAAAATCATCGCAGATTTTCACATGCCCAGTATTGAAAACAGTTTTCCTTTGGCCATCAGGAAGAGTAATAGTTTTGTTTTCAGATGAATCACAAGATTTCTAATCAAAAACTTGTTTCCAGTGACATGGTCAGAAGCTCCAGAATCGATAATCCACAAGTCATTCAAATCATCAGAGGAACTAGCATTCATAACTTGCAATTGGAAAGGAAGAGTTTTAGAGATGTTACCGGAGAAATTTCCAAAAGTTCTGTCGCCGGAATCTTTGGCATTTAGGGTTCTGTGTTCGAAATACCTGGCCAGTTGTTCAATTTGCTCACTTGTGAAACCAGAAACTGGTGATGGTTGACTTGGTGAGGGAGAATTCGCCTTCGATTCTTGATGAACAGCAGATCCTGCAACTCTGGTTCGCTGCTGAGCTTGAGGTTGCGTTCTGTCTTGGGTTGGAAACCTGATTAGCCACCAGCACTCAGATCTTGTGTGTCCCAACTTCGCGCAATTCGAACACTTAGCTTGATTTCTTTTCTCGCTATTGCTTCCGACAGGAGACTTTCTTCCAGTGGATTTTCTTTCACCCGTGGTCATCTTGTTGACAAGAGCTACCGAATCTTCATTTTCTCCTTTCTTGTTCTCCGATGACTGTCGCTGTTTCTCACTTTGAGAAACAAGGGAGTAAGCCATTCGACGTCTGGAAGTGGATTCATAAGGAGTATGGTGTCCTTGACCGTCTGGAAATTGTCATTTAATCCATCTAGGAATTTGATTAGATGATCTTGATTCAAGTTTTCTTCAATAACCTTCGTCGCTCCGCATTTGCATCCACAGAGGCAGCTAGGGTTAGGTCTACTCGCATCTAACCGATCCCAGAGTTTGGTCAATTTCGTGAAATAGCCGCTCACAGATTCGTCACGCTGTTGTAATTGAGTGATTTCTTTCTGGATTGCATAGATATCCGGTCTGCTCGTGAGGTCGAATCTCTTGCAGAGACTAACCCACATACGATGTGCGTTCTTGCAGTAGAGAATGTTGTCGCCAATTTCCTTGTCGACTGAGTTTATTATCCAGCTCATTACAGTATGATTACAGCGTTCCCACATGGGATAACGCTCGGAGGACAAGTCTGGTTCTTCGACGCAACCGGTGACCAGCCCGTACTTGTTCTTCGCTTTGAGGACGATAGTGGCCGCCCTTTTCCACGAATTGAACCCATTTCTGCCTTTGCATTTCACGCCAAATGAGAGCGACGGTTGATCGGAAGGATGGAGGTAGAGTGGGTCATTGAAGTGTTGATCTAGGTGATTTTCTTGAATCGCCGATTCCTCTTTTTCTTCTTCTTCGATGACGTCCCGATTTTCTTGGTCTTCTTTAGCCAACCCATCCGCCATTATCGACAACTTAGGCTGAGGAGCGTTGTCGCTCTAATACCATGTTAGGGTTGAGTTGAATCGGGAAGACGATGAAGGACGAGAAAGAGAAGAGAGATTTTATTAGATGTTGAATATACACACAGAGAGTGAGTAATGTTATGTTACTTGTACAGGAGTGAGGAGCTGCTTATATATAACAACTCTAACAGGACAGGGGAATATAATGACGGGACTATGGGATAAGTAATGCATACAAATATAATGACATATACCGTACATCCTATATTATCCTAACACTTTTTTGCCCTCTTCTCCCGCTACACCAATCTTGATAACTTTGTTTCCTGCTTCAAGGAAGTCTTTGTCTGTCACGGTTTTCCAGCGACCTTGGCGTACATCCCTGCTTATGTGCACGCACTCCTATATCAACACCCGTGGAATTAGGGGCAAAGTCGAGCAAGAAGTTAAAACCGCATATCCCTTTCACAATTCATCGTCAGCGAATGGATAATGAGATTGACGATTCTACTTTCCGGTCTAGACGTCCAGGACGCAGCAATGCTGAGTCAAGTGTGTCAGGTTTGTTCTCGCTCAGATTAGTTCACCGCAGTATCCTCGTCACCGACTCTCGTCTGCCTCCTATCCCCCAAATTATGCCAGTTTTGCTTGGAACCAATCTTTTCGCTTGTGCCAATATCTTTCTAATCACTTCTACGCAACGCATACTCCTCTGTGTTCTCGCTTGTGCCTGTATTTTCTAACTTCAAACTACTTAGGGGAGCCAATTTGTTGGTAAGGCCTTATTGCATTCGCTTGGAGATAAAACAAAATCCACAAGTTATTCCTTTTCGATCGCTACTTATTATAACAAAGCCAAGGTGTTGGCTGCTTACCTCGCTTGCGGTTGCTAGTTATCGTTGATATGAATGATGAAAGGAATCAGTTACAAAAAGAGAGAGCAGAGCGCTAGGGGTGAAGGGGGATAGACCCCGGTTGATGGCTATGACCAAGTCTCCCTCTCGTGCTCTTATGGAGATAAAAAAAATGGAGCAAAGGGAATGATTGAGGAGGGATAGAAGGGGTACCGAATAATCCACAATTCTTTTTCCTAATCGACGCTAATTTTCTTATTCATTAGGTAATCTGGGTGGGAGGTAACTGAGAGGTAGATAATGGCAGTGAGAGCGAAGAGAAGCAACAGCAGTTAGAGATGCAAATCGGAAAATATAAGCTCGGTAGGATTTTTAATGAAGGTATATGCATATCCTTTATGCTTTTACATGTTTTGAATGTTAATGAGATTAAAGATAATATGTGTATAAAATACATAGATTTTGAATAACTAAGTCTCAGGTTTCTATCTATTGTTGATTTATATCTACTATTGTATGCACAATGCAGATAATGTGTTTGTGAAAATGCATAGAAGGGAATATCACTGATATTTGTTAGATGTAGCAGCAGTTTAACACTTCATTAGTTCTAAACTCATTGTGTTGGTTATGATTTATTAACCAAAAGTTAAGAGTATGCCTAGAGGTATTGATTACATGATTGGATTTGTTTACCCAAACTTGGAGTTGGAGTAGTTAATTTGTTTGCTAGTTAAAACAAAGTGTAGTTGATTGGTGTTGGTAAGTCTTTTCGGTGCAGGTTTTCTGTATTTATTGTTTATGTTAAATTTTGTGGCAGCGTGTATGTACTTTAATTCTAAGAAAGTGTGTTTTTCAGTGTGGATGGTGAGGGAGGAGCTGACATGTGTTCATGATCTGTTTGGTATTAGTTATTTGTAAAAGTTCTTAATTTTTGTAAAGCTTTAATAACATTCCTTGCCATGGTGAGTTTAAGGATGTTATGAATGATCATGGTGAGTTAGGAGATGTTACATATCATCATGAGATTTTGGTAAAATAGTATACATCACTTGTCGTCAGTGAGGCAAATATTACTACTTCGCTGGTGGTTAATTGTATGCTTTAAAGTAGGCTTCCTCTTGCTTTGAGCTTGCACCTATTATTTTGTAAGTTATCCTACAAACTTAGTATATGTATGTATATGAAGTTCTGGTCACTTATAAGTATACGACAAACCATAAGGATATTGAAACTTATGTGCTAATTAGACATGTTTTGTCAGAGAGAGTGGAGTGGGTGGTGCTGGCAGCACATGTTGCTTTGTTTATTTATGTAATATTATATTTCTAATTGAAGTGTTAATTTATCAGCTGGGTACGTATGCTTGATTAGTTTGATTCTTGTAGAATTAGTTTATCCCTTATACATTGAGTGAGATTTATGTCTTTAAGTCTTAATTAATTATAGCTATATTGTTTCAGTAGTGAAAACACTTTGATTGCTCTAAGTTGTTGACATGTGAGAATTTTTAGCAAAGTAAATATGTGTCTTTGCAGAGTAAGTCAAATACTGGAACCAACCTCTTATTATTGAGCTATACAAGTAGCATACTCCAGCAGACCGGGGTAGGGGATGTCACAAATTATCTTTATGCTGTAGTCATATTGGCCACGTGACAATTATAAGATCTTTTGAGATTTTTGGAACCTGCAAAACAAGGGCTCTGTTCATTTTTCCTATAGAAGCTTGTCATGCCATGTGTCCAATTATGTTTGCTATTATGCTTCTAATGTTTGTTCTCTGTCGGTGCCTTCTAGGCTCTAGCTATGTGTAAAGACTGACTCCCCCCCCCCTCAAACGATTAGTTTGTTTTTTAAATGACGGGAGGTACTGGATGTTTGCTTGAACCTTGCTACAGCGTATCTCTGTATGTTAACAAGCTAATATAAGTCTCTTTTGACTTGTAGGTGGCCTGACTGGATATCTATGTTTCAGAGAGCTGACTTGTGAAGACTTTCTATGGTATGCACCTCACATGATTTTGTCCAATTGTGCTTCTTTGTGAAGCGCCATTCTGTACTTGAGGAAAGGTGTAATATTTATTACTCATTGATTTATTAAAGGGATTTGTTTTCATGGTGATATTTTTCCCGTACTGGGGCAAATGATACAACAAGTTTATTCTTTCAGGACAAATTTTGTTTTCTGGACTCAAGCTCTAAATATTCATGTTCCACAATTGTTCATTTTTCCTGAAAATGGTAGTTGCTCGCTTGAGAGTTAATGAAGAGGGGGGGAAAGGTTGGGTCCCTTTCCCTATTTTTGATATTTTATTAACCACTTCTCCCTTTTAGTGTAGTGACATATTGTTGTTTGTATAACTTTTGTGCCTGATTTTAGACTTGGTTGTCCTACTATGCAGAGTCTTTGAATAATTTATGAATTACCGATTTCCAATTCCAAGCAAGGGGAGATAGTGTGGATTGAGGACCTTGTGAAGATGTTATTTTGTATAAAGGGTTTGTTCAGACGAAATTCAACAAGATGAAGGTATTGTTACTTCTTTACCTCTATCACTTAAGATACTGTAATTATTACCTAGAGTATTTGAGAGCAGATATTGATTTAAAGACAAAAATATAAACTTGTCTCAATGCAAATGAAAGGAGAAGTCAAAGTGCACAAGTTCAGCAGTAGATGATGAAATGAAAGAGGGGATATCATAGTAAAGGAGCTGGGGACAAAAGGGGGACCAAGCAGAGGAACAGATAAATATTGGTTCATCCGTCTTGGGAGGTTAAGTTGTGATACTGTAGAGTACAATGTTGACTATAATCACTTGTAAATGTGTGAAAGGTTGCAGTTGTTTGATATAATATTTGTTTTTGGATGTCATGTATATTTTGGGATTTAACCTGTGTCTGTACTATATGACATGTTATTACGTCCTTCCTCAAATGAAGAAAAGAAACCTCTATTGAAGCGATTTACATTTTTTTCATCAGTTGATCGTTATTGTATGTCCGTTTTCCCTTTATTTTCTTTTTAACACTTTTGTCTTGCTTTTCAGAAGAGTGATATGAAGCTTGAGTAGCTTCTTTACTTGTATTTTACTTTGTATTATAATTTTGGGTTTAACTGATTTATAACTTAAGTTTTTATCAGCAAAATATAACTTTCAATCACCAACATAAGACTTCTGATCAATCAAATACAAAAATCTACTCGGTGGTCATAAAAAAGTATGATCTAGTCATGTTGTACACAAATCTATTTTTTGCCAATCTATAACATTATATACCCCTACAGGGCTACAGGACTGCACACCAATGAGTTACCTACCCGTTTTTGTGATACAGCTACCTGAATCTTCTCCGGCCAAGCTGTTTTGACCAAGTCTTTTCGATACCTGACTAATAGTCAAGGTTTACCACCATCTAGTCATAAAAATCTACTTTGTGATCATAAAAAAGTATGATCTAGTCACGTTGCACACAGATCCGTTTTTGGCCAACATATATAATTCTATACCCCTGCAGAGCTACCCGACCGCACACTAATGAGCTACCTGCCTGTCCTGTGATGCAACTGCCTGCATCTTCTCTGGCCAAGCTGTTTTGACCAGATCCTTTCGATACCTGACTAATAGCTGAGGTTTACCACCATCTAGTCTTAAAAATCTACTCTATGGTCATAACAAAGTATGATCTAGTCACGTTGCACTCATCAGGTCCTTTATTTGTACTTAAATACAATATTATAATTATTCTATTATTCAAAGCATTTTATGATATATGTATATATATAATATTTTGGAAATAGCATTAGCTATATAAATAATAAATATTAATTATGAATTATTTTCTTTTAAAAGTTTTACCACGGATAAAAATAATACCCCCAACAAGTTTTAAAATGACTTGTCATATAGAATAACTAGTTAACTACTAGATAAGGTTCTCAAAAGGGTATCTGGTTGGAAAGCCAAAACTCTTTCCTTTGCAGGTAGATTAGTATTAGTCAAGTCGGTTCTGAGTGCTATTCCTACTTTTAATATGATGTGCCAGAAAGTTCCAGCTTCCGTGTGTCAGAAACTTGACAAGATTAATCGGGCTTTTCTTTGGGGTCATAAAGACAGTGAGAGGAAACTTCATACCATCTCTTGGGAGAGAATTTGTAGGCCTAAAAATGAAGGTGGGTTAGGGATAAGGCAAGCTCAGTTGATGAATAAAGCTTGCCTTGCTAGACTTGGATGGAGATTTCTTAATAATCAGGATGGTCTTTGGGCTAGGGTCCTTAGCTGTAAATACAAAAACCCTGATTCCAGAAACTGCTCATGCACTTGGAGAAATATTAAAGATTCTAAGGAAATCATAGAGAAAGGGGCCAAGTGGAGGCTTGGTAATGGTAAAACTATCAAGTTTTGGAAGGATAAATGGTTAATGGATAAGCCTTTAAGTGATTTTGTGAATCTAAATACTATTGAGAATGTGGACTGTCCTGTGGCGGATATGTGGGATAATTATGGGGGTTGGAAGTGGGATCTATTAGCTGATAAATTGTCTTCTCCAATCCTTAACCAATTGCCAAGTAAAGCTGTGTTTGTGGATGGTCCTGACGATTCGGTCATTTGGAACTGTGGAAAATCTGGTGAATTAACAGTCTCATCGGCCTATGATCTTCTTAGAGGAAAATCGGAAGGTCAAAGATTGTTTAACCTGTTATGGAAAACTAAAATTCTAGAGAAAGTTAAAATGTGCTTATGGATGATGTCCCTTGATGGGCTTAAAACCAAGCAATTGTTATATTCACGAGGTCTTTCTGCTAATCCTAGTTGTGATGCGTGTGGGCAGCGAGAAGACTCCTTACATGTGCTCAGAGACTGTCCTGTTAGTGTTAAAGTGTGTAGTTTTCTTCTACCTGATAATTCATTTGTTGGTGGCTGGAGTAATGATAGCTTACAGTATTGGCTTGCTGTTAATTAGAAAGAAACTCTCTTCTTTTCAAATTATTGTAAACATGAGTGGTCAAGAGTCTATGCTGTCACTTGTAATTTTTTGTGGTTTTGGAGAAATAACAAGTTTCATAATAGTCTTTCAAAGATAGATGCTCCTACTAATTTATTGATTGCTCACTTGCAGGTGTTACTATATGATTCCTAAGTGGTGAGTTTCCAGAGTGCAGTGAAGATGTTTTTCCCGTCTCGCTGGTGTCCCCCTCCGGTAGGCTGCATCAAAGTTAACGTGGATGGCGCGGTCTCGTTGCAAGGAATGGCAGCTGCTAGTGGTGTGTGCAGAGACATCAGAGGTTGATGGATTGGTGGCTTCTCCCACGGGCTGGGTTCCTCTTGTATCATAGAGGCTGAGATTTGGGCAATTCTGGATGGCTTCCGTTGTGCTGAAGAACTCAAGTATACAAACATCCTTATCGAATCTGATTCGGCTGAGGTGGTCGATTTGATTCACAATCCAAGGAGTTTCTTTCACCCTTATGAAAGCCTCCTGAGTGCATGTGATAGATGCAGAGCTAAGTTTAATTTCTGTAGCATTTCCAAAATTAGTAGGGATGCTAATAGAGTTGCTGATTGTGTATCTAAGTTGGCAATTGGTAGCTCCCAACCTTTCCATTTGATTCCCCATCCCCCTGTACAGAGCATTCAGCTCCTGTCCTTGGATGTTGACGCTTGTTTGGTTGATTAGTATATAAATTCCGTTTTCATAAAAAAAATAGTTTATTATTTATCCTATAAAAGCATAAAAAAATAATTAACTCAATCTAAAGGACTTAACTAAAAATAAAAACACTAACAAAATATTGAAAACTTGTAACGTTTAGTATATTAACCTGCTCCACTATGTAATGTTTGTTACATTTTTCCATTCTCCTATTCAAAAGTACATTTAGTTAATATATTTCTAGAAAATTTAGATTAAATATGCTTGTCACCGTTTATATAAATATTATTGGGAAAATTGTTTATAAAATATATATGTTTGATAAATTTCAACGTAAAAGATTGTTTAAATATTAGATATATACTTTTTTTTAACAAATAAAATAAAGAAAACACTAAGTAAAAGTTTCTAAAACAAATCTATAAGTTTTTCTTCTAAAATCATTCTCATATATATATATATATATATGTCTTTATCTTTTTATGTTCTACTTAGTAGAATCTATTCGACCCATTTTTTGGAAATTAATGCTAAATTTTTATTATTAGTTATGAGTGGAATGGTGGTGAATTTCAAAAATAATAATTTAAATTTAAAATGTACATATTTTTTAACAAATTAATAATCAAAACTACTTATATCATAACCGAAGAATCTAGAAACTAGATTAGTTTCATCGGTTGCGAGTCAAATTCAGGTGGCTTAGAACATCGGTGTGTTGAAGATTAGCCTAGGTAACAAATATAGACAAAAGAGAACGAAAAACTAAGAAAGAAAAGTCAAAATCAATACTCCCACCTTAATCCAGGTGTTAATATATATATATATATATACCATAAACATACCGAAACAAATCATAAACATAAATATAAAAGATACCATAAAATAATATGGATAACAATTACAAATATTCTAAAAACTATTTATTGTGAAATAGAATATAAAATTTAAAAGACATAATATTACTTAAACTCATTTAGTATGCACTTGAAATGATTTTGTACTAAAATTATATTAACTAAATGTACTATCAAATAAAAGAAAGGAACTGACCGAAAAAAAAAAGAAACACGCCAATATACTTGATGTTACTAGTAATATTTTGTAAGTTTTTGTTTTTAATTAAGTTTATGCTTTTTTATATGAAAAATAATAAACTAAAATTTTAAAGGTTAAGCAAAATAGTAGTTATCCTATATGTCAAGCCTTTTTAAAAGTTATTGGTGTATTATTTTTATCCACGGTCAAAATTGTTAAAGAAAATAATTCATCATTTACATAATTTAATATTTATAAATTTACATAGCTAATGTTATTTCTAAACTATTAAATATTAATATATATTTAAATATATAATAAAATGTAAGATACTTAGAATTGTATGATCATTAAGATGTTGGAATTTAATTGTGGGATAAGTATGTTTAGGGGAGAAAATCTCAGTCATTAGTAGAATGGTTAAGGGTATACTTAAACCATTACATAAATGGTTAAGGTTTTGTTTAAGGAGATTAAGTAACTATGAGTATACCTAAGGTCATCATAAACAAGTTGATTATGACAACTTTGATCTAGTGAAAACAGTGACCAGGTTAGTGTTGACCTCGTTGACAAACCAACTAAGTAGACCAAGGGGTCAAGCGACCAATTCATTGAAGTAGATAAGAACCACGAGGCCTAAGGCCATCTATACCGAGGGTCAAATTAAAGTCCATGCCTTGCAGTACACTAACTCAATGTGAAATACATATGATTGAAAGGAGATAAGTAGGATAAGGACTTAATCCTAAAGGTTGTATAAAACTATACAACCATGTTAGCTACTAACAACGGTAGAAGAATAATTAGTAATCTAGAATGTGAATGCTTTAAGTAACAACCCGGTTAGTAATAAATGACCATCATTGAGGTTAATTACAATGGGATAAGTAATTACAAGGGGTACCAAATTTGTTTAAGATTATAGATAATCAATACTTAGTATTACATTCCAAATCTAAGTGATTAGAGAAAGGCGCGGGATAATACGCTAGTGTCTTCTTCGGTGTAAGGTATGTTGTTACGTGATCCGATTGTTCCTGAGGATCACCTTGGGTTCAGATGTGTGAATGAATGATAAGATGATATATGTTATTGTATGCTATTGTTCCTTGTGAATTAATTGCTTGAATATCTTGCGCTATTAATTGTTCACAAAAAGTATTCGAACTAAAGAAATATCGAATGTATCTTGAATTAAGATATCAGTAGTGATAACAGATGTCACTTATGGAAGGATGATGATGTACATTGTATTATGCATAATTAACTTGAGAAGATTACTTAGGTAGAGTTCAAGTAAAAGTAAATTCGAACATGGAAATACACTAGACAAGTTCTAGATATATAGTAAGCAGGGTGGATAGTTAGCGGTGTACACTACTTTTGATTATACTGTTTAGGGTATATGATTGGTATATATAGACAACTCACTTGTTTTTGGATTAAGTGTTATATTTCGGATTATGCTATCTGGGCCATCACAGCGTTGTAATGTATTTTGTATTTGGATGTCTTGTTACTCACATAGAAATACGAACCCATGGTGATCCTCGAGAACAATTGGATCACATAACAAATTTTTGATAGTACTAATTTAAGCAACCTTTATAATCCTTGTATTGATTTTCATATTCGGCTTTAAATTCTCCTAATATAGTGCTACCATTGATCAAATTCAAGACCACCATTGTGAATCGGTTAGACATAATCAAACTAGAGATAAGGGAGAAGAGATAGCCATGGGGATAGAAGAAGGGCTTCAATGGAGGTAAGTGATGTGGAAATTGTAAACTATGCAAGTTCTAGATATGGGCAAGTGTACCCAGTCGTAGTAGTAAATATAAGTGTCATTCCGCTAGGAAATTGAGAAACTAATCTCCTGAGTTCCGGTATCTAATTAATAAAAGCAACTAAAGGATAGGGGGTTTAGCCGGACACAAACCTGGACGAGGTCGAAAAGAGGGCAGAGAGTTTCAGTGCAGTGTGGTCCAGGTTTGTAAACCCGGACACAAACCTGGACGTGGTCGAAAAGAAGGCAGAAGCTTCAGCGTAGTGTGGTTCGGGTTTATAAACCCGGACACGTCTTCAAATGCTACAGAATGCAAGTTTTGCTCCCCTTTCGGCCCCGTCTTAGTCTTAAATCCTGTGTCACGCATCTCAAAGTCTCGTATAGCATCCAAACAGCTCCTTTTCATCATTCCATTGTGCTCCAATGAGCTTTTACCTAAATTATATCCAAAAGTGTGTAAGTTCACTAATAATTACCAACTACTCTATAAAGTGGTGAAAATAGGTTATAACCCAAGTAAAATGCAGGTGAATATAAACCTAATAAATACATATTTTTACCACTTATAAACCCGGACACATCTTCAAATGCTACAGAATGCAAGTTTTGCTCCCTTTTGGCCTCGTCTTAGTCTTAAATCCCGTGGCACGCACATGGGTAAGTAACGGGGTAACACCCGATGTTAATTGAGTTGTATTTATTCCACTCTGTTAGAACTGTTAAGGTATAATAGAGACATGATTAAGATATGATTACGAAGTAGGGATGTTACATCGTGTGCCTCATGCAAGCGTCCTTCGTTCACTCTAGGGTGGGGGTCATCCTGTTATTTCCTTATTATGTTGTATTCATTACCCTTGAAGCCTCCTTTGGTGGTGTTGTTTTGCTTGGATTCTCGGTCAACAAAGGGAGTAGACAAGGCATGGACTTTAATTTGACCCTCGATATAGATGGCCTTAGGCCTCGTTGTTCTTATCTACTTCAATGAATTGGTCTCTTGACCCCTTGGTCTACCTAGTTGGTTTGTCAACGAGGTCAACACTAACCTGGTCAACGTTTTCACTAGATCAAAGTTGACATAATCAACTTGTTTATGATGACTTTAGGTATACTCATAGTTACTTAATCTCCTTAAACAAAACCTTAACCATTTATGTAATGGTTTAAGTATACCCTTAACCATTCTAATAATGACTGAGATTTTCTCCCCTAAGCATACTTATCCCATAATTAAATTCCAACATCTTAATGATCATACAATTCTAAGTATTCACATTAAACACTAAGGATTATAAAATCCCTAAGTTCCTAGCAACCTTAAACATCAACATTAACATTAAGATCCTTATACTTAATGTAATATAATTTAATCATCAAACTTATCCTTACTAAACTTATATCTTTCACTTTTACCCCCTTAAACTTTCGGCCCATTTTTATTTTCCACTCTAACCCTTATCTTTTAGTAATCTCCAACTTAACCCTTTAGTCTTGTAATTACCAATACCTCCTTAAAACTCCTAATTACACTCAAGACGGTGACAGACACATGACGGCGAGAAGCATGGAGTGAGGCATGGCGGGTAGACTAGGGGTCGAGCGTAGAATATTGAGTGTAATAAACTCCCAATATATATTCCCACTTCACCCTAAAGTTCACTTGGGTATAATACAAATATAAATATGTATTATTAATATTTGAAAAAAATTAACAAATTCTATATATAATACATATAAATATTATCTATAATTTAACTACTATAATATTCTGAAATAATATTATATATATTAATGAATTTGAATGTATACATATAATCATCTATCCATATTAGTTATATTTTGAATAAATATTATATATTAATATTAATAAATATTATTTATACTACAAAAACTATAAAAATTAAAATATTTATATATTATATAAATTTAAATAATATTAATATATTATATAATATATAAAAAATATACATATTATTTACAATTTAATTAAATATTTTGAATAATATTATTCAAAATTTAAATACCATAAATATAAATATTATTACATTCTATATATAATTTATATAAATATTGATTTATATTATTTACAATTCAAGTAAATATTATATATATATATAATGAATATTATTAGTGAATATACACTCATGATATATATATATATATATATATATATATATATATATATATATATATATCCCATCCTATGTGTTTAATCGTAGAAATTTGTCTAAAATTTTATAAGCGGGAAACCAAAATTAGAGCAGGAATTGAGCGCCACTTAATATTAGAGCAGGAATTGGGCGCCACTTAATATCCTAGATCGATTGTGAGAGAACACCAAAAACTCATTTTCTTCCTTCCTTTCTTCTATATTTGCTTCCACCATCTTCAAATCAAGGAAAGTCTGCCCGCCTTTCTCAGCTCCAAATCGGCAACAGTCATCGGCATTCCTGAATTGTCTCCAACAAACAGACGTTGTATCCGACGCCTTTCTCATCTCCAGCAAACAGTCGTCGTCTCCCATCTGTCTCCGGTGGTTGCTGAGAACACAAAGAGGACGCTTCAGTCTTCTCCTTCAATCTGTCGTTTGAATCAGTTTAGGGTTCTTAGTTTTTCCCCAAATTTTAAGAATCTCGACAACCTGCTTTCCCGATTTGTCTGACCTAAAATGTCAATCAATTTAGCCTCACCTATGTATTTTTGCATAATGCGCTCAGACACTTGTGACCGTCGTCAATGGAATCTTAGACGAGACTACTGAAAGGAAGAATGCAGAAATTTCACTTGTATGAGGTTAAGTTGGTTGATATTAGGAAGAATGCAGAAATTTCTCATGTATCTTCTTTTCTTCGATAATGGACCGCGAATACTTACCGTTCTATTTTTGTAGTCTGGTGTCTGAAACAATTTGAAATATCCCTGAAGATTATAAATAATTAAGGCTTAATTACTTAATTATTAAGGCTGAATTATATAATTAATTAAGGCTAATGAGTCGTAACTTATGAAGGATTTATGGAACATTGATTATATTTAATAATAACCAATTATACGGTTCCAAAAGTTATTAAAATCTCCATGAATAATGGAAATAAATAAGTTCATTTCAGAAGAGGAATATTAAATAATTATTAAGGCTAATATGTCCAACAATGAGTTATGTAAATATTTACATAACTTATGAATTGTGGACACTTAATGGTAATTATATAAATAAATAAGGTACAAGAAGGTTATTAAACCTACATTAAATAGTAAATTAAATGATATATTACAAATAAAATAAAATAAAAGATAATGGTAACATGTTTTAATATAAATTGTATGAGAAGGAATACCACAAAGTTAATATGGTAAAGTGTGAAGTTAACTACCATACTTGTTTAATTTAGTGGCTTTGTTATTGGTAATGAGTCAACTAAAACTCACATTCCTTAACTTTCTTTCAAATATTAAATTAAACCTTGGATATTTTACAACCCTAACTGGCGACTTGGAACAAGACGCTCTGCGCCGTTCCTTCAAATATCGTCTTCTTCTTCTCTGAAATCTCTGATCGACGAACTGTGCCAGTTCATCCTATCTCTTGGACAGCGCCTCTCATTCTCCACTCTCAAAAAAAAAAAAAAAAAACTCGCACACAAGAAACATACACTCCGTGCACCGCCTGCATCTCTCCGCCTCTACTTCTATGAGCTAGTCTTCATTCTCTCCTACATTGTGCTTCTGAAGTAGTAAGTCACTGGAGTGTACATCTTGCACACCAGATTGAAGAAGAAAGGCTGGAAACAACTAGATCTGAGAGGAAATTAGCGGTACAGTCTGTTCTTGTGATTTTCTTTCCTCTAATTTTTTTATTTCAAACCCATCACTAACTTCCCTATACTTCTATCCTCTTCTGAATGTCGCACAGTTAGGATTAGCTTAGATTTGACTAAATCTGAAAAGCAAAATAGAAGAATAATCTGGTGACCTTTCATTCTCTTTGACAGGGCCTAAAAAATCTTGAATTTAATCCCTCTGTATGCCTGGGGAAACACTAGACTTTTGTTCAAAGTTGGCCAACTCTGAAGGCGTGAGGCAACGAACCAAAATACTACCAAGTTTGGTACTTCAAGGGTAAGTGTGGATTATCTGGCAAATCTGCCTCTGGTAATTTTAGATTCATAAGCCTCCCGTACCGTCTCTTCAAGACTTCAGCCCATATTTTGTTCAATTTGTTGCTGGTGCAAGGATTCGTCTACCTTCCTAATTTTGCATAATGCGTTTCCCTTTGGCAGTCGAGTCGATAATGGATGACGATATCTACCAGGGCTTATCTCAACCCATTTGATCGGTCCGTTCCCGTTAGTACACTCCTCTCTGTCTCCGCCTCAGTTGTACCATAGAAGAATTGGCCTGTATTACTTCTGTTGCAGTTTGGTTCAGTCGTGGGCTTGAATCTTATTCTGGCTTTTCAAGTCCGTTCATGTTATATATGATGGAATGTCAGCGCCATGATGTGTATCATTTTTAATCTGATCATTTTCGTGGATGTGCGCCTAAATCTGATCAACTTCTTCCCTCTGGACAGGGATGTCAGGCTGGAGTTTAGATGGTTTCCAAATTAGAGGATGAGATTACTAGTTAAAGAAGCAAACCAAGGTGACTAATCGTAATCTTGGTCATTGGTTGGAGAAAAACATTATGAACTTAATAATAAACTCTAAGGCGATAACCTACGATTTCCAGATCTGGTATTAAGGAGTTTCAGTAATTTAGTGTGTCGTATTAATCTGAATGACTAACACATTTGTAAATAATTAAATTAGTAGGGGCGTTCACTTTGGGGTAATCAACAAAGGAAACGGAATCATTCCGTTGTGGTTGTTTGTTTGTATTTGTAATGATTCTGTTCCCTACTTCAGGTTTCAAAAGCCCCCAATTCCCTTTTGGTGATTCCCCCCAATATGCCAGGGAAAGGTATTACCTTCCCCCTCTTACCCCTATCATCATCTTTACCATAAACAAATATATATATATATATATAATAATTATTATAGAAAACTAATAGATGTTATATAATTTTATAAATATTAAAAAACAAATTTTTATCTAATAGAAATACAAATATTTATTATACTTTATAAATATAGATATCAATATGAATATAATTATATATATTATATAAATGAAATATATAGCATTTATAATTTTAAAAATAATAATATAACTATATAATAATGGTAATATTATTATTATATTGAAATAAATGAACAAATAATATATGATATAATATAATTAATTACAATAAAATAATAAATATATTATTTAAATAAATATTAATATATATCATTATGCATATTAGTTATAATTTAAATAAATAGAAAAATATTATATATATATTAATATAATAAATATATTATACTTTAAATGATATAATAATATATATATATTGTTTATAAATTTAAATAGATATTAATAATAATAAAATATTTAGATATATTATATAATTTATTAAATATTGTTACATAATATTATTTAAAATTTAAATACTACAAAAAATATAGTATATATAATTTATATAAATATCTATTTATATTGTTTATAGTTTAAATAAATATTATATAATATATATTAATAAATACTTTTTATAACATAAATACTATAAAATTAAAAAATTATATATATAGATAATTTTTTTAAAAAAATTATACATAATATAAACTATATAAATATTAATATATGTCATTTATAATTTTAAAACTATTATATATGCTATATAATTTATATAAATATTAGTATATGTTGCGTACAAATTAGATAACTATTAATATATATTATTCATAGTGTAAATATGTATTAACACTTCTCTGTTTAGAACCAAACAACAACAAAGACACTCATTGAGAATTCTATTCTGTTTTCGTGTAAAATCAAACAGACTTCTTGATTCGGGGGAATCCTTTCCTTTCCATTCCCTTTCCTGATTCCATTCCGTTTCCTTCCTCGCTTCGAAGTGAACGCACCCTAAGTACCATTAAACTGGGTTAACTAGACGTTGAAAAAAAATAGATTAAGTTAGTGATTACCTGTAGTTGGTGACAATATTGATGTTTGATGAATCTGATATAAGACGATTGATAAGAGTAAGGTATATATATACTTATATACTAGTAAGCAGCGTTAACTTAATAAGTTAATTTAGTATGTAACTTAAGTTTCAATTACCGTAATCAGTTTAAATGAAAATGATTTATAAATAATGAACTGCAGTAGCCTATTAAAAAGAAAAATCCACCTATAACTTGCTGGTGTGAATTTCCTATGAATTCATTGAGTTACTAATTACTAATGTGAGGTTTGGAGAAATTTAGGGAGTTAATTAATATAAAAGAAGCTTACCATAATTTTAACATTTTTGATAATCTACGAGTTTTGTATTAATTTGGTAATTGGGTTAAACGGTAGTCTGCTTTAAATTTTGTAGTTAAACATCTTAATATATTATGACAAAGTGTTATGTAAATTTTGGTTGCTTGGAAATAAAAAAAAAATAGTTTCGAATAACCTACATTAAATTGTGATTTCTAGGATTAATATGTGGGTAAAGGTTGTTAAGGTTTTAAAAGAGAACTAAATTTTTAATCCTATTATACCGATTTAGCAGAAAGTAATTAGTTAAATATGTTAATAATCATGGTTAAAGAATAAACTTTTTAGTTGAGATTTTTTTTAGTGTTAGTTGACTTTGGTGTGTAAGTGAATGATTAAGCTGTAAACTGGTGTTGTTTTGTCAATTTTGATAATTTGGCGCGGGTAAGTTAAAGGTGAATCGATAAATATTATTTATCCATTGGAGTTTAATTAGGCATAGGAATGAGCTTAAGTGCTAAGTATAAGATATAGGCTTCTAATTTAAATACATAAGTATGATGGTAAACTTGATAGATTAATGAGTATTAATTGGTTAAATGGACAAACAAGTCTAATTTATTAGTTTAAAGGAGTTACAAAGTTTATACTAAAAAGGGTTGTAAGAGTATGTTAGATTATAGTAAGAGGACTAGCATTTAAAAAAAAGGGTAAACAATTTACTACCTCGTGCTAATTGGTGATAAATGGTTATTATGGGACGGTCTCTAGTTATAAAGGAACTGCGGTAAAAAAAAAGGGGGTGTTATATTCATAATTATTGAGTGAACACATGGTAACAAACTTGTAAGGGAAGCGAGTTGATAGTTTAATTAATAATTTGGTAAGTAGGAAATGACACATGAATATAGTTATTATATAGCTGTATGTTAACGATAGTATTGAATGTATGTTCCTTCCATTTTGTTCACGGTAAATATCTAACTAGTAAGAGCATATATTATATATATGTTATATGTACATATATATATTTGTCCAACATTCTCCTCACGGAAGTTATGAAACCTAAGCTGAAACAAATCTCAGCTAGTGCCTTATTATACACAAACACATGTGATTTCACTAAACAGAATACAAATGTATACACACATACATACATATACATATATATATATATACACAATGCCATGTTATGTTAAGTACATATATGTATATAGTTGGTAAACAAAAATTAAGAGTAGTAATGTCATATGCTAGCATAAACAAGGGAGTTATATAATTCAAGGAATTATATTATGGATTATATAGTAGTGTTGACTTGTATGTATTGACCAAGTCAATCAAATTGACCAAGTTGTCAAGTTGACCAATACATAAAATAGTATGTAATTAAAAGTTGAAGTATAATGTGGTCAAACAAAGTATCTTAATAAACTATGCTCTATATATAAATGTATATATAACGATACGTGCGTATGTGTGTATATAAATATACAAGGTTGGAATAAAAGTTGGTCAAATAAAGTATAGCAATGAACTACACTATATGTATATATCATATACATATATATATATATGTATATATATATATACATATGTAGGTGAGTATATAGATATACAAAGGTTGAAAAATAATCTGGTCAAACAAATATAGTAATGAACTGTATATATACATATATCAGTATGTATATGTGTGTATGCGAATACACAAATCAAAATAACCTTGATAAATAACATGGGCTATTAGGAATTAAATCTCTAAGTAATAAATATTATTACTCTACTAAATATTATACTCTTACAACTATAGAGTATAATTAAATCCCGAGATTTAAAGGAAGACCTGAGCTAAACAAGTAACGAAATAAATGGTTAATTATTGAGGAAGGGTTACAACTTATTTTAACATGGTTAAGTAGACTCGGGGTATAAACGCTAATGTAGAGTGGTACATTCCAGAGATACGGGTTTCGAGATACGAGCTTCGGAAGAGGTAGAAGATAAGCGTGATACATCACACTAGCATTGTTCGACGGTGAACGTATGTTAATTGTGTGGTCTGAATGTCCTAAGGATTTTCCTAAGGTCCAGACGTTGTGTGCTTAATTGTTAAGAGCGATATCTGTGATTTCTGTATTTGATATTGTATACTGTATTGCTCAACACAACTGCGTTTTATTTTACGCGAACGTCTTATGACTGGAAGTTCATACACTTATACTGGAACAAGACTAACTGACCTTTAGGTATTACAAGAACCTAATTGATGGTCAACTGTTATAGTCTTAACTCAAGGATTGGTTATTGTATCACTGACTAAAGGGCTAACTTATAAAGAGAGGAATCCAGACTGTTTCGACTTTCTGGTTGCGCATCGTGATCACTACGAGGGACTATATCAAGAGTCACTCAAGGGAATCCATTGTCCAAATTCGACGATGGCAGAGGGCACTGTTGTTGGTGCACAGGTTCGACCGATCGGTCAAAATAATTATCTAGGGCCATAAGGTCAGCTGGTAACGGTTCCTTTGGAACCCAGGGGACTACTGTCCATTATTAAGTTATTAAGGGTTGTCTTAACATGACGCCTGAGGCGGAAAGTAATTGGAAGGTTTAAGTGATTGGTTAAAAAGAATAAGGGCCATGTGGCCAACTGACAAGTACAGTTAATTAATACGCGTATCTTGTTTGGTTACTGTTATTGATTATTGGTCATTGATAATTTGGTTGTTGTTGATTATTGTGATGATATTGACAGGTGAACTATTGTGTGTTTATTAACATTACAGTTATTACTATTGTTGTAAAATGGATTATCATGTAATAAATCTAATATCAAGATGACTAAACGACTTAAGGAATCTAGATGACTTAGGACTACATTTAGCATACCACCATATCGTTTGTTGAGCCCTTCAATGGGCAAAACATTTCAGGTTATTGATTGAAGACGCAAGCCGAAGTGCAGAGAACAAGGTAGCTGATGTGTTTCCAATAAACACTTTTAAGTTTATTTATGTATTGTACTTTGGAGGTTTTTGTATTTGGTTTAGTTGCTCAGTTGTTAAGTTTGGATTTGGTTGTAATATTAAGAGTGCTCAGTATTTGTTCATCACAGCGGTGAGGAGTTGAAGATGATGGATGGAGTAAGGATGTCTTGTCACTCACATGGGTGAGTGACGGCGTGTAACACCAACGTTAGATAGTTTTATTTTCCGCTGCGAATTATATTTTGTTATGCTACGACTTGCGACGTTATTACAGGTTTAGGATTAGGGGTGTTACAAAAAGTGGTATCAGAGCGGAGATGAAGAAGATACTGAGTCAAGAACAGTGAGCATAGGAATTTTGGGATACGGGAGACGTCTGTGAGGATTCGTGACCTAGAAAGAAAATCCTAGGGATATCTTTATTGCTAGTAGTTTGCTTTCTTAAATATTTATGATTGTGTATGTAGAACGGTGTAACACCGAATAGTAATAATAGTATACTATCCTATAGATGTCAAGAGCTGGTAGACCACGTGGAGGCAGCAGTGGACGCCGTGGCGAGACACCGGTAGATGTCCCAGAGATACCAGGCCTAGCAGAGCCATGGCAGCCTTCGCCGCACAACTAGGAGCTCAGTTTGCGGGAGCCATACCCCACCCGCCGCTGCCCAGATAAACCAACTGGTTGAAGAGCATTGCAGACGCTAGAGTACCGACGTATTCAGGGGAACCAGACCCCGCCGCACTAGAGAAATTCATTGTGGAACACCAGAAGGCATTCAAGGCTGTTAGAGTTATAGAAGACCAGAAGGTCGACATAACAGCGAACAACTAGAAGGGGAAAGGAGTCACCAGGGGCAGAGCACCCCGAATTTTGTGGGAACCTTAGGCACTGGTACTAGTACTCAGCGCGATCTAGGTAACCGCACATCCTTAATTAAATAATTGACTGCATGAACATATGCGTCGACAACCTTCTTCTACCATGATGAAGTCTAAAACAAAACTCAGAAAGAGCCTAACCCAGAAAACCTAGGAGTAGAATTACCCGAGAGAACGTCTTATACCTTAACGGACCGTAATAACTCTAATACTACCCTTTTCAAGACAAATTGCCTAGGCCGAACTCAACCGACCGAACATCCACGAGACCAACAATTATAAAACCCATAACACAACCTCATTGGCTCACTTGCTACCGCAAGCGCTATAAAAATCATTATGTTAACAATTCCGCCTACCTTGCGCACTTGCCATAGCAAGTGCTGCACCTTCAACCGAATACTAGAAAACCGTGTAGACCACAGGGTATGATACCATGACTACCGGTAAACATCAAATATTCGTACGACCTTCGTACAAACACCATAAATACAGTCTGTCACAAATTAGGGTCATACAACCCTTGAAAACATGAGGCCTACAAACCTCAGAAGGACCTGATGAGTCCGACTACTGCAACTAAAGGGCATACACCAACCTTGTAGCGAACTACACCAATTAAACATTAATGAACAATTAACATCGGCTCATGAGCCAAACACTATAATGTATTGATAAATTATTTAATGATTTGAAATTGACGTGGGAGGTGGAACTTGATCCGGTACAGATCAAGGGAAGCTGAACACAAATTGGGGTGGAAGGATAGTTCAACACTGATACTGATCACATCAGGGTCGGATGGTTCCTGAAACTCTCCACAAGTGGCCACAAATTAATCTCATAGGAATAGACAAGGAACCGAAGTATATCAGCTGCAAATAGCTAAAACACATCTAATGTAACCATAAGGTACCAAGAATGAATATTGGTGAATAACGGTTCAACCCTGAACATGTAGGGCCTGTTCGGTGGTTGGCTTCAAATTTTGAGCCACATTAATGTTGATAGATTAAGCCCACCTTAATGGAGCATAGGAGATTGGGTCGTTCGGTG
This sequence comes from Limonium bicolor, assembly GCA_023374045.1. Taxonomy (NCBI): domain Eukaryota; kingdom Viridiplantae; phylum Streptophyta; class Magnoliopsida; order Caryophyllales; family Plumbaginaceae; genus Limonium; species Limonium bicolor. Next base: position 344,639,572 of record CM041776.1, on the reverse strand, counting down.
ATCGGCTTCTAATTTCAAAACATTGAAACAATGAAATACCACAAATGCCCCCTTGAATATTCGTTTCCATTCCTCCCATTTTCTTTACTTTTCAGACTTGTCAGTGCTTCTTCAACCTTCAGTTCATTCCAGTTCATGCTGTTGTTTCCTATATTTGATAATCGCCTCCTTCCTAACCTGTTTCTTTTGTTTTTTTTCTTTCGTTGTTGTCGAAGCGTCGGAACAACTTGCTACTGAAGTTAAGAATTGGTTTCATTATCTTCTTCCCTCGTTTTTTCTCGGTTCACGCATACACTACAGTGTTTTCTACAACCTTCACTTCAATGGCCGATGATGGACAACAACTATTGCTCGACACTTGAGTATTTTCTTTCAATGCGCGAATGATGGATAACAGCTACTGCTCAACACTTGAATGTTTTCGTTCGATGCAGGTGAACAAATGAGAGATAATCAAAATTGTACAAATCAAGTAAAAATTGAGGGAAAAGGGGTAAGAAGTTGAATAAATGAGAAACACATAAGGGAGCTTAATTCTCAAACGTAGCAATTTCAACCTCTATCATAAAGCTAATCCACTGACAATTTGCGCGAGCAAAAACCCACAAATCGTGTATCTGTCCAATCCAGCATTAAAGATTAAGGAGATTAATGTCTTATTTTCCACATTAATGGAGCAAGCGAACGGGACCATATAGGGAATTATGGTGGAAAAATGACCGCGTAACAATTAGGGCCAACACTATGCCCATAACGGCACACGCCAATACACAATAAATACTTAGAAAAAGGGGAAAAACCTGTTAATCCTCAATAGGTTCGAGATGGAAAACCACATGTACCACTACATCCAGTAAGAATAACAAGGGCAAAAAGCCTGAGCAAGAACCTACCATAACGTCGAGAAACACGATGACCACAACAAGAGAATGATTGAACCCACTATACCGTAACGCGGATATCACTTAAACCAATTGCAGCCACAAACGCAAATTGGCGTTGACTGCTTGAACAATAAACATCCAAGGCATTATCCTTACTAAGGAGTACCATAACCAACAAGAACGAACAAATGTCAAGATAGAAAAGAAACATAAATTGTTACCCCAGTTGATCACAATTGATCATGAAATGGAATTCCCACGAAAAGAGAATGGTTATTGTCACCGGTATACCACCAGACCATAGGTGACAAAAAGAGAAGTGCGTGCTTAAGACATGTCACCTACTAACGTGACGAATGTCAGTGATGATGATTATGTAAGTTAAACAATGACACCAACTTAAACAATAACACAGGACACTAGGTCTAACACTATAAGGCACAAGCCTAAGTGAGAATACCCAATGTACTATTAGAGGCACACGAGCCCAGGAGAGTGGAATTACCACCTCCGACTACCTTTCCAAGGTATGCCACAAGGACAACAAAATCTAAAACGAAGCGACTAATGATGAAAACCGATTAAAACCAAACTACGACAAGGATTTCCATAGAGAAGGAAACATAAACCTTCGCCACAAAGTCCGAAATTACAACAAATGGTGTAACCCAGGAAATAGGGTAAGTTAGGAGGAAAAAAAACACGTACCACAAACAACATGTAAAATATAAGAATGAGAAATAATGAACAAACGCTAGACGGCACACACAAAAACCAGATAACAGTATGACTTCCAATACAAGTGGTCGAATGAACCCCTTTAAGACATTAGCGAACATATGTCGAAAACAATGACAGAGGAGGAACCACCTCGTATAGTTATAGTAAAACCAAACTATTTGGATGCAATATTGCAAACACTTACTAAACATAAAATACGTAATCATGCCCATTAGGCAAGAGACCCAGGGAACCTAAAATCCCTTTGGGACACACCAATACTGTTTGAGAAAGAGATTGGCAAATGAATATTTCACAAGATTGTAACTGTGCGACAGACACTACGAAAATATGTAAAAACAAGTATGGAACGACCGCACTCCATAAGAGCTTATGTGCTTGACAGACTTATTTTTTTAAAAAAAATAGTCAAATAAGTAGTAACTTAGCAGTAGGATATTCCATACATATAGACAAGTAGTGTAAGAAAAAACGAGAAGTAGTCAACTTCGTGCCAAGGTCAGTGATACAAATCCAGACCAATGCAAACAACCACCTCGAATGAAATAACAAGAAGGGTCTCAGTTTAACCAACGAGACTAGAGGAACCAAAAACCTTAAATACAGCACAACTAAAGTCGTGACTCCACAAAGGAGTGATTAATATACAATAGTATAAAAGGGAACCTTCTGAAAGATGAGAGAGCCAATAGTCAACTAAACGAGGAATGCATGAGAACTAATGGTGGCCACGGTTCCGGTTTCACCGGTTCCGGTTCCGGAAAATGTGTATTCGGATTCGGAACCGGTCCTGGGCGGTTCCGGGGCGGTTCCGGTTCCGGAACTCTGTATTCGCTTCGGATTCGCTCAAATCAACGGTTCCGACCGGTTCCGGAGCGGTTCCGGTTCCGACTGGTTCCGGGGCGGTTCCGACCGGTTCTGGAAAGATTCGATCGGCTCCAGTTTCTTCGTTTTAACTCCGATTTTAGATCCGTTTGCGCGCACATGTTGCTCTTTTCGTCCACTTTACTCTAGCTAGGTTATTCCTCAAGTTTATAATCTTAAATGTGTAAGAACCAAAGACTTAAATTTTTGTATTGAATTTGCAAAAATTAAAGAGCAAAGCGGATTTTATTATATGATTCACTGCCTCGTTAAAACCTTATTAGGTAAAAACCCATTGGGAAAACCCTAATAAGGAAAAAGAGTACAGCTACTAATAGGTTACATGATTTCAATTTGGAAGTCTTAAAAGATTACATGGAAAGAAAGTAATACTAATACATTCTAAAAGATTACAATACAAAATAGAAGTCCTAAGTGGTGATTCCATCGGTAACTTTGACCGGTTCCGGGGCGGTTCCGGTTCCACCGGTTCCGATTCCGGTTCCGGTTCCACGGTTCCGAATCCGATGCGAATCCAGGCGGTTCCGGGCGGTTCCGGTTCCGGTTCCGGTCCCGGTTCGGTCCCGAATCTCAAAACTTGTATTCGGATTCGATTCGCAAGGGGGCGGTTCCGGTTCCGAATCGGTTCCGGCCCGGTTCCGGCCGGTTCCGGTTCCAATCGGTTCCGGGTAGATTCGCCGGTTCCGGGTAGATTCGGATTCGGTGGCCACCGTTAAGAACCCATTAAATGGGCGAGTAAACAGGTGAAATCCTAATAAGGATCAAGAGTCCATAATGGCAAAATAGTATGTAATTAAAAGTTGAAGTATAATGTGGTCAAACAAAGTATATTAATAAACTATGCTCTATATATAAATGTATATATAACGATACGTGCGTATGTGTGTATATAAATATACAAGGTTGGAATAAAATTTGGTCAAATAAAGTATAGCAATGAACTACACTATATGTATATATACATATATATATATATATATACATATATATCGATACATATGTAGGTGAGTATATAGATATACAAAGGTTGAAAAATAATCTGGTCAAACAAATATAGTAATGAACTATATATATACATATATCAGTATGTATATGTGTGTATGCGAATACACAAATCAAAATAACCTTGATAAATAACATGGGCTATTAGGAACTAAATCTCTAAGTAATAAATATTATTACTCTACTAAATAATATACTCTTACAACTATAGAGTATAATTAAATCCCAAGCTTTAAAGGAAGACCTGAGCTAAACAAGTAACGAAATAAATGGTTAATTATTGAGGAAGGGTTAGAACTTATTTTAACATGGTTAAGTAGACTCGGGGTATAAACGCTAATGTAGAGTGGTATATTCCAGAGATACGGGTTTCGAGATACGAGCTTCGGAAGAGGTAGAAGATAAGCGTGATACATCACACTAGCATTGTTTGACGGTGAACGTATGTTAATTGTGCGGTCTGAATGTCCTAAGGATTTTCCTAAGGTCCAGACGTTGTGTGCTTAATTGTTAAGAGCGATATCTGTGATTTCTGTATTTGATATTGTATATTGTATTGCTCAACACAAATGCGTTTTATTTTACGCAAACGTCTTATGACTGGAAGTTCATACACTTATACTGGAACAAGACTGACCTTTAGGTATTACAAGAACCTAATTGATGGTTAACTGTTATAGTCTTAACTCAAGGATTGGTTATTGTATCACTGATTAAAGGGCTAACTTATAAAGAGAGGAATCCAGACTGTTTCGACTTTCTGGTTGCGCATCGTGATCACTACGAGGGACTATATCAAGAGTCACTCAAGGGAATCCATTGTCCAAATTCGACGATGGCAGAGGGCATTGCTGTTGGTGCACAGGTTCGACCGGATCGGTCAAAATAATTATCCAGGGCCATAAGGTCAGCTGGTAACGGTTCCTTTGGAACCCCGGGGACTACTGTCCATTATTAAGTTATTAAGGGTTGTCTTAACATGACGCCTGAGGCGGAAAGTAATTGGAAGGTTTAAGTGATTGGTTAAAAAGAATAAGGGCCATGTGGCCAACTGACAAGTACAGTTAATTAATACGTGTATCTTGTTTGGTTACTGTTATTGATTATTGGTCATTGATAATTTGGTTGTTGTTGATTATTGTGATGATATTGACAGGTGAACTATTGTGTGTTTATTAACATTACAGTTATTACTATTGTTGTAAAATGGATTATCATGTAATGAATCTAATATCAAGATGGCTAAACGACTTAAGGAATCTAGATGACTTAGGACTACATTTAGCATACCAGCATATCGTTTGCTGAGCCCTTCAATGGGTAAAACATTTCAGGTTATTGATTGAAGACGCAAGCCGGAGTGCGGGGAACAGGGAAGCTGATGTGTTTCCAATAAACACTTTTAAGTTTATTTATGTACTGTACTTTGAAGGTTTTTGTATTTGGTTTAGTTGCTCAGTTGTTAAGTTTGGATTTGGTTGTAATATTAAGAGTGCTCAGTATCTGTTCATCACAGCTGCGAGGAGTTGAAGTTGATGGATGGAGTAAGGATGCCTTGTCACTCACATGGGTGAGTGACAGCGTGTAACACCAACGTTAGATAGTTTTATTTTCCGCTGCGAATTATATTTTGTTATGCTACGACTTGCGACGTTATTACAGGTTTAGGATTAGGGGTGTTACACAATTCCCTTCCATCGAGATTACTAGAGCCTGCATCAAAGGGAGAGGAAACTTTACAGACTACAGAGAGGTAAGCTTAAGGTGATAATGCACAATTAACTTGTTCTGTTTTGTCTAATATTTCATCTGCTAAATGACAATAATTTTGTAGAAGTTGTTACCTGTATTAGACGAGCTTGAATCTTTGAAGCCTTATATTCAACGTCAAAGACAGGAGTTGAAAAGTGATTTCCCTGGATGTGAACCATATCAAGCTGAGGGTTTAGGAAAGAATTTATATGCGCTGGAAAGATACTCCCAAAGTTCACTTTCACCTTCTGAATATAATGCGACAACAATTGTACGTAAGCTGGTGATGACTTAAGCATTATCTTGTTGACGATGCTATCCAATATTTAAGTGTTGCTCTATTCAATATGAAGCTTGTCTGCTGCAATGATTTGAGAGGTCCACAGATGGGTCCTTTTTGTTGGTAGAGTAATATGCTAATAGCATCTTTAATAAAGTTGTCCAAACACCATATCAACTAGGGACTTATCTCCTATTAATCATTAACTTGCTGCAATTTCATCATTGCTTGACGATACGTGCTAGTTTTTATTACATTGATTGTAGCATGGTCATGGGTATGATCACTATCCCTTTATCTTGTCTTTCTTATCGATTTTGGTGGGGTCAGCCAGTACCATATTTTCAGTTTCTAAACTTGTTAGATGTTGGTAATTGAAATGCTTTGAATTTGTCAGTTTGTCTTGCACAATGCGCTCACCCATGTATTTTTGCATAATGCGCTCAGGCACTTGTGACTTTCGTCAATGGATTCTTAGACGAGACTACTGAAAGGAAGACTGCAGAAATTTCACTTGTATGAGGTTAAGTTGGTTGATATTAGGAAGAATGCAGAAATTTCTCATGTATCTTATTTTCTTCGATAATGGCAGGTTGCTTCGCTACTCTTCAATTGGTACAGACACCAACCCTATATGCTCTTGTTGTTTCGTTCGATTTCCTTATTTTAGTTTTGTGAATATTAGTGCAGATTGGTTCAGATTAATCTAAGTTCGTGCTTCTTTACTACGTCATCGATTTCATCAGATCATATGTGAGACCAACTAGAGTGGTCTTTAGCTTGTCTACTTGGTTGATTCCATAGTGATTGATAAGTGCTTATTTCTGTACCTACTATCTGGATTTAGGTTCCGCTCCCACTTTGAATCATCTGCTTTACTATGCTGCTACTTCTTCTGCTCTTTTTTACATTTGACAGCTTTAATAGTCATGCTAGTACTTGAAATTTGACCTCACTTGTTTCAGTTCATTACTCTCAATTGTTGGAACGTGTCATAGATAAATGATGCCGCTGCTGTACTTATTTATGACAGCAAGTAAATATTAGCTTATGGTCAATTTCATACACTTCTGCTCTGCTATGCTTTGCTGCTGTATTATTGTTTCTATTGTGTTTGTTTCTAAACAGCTTAAATGACCCAGTTCTAGTGGATTGTTATTATCTGTTGACAGACTATATTGCCGAGTTGTGATATCCAATCTGTTAGGCAATGTTTCAATCTGAAAAAGAAGTTAATCGTGAACATTAAAGTGCCATAAATACTCAATCTGTTACAGCTGTTTGTGAATGCTTAAATCTATGTTTGTTTTCAGTTTTCTTTATCTGTTTTAATCTCTGTTCTTCCAGCATTTCTTCTTTCAGATTTCAGCATGACATTGTTTCTCTTGGTCTGTCTAAGTATACAATAAGCAGCATAGTGGTCATTTACATGATATATGGCATTAGCTTACTGAAGGTAATTGGAATAAGACTTTCGTAGCTAGATAGTTTATTTTGGGTAAATGTAGGTAGACAACGTATATCTGAAGGAAACCATAGATTATGAAGCATCCACTTAATCATCCGCTACATCTAGAAGAGTGGCCTAATTCTGTGTTACCATCGCCTTATTGCTCTTATTTTTTTCTGTTGTTACTGTTACAACCTATGAATACAGTTAGAACTTTGACTATATGCAAAGTTAGTTTGTGCTTGAACTAATGTGATGAGCAATTATAAAATCACTTTCACTTTGTTATACTGGTACTAAAATGAACATATGCGATGATAATTTATGGGTTAGCCTATTAAGTAATCACTGGGATATGTAAACCCTGACCCAACTTCCTTGCCTCTTTTATATACAATTTGTTGCCGGTACTCAATTGATCATTCTAGTACCTCTAGGTCGGCATTTGTATGTAAACAAAGAGGTGGCAAAAATGAAGCTTAGTTATATGATAGAATTTGATAGATGAGTAAGAGATGCTACACAAATTTTTGAGCAAAAAAAGAAAGTTGTGAGTTCATGTGTGTTTATATACTGCTTATTTACTAGTGCGATAATGAGAGGCTAAAAAATGCACTGAGCAAAATATTATGCCACAACATCCCACAAATGGTGTTGAACTTCTTGTGTGTGGTCATCGTCACACTCTTATTTGCATTAAAGGTGGGAGAATTCATGGGTGGGGCTATAATAGCTATGGCCAGGCTGCAAATGAGAAGTCCACTTATGCTTGGTATCCTTCACCCGTTGATTGGTAAGATGGTTGTGGACAGCCTCTTTAAGTTAGTTGTGGGTTTGATATGCTTTATTTGTCCCAATTTCTCTTTGCTTTTAGATATATAGTATATTCTTAGACCTTTGTTCTGGCTTATAATTATGTAACGTGAAAAACGAAGAACTTTATGCTGTAATAACGAAAAATGGAGAATAAAAGACTATCCGGCAAGCCATGCCAGGCTGCTGTCACGTGATATTAATGTTTTCCAGTTCTTCTACAATGACAACTGCTAACTTTTGCTTGTATTTGATTTTAGCTAGAACTCTGGTTATGTAATTATTGGCAAATTGTTTTGCTTGTAGGTGGGTTGGTCAAGTGAAGAAGCTGGCTGCTGGTGGAGAATATTTTACTTTTTTTTTTTTACTGATGCATGCTCTATAAAGGAGTTGTGTGAATTCAGTCTTGCAAATAGCATTAATATGGCAAATGCTGATGAGATTGAAGATGTTGCATTCAGGACCAGCTCTGATTCCCTTGCACGCCTTTGTGAAAGACTGAGGTTAAGGATAAGGAAAGACTCTCAGCTTGTTTCTATCTCAGATTGTGCAGCAAAAATACAAAGCATTAGGAGAAATTATAAATTAGCTTGTGAGGAGTTCTTGAACTATTGTTTTTGTTATGGAGTTTGTTATCTACAAAGCTGATGACATAGGATATGTTTCTGCTGGACATTATGTTCCTTAGATAATTGATTTAGGCTCATGTAAACTGGGTTTATATGAAAAATAACAAACAAATTTTTTAAAGGCTAAGGAAGCCTGCTTACTATATATCTAGAACTTGTCTAGTGTATTTCCATGTTCGAATTTACTTTTACTTGAACTCTACCTAAGTAATCTTCTCAAGTTAATTATGCATAATACAATGTACATCATCATCCTTCCATAAGTGACATCTGTTATCACTACTCATATCTTAATTCAAGGTACATTCGATATTTCTTTAGTTCGAATACTCATATCTCCCCTGGTTCCATTTTTCCTTGATGTGCTCAAGTTCTGTTTCTTTGTGGGGGTGAAAAATGATCTTAAATGTACATGATATTGATTCTTATGCTTGCATTTCTTGCCATTCATCATTCTCCTCTCTGTTTCTTCCCTCTTCGTTCTCTTCTTTTGTGCGCCTTCTGGAACTGGTAATATAATCCAACTTATCCCCTCTGTGTCTTCCCTCTGTTGTAGTACTATGGAAGAATGGACAACAAAGCTTTTGCCGTGAATCAGTGTGATTTTTGTTCCTGCTTATTTATCAGTACTTATTTCTTATATTTTGTTTAATGCAAGTATTGAATGTGTATACAGGGTCAAGTGGGATGCTCCTAAAGGGGAGACCTTCACAGCCATGGTTATTTATTGATTCGTCCACAATTGATGTACAAACATCAAGAAGGTTTCTCCTATTGTATCTGAGAAAGAGTTGAAAGAAAACACAGGTGCTACTTTCTATGTAGATAATTGGTGATCATTATGTTTAATACACTCTCAAATTGTTTTATCATCCAAAACTTCTAGTATGTCCAGATATAGACAAACATGCCTTGCCTTGTGAGGATGCTAAGGATTGCTGCTTCTTGAAGTTACTGTTCATGCAGGTGAGTGGGAGCACCCTGTTATGTTATATTTTCCTATGTCTGGTGGAATTCTGGCTGCCGAGGCTGGAACATTGACGTTCATGGTAAGCTTCATAATTTGCTTTCATCTTGATTTCTCAGATTCTCTAGTACAATGATCCTAAGTGGTGATTGTGTTTGAAGTGGTTACTTGTAGTAACTTGCTGGACCCTTGTACGCGTTTATGGAAGGCTGAGGTAAGAATAAGGAAAGGCTCTATGTTTGTTTCTGTCCCAGATTCTGCAGCAAATACAAAACATTGGAAGAATTTATAAATTAGCTTGTGGAGAGTTCTTGAACTTTTCTTATTGTTTTGGTTGTGAAATTTGTTATCTACGAAGCAGATGACATTGGATATGCTTCTGTTGGACATTATTTTTCTTAGATAATTGATTTAGGCTCATGTAAACAAGGTTCATGGAAGCAACTTGGATATGGAAGTTCATGGAGGCAAGCTGACCAGGAGCCGTTGTGGGTGTGTTGACAAAAATTGAATTAGGACTCGATGACTTATTTTTTATGGGAGTGTGAAAAAAAAAGATGTACCTTCTGATTTGAATCACTTATACACTTGCTGCAGTTGCGGTCAAGATGTGTAATAGTTGTATTTTTTCATATTGAAAAGTTGTAAGTATGATATTTTATGTATTATACTGTAATGTAAAACTCCAAACTATATCTATGTATTCTACTGGTGAAGCATCTAGTAAAAATTCGGTTGTGTTTTGCACAGCATTACTAGTTACATTATTTTACTGCCAAATGTAGTGATTTACAAGATTGGGAGGTATTTGTTGGTGCGTTGGAAAATAATACTAAATTTTTATTATTAGTTACGAATTTCAAAAATAATAATTTAAATTTAAAATGTATATTTTTTGTTAACTAATTAAAAATCAAAACTATTTATATCGTAACGGATGAATCTAGAAACTAGATTAGTTTCATCGGTTGTAGGTCAAATTCAGGTGGTTTAGAACATCGGTGTATTGCAAGTGAGTCTATAAAGTATAGAGCTACATGACCAATATATCAATTCTATACTATACAGGGCTACCCTCGCACAACAATGAGTTATTTGTCCGTCCTGTGATGCAGCTACCTAAATTCACACCGGCTAAGTTTTTTTTACCAGACCCTTTCGATACCTGACTAATAACCGAGGTTTACCACCATCTAGTCATAAAAATCTACTATGTGGTCATAACAAAGTATGATTAGTCACGTTGCACACATCAGGTCTGTTTTTTGGACAACATATAGAATTCTATACCCCTACATACCCTACAGGGCTACCCGACTGCACAACAATGAGCTATCTGCCTGTCCCATGATGCAGCTACCTGAATCTTCTCCGGCCAAGCGGTTTTGACCAGACCCTTTCGATACCTGACTAACAGCCGAGTTTTACCCCCATCTGTCATAAAAATCTACTATATGGTCATACCAAAGTATGATCTAGTCACGTTTTACACATCAGGTTTAGTTTTTGGCCAACATATAGAATTATATATTGTACAGGGCTACCCACTGCACAACAATGAGCTACTTGCATGTCCTGTGATGCAGCTACCTAAATCCTCTATGGCCAAGCGTTTTGACCAGACCCTTTCGATACCTGACTAATAGCCGAGGTTTACCACCATCTTGTCATAAAAATCTACTATGTGGTCATAACGAAGTATGATCTAGTTATGTTGCAATCAGCAGGTCCATTTTTTGGCCAACATATAGAATTTTATACCCATACAGGCTACAGGGCTACCCACTGCACAACAATGAGCTACCTGCCCGTCTCGTGATGCAGCTACCTGAATCTTCTCCGGCCAAGCTGTTTTGACCATACCCTTTCGATACCTGACTAATAGACTAACAGTCGAGTTTTACCACTATATTGTCATAAAAATCTACTCTATGGTCATACCAAAGTATGATCTAGTCATGTTGCACACAACAGGTCTGTTTTTTGGCCAGCATATAGAATTTTATACCCCTACAGGCTACAGGGCTACCCGACTGCACAACAATGAGCTACCTGCCCGTCCCGTGATGCAGCCACCTGAATCTTCTCCGGCCAAGCTGTTTTGACCATACCCTTTCGATACCTGATTAACAGTCGAGTTTTACCACCATCTTGTCATAAAAATCTACTCTATGGTCATACCAAAGTATGATCTAGTCACGTTGCACACATCAGGTCTGGTTTTTGGCCAACATATAGAATTTATACTGTACAGGGCTACCCGACTGCACACCAATGAGCTACCTGCCCGTCCTGTGATGCAGCTACCTGAATCCTCTTTGGCCAAGCTTTTTGACCAGACCCTTTTGTTTCCTGACTAATAGCTGAGGTTTACCACCATTTACTCATAAAAGTCTACTATATGGTCATAACGAAGTATGATCTAGTCACGTTGCACACAACATGTCCGTTTTTTTGGCCAACATATAGAATTTTATACCCCTACAGGGCTACCCGACTACACAGCAATGAGCTACCTGCCCGTCCCGTGATGCAGCTACCTGAATCTTCTCCGGCCAAGTTTTGACCATACCCTTTCGATACCTGACTAACAGCCGAGTTTTACCCCCATCTTGTCATAAAAATCTACTCTATAGTCATACCAAAGTATGATCTAGCCACGTTGCACACATCAGGTTTAGTTTTTGGCCAACATATAGAATTATATATTGTACAGGGCTACCCGACTGCACAACAATGAGCTACTTGCCTGTCCTGTGATGCAGCTACCTAAATCCTCTATGGCCAAGCTTTTTTGACCAGACCCTTTCGATACCTGACTAATAGCCGAGGTTTACCACCATCTTGTCATAAAAATCTACTATGTGGTCATAACGAAGTATGATCTAGTCATGTTGCAATCAGCAGGTCCGTTTTTTGGCCAACATATAGAATTTTATACCCCTACAGGCTACAGGGCTACCCACTGCACAACAATGAGCTGCCTGCCCGTCCCGTGATGCAGCTACCTGAATCTTCTCCGGCCTAGCTGTTTTGACTATACCCTTTCGATACCTGACTAACAGTCGAGTTTTACCACCATCTTGTCATAAAAATCTACTCTATGGTCATACCAAAGTATGATCTAGTCATGTTGCACACAGCAGGTCTGTTTTTTGGCCAACATATAGAATTTTATACCCCTACAGGCTACAGGGCTACCCTACTGCACATCAATGAGCTACCTGCTCGTCCCGTGATGCAGCTACCTGAATCTTCTCCGGCCAAGCTTTTTTGACCATACCCTTTCGATACGTGATTAACAGTCGAGTTTTACCACCATCTTGTCATAAAAATCTACTCTATGGTCATACCAAAGTATGATCTAGTCACGTTGCACACATCAGGTCTGGTTTTTGGCCAACATATAGAATTCTATACTGTACAGGGCTACCCGGCTGCACACCAATGAGCTACCTGCCCGTCCTGTGATGCAGCTACCTGAATCCTCTTCGGCCAAGCTTTTGACCAGACTCTTTTGTTTCCTGACTAATAGTCGAGGTTTACCTATAGGGCTACCAAACCGGACAACATTGAGCTACCTGTCCGTCCTGTGATGCAGCTACTTGAATCCTCTTCGGCCAAGCTTTTTGATCAGACCATCTCGATACCTGACTTACAAGCGAGTTTTACCACCATCTTGTCATAAAAATCTACCATGCAGTCAGAAACTATGGAGAAAGTCATAAAAGTATGATCAGACCATCAGGTCCGTGACTGGATCATACTTTTTTATGACCACATGGTAGATTTTTATAACAAGATGGTGGTAAAACTCTTCTGTAAGTCAGGTTTTGAGATGGTCTGGTAAAAAAGCTTGGCCGGAGAGGATTCAAGTAGCTGCATCACAGGACGAGTAGGTAGTTCAATGTTGTATAGTCGGGTAGCCCTGGAGGGGTATACTATTCTATATGTTGTCTAAAAAAAGGATCCGATGCCTACAAATTCCGTGACTGGATCATACTTTTTTATGACCACATGGTAGATTTTTATGACAAGATGATAGTAAAACTCGCCTGTAAGTCAGATATCGAGAGGGTCTGGTCAAAAAAGTTTGACCGAAGAGGATTCAGCTAACTACATCACAGGACAGATAGGTATGTTATGAGATCGAGTAGCCCTGTAGAGGTATAGAATTCTATATATTGGCAAAAATTCAGACCTGATGTATGCAAGGTGACTAGATCACACTTTAGATTGACCATATCGTAGATTTTCATGACAAAATGGTGGTACACATATAATAAAAATCAGTTAAACCCAAAATTTTAATACAAGTAAAGAAGCTACTCAAGCTTCAAATCACTCTTCTGAAAATCATCACAAAAGTGTTAAAAAGAAAATAAAGGGGAAACCGACATACCATAACGATCAATTGATGAAAAAAAATGTAAATCACTTCAATAGAGTTTCTTTTCTTCATTTGAGGAAGAACGTAATAAATAACATGTCTGTACTTAAATCCCAAAGTATACATGACATCCAAAAACAAATATTATATCAATCTACTGCAACCTTTCCCACATTTACAAGTGATGGTAGTCAACATTGTACTCTACAGTATCACAACTTATGTCCTCCATAGACGGATGAACCAATATTTATATGTTCCTCTGCTTGCTCCCAACTTCCCTTTTGCCCCAGCTTCTTTACTATGATATCCCATCTTTCATTTCGTCATCTCCAGCTGAACTTGTGCACTTTAACTTCTTCTTTCATCTGCATTGAAACAAAGTAATATTTTTGTCTTTAAATCAATATCTGCTCTCAAATACTCTAGGTAATAATTACAGTATGGTAAGTGATAGAGGTAAAGCAATAACAATACCTTCATCTTGTTGAATTTCATCCTCTGAACAAACCCTTCATACAACATAACATCTTCACAGGTCCTCAATCCACACTATCTCCCCTTGCTTGGAATTGGAAATCGGTACATTCATCTTACTTCCTACAAATAAATGATTCAAAGACTCTGCATAGTAGGACAACCAAGTCTAAAATCAGGCACAAGTTATACAAACAATATGTCCCTACACTAAAAGGGAGAAGTGGTTAATAAAATATCAGAAATAGGGACAAGACCCAACCTTTCCCCCCTTTTCATTAACTCTCAAGCGAGCAACTACCATTTTCAGCTAGAGTTTCAGGAAAAATGAACGATTGTGGAACATGAATATTTAGAGCCCGAGTCCAGAAAACAAAATTTGCCCTGAAAGAATAAACTTGTTGGATTATTTGCCCAGTACGGGAAAATAGCACCATGAAAACAAATCCCTATATTAAACATGAGAAATAAATATTGGACCTCTCCTCGAGTACAGAATGGCACTTCACAAAGAATCACAATTGGACAAAATCATGTGAGGTGCATACCATAGAAAGTATTCAAAAGTCAGTTCTCTGAAACATAGATATCACAGTCAGGCCACCTACAAGTCAAAAGTGACTTATATTAGCTTGTTGACATACAGAGGGGGGGGGGGGGGATCTGCCTTACACATAGCCAGATATAGAACAAACATTAGAAGCATAATAGCAAACATAATTGGACACAGGGCATACAAGCTGGGTAGGAAAAACGAACAGAGCCCTTGTTTTGCAGCTTTCAAAAATCTCAAAAGATCTTATAATTGTCACGTGGCCAATACGACCACAGCATAAAGATAAATTGCCACATCCCCTACCCCGATCTGGTGGAGTATGCTACTAGTATACTCAGCTCAATAATAAGTGGCTGCTTCCAGTATTTGACTTGCTCACTCTGCAAAGACACATATTTACTTTGCTAAAAATTATCACATATCAACAACTTAGAGCAATCAAAGTGTCTTCACTACTGAAACAATATAGCTATAATTAATTAAGACTTAAAGAGAGAAATCTCACTCAATGTATAAGGAATAAACTAATACTACAAGAATCAAACTAATCAAGCATACGTACCCGACTGATAAATTAACATTTCAATTAGAAATATAGTATTACATAAATAAACAAAGCAACATGTGTTGTCAGCACCGCCCACTCCACTCTCGCTGACAAAACATGTCTAATTAGCACATAAGTTCAATATCCTTATGGTTCTTTTTATCAGAATATCCTTATGGGTCGTCGTATACTTATAAGTGCACCAGAACTTTGTATACATGCATATAATAAGCTGTAGGATAACTTGCAAAACAATAGGTGCAAGCTCAAAGCAAGAGGAAGCCTACTTTAAAAGCAGACAATTAACCACCACCGATAGTAGTATATCTGCCTCACTGACGACAAGTGATGTGTACTATTTACCAAAAATCTCATGATAATACGTAACATATCCTAACTCACAATTTTAGCAGAGTTTTAGCCTAGAAAGGACTAAAATCATCTCTTTCTCCCTAACTTTTGAATTCCTCAACGACAATAAAACTCTGCATATAGCGCCCTAAAATTCCAAAAACTCAGTAAATTGTTTTTATCAACAATTCCGAACAAAGTGCGGGACGATGATACCTTGAAAAGAAAACCGCATTGAGAAAAAAAATACAAGAAGAAAAAATAGAGCTCGCATCTTCCTGTCAATAGATTTGGTTAGGTTTTTGGAGCTAGTTTACCTTCCTATTTTTGGCAAATTCCCAAAGACAGAAAAAAAGCAGGTTCTGGTGTTTAAGTCCAAGAATATACAACGAGGAGTGTCGATTTAAAATCTTTTTTATCAATACGAATCATAATATCTATTTTTACATATATCGATAATAGGAATTAATTACTATTAATTGCTTTGTTTTTACTTTTTAGGCATCTAGCTGAAAATTAACTGACAAATGCTAAGAGGTAAAAGCTACATCCAAAACACAACACTTGCAGAGTAACCATTGAGCAGCTCACCGCGTTTTACAAAACTGGAAACATTAGTGCAAATTACTATCCCCACATACCTGCTAATACCCACACCACGATCAGATAAGTAAGTCTCATAGTCAGGGTAATCACTATCATCCGAGAACTCGTAGTTGTCATCATCAGACATATAGAACTCATGCTCCAGCTCTTCAAGATGTTCAACATAATCACTGTCATAATCCGTTGTCCGGAAGCTGTAATCACTGGTCGAGTCGAGAGGCCGCTTGATGTCCCTTACGTTGTCTGCACATACCTTCCCCAGACTCCCAGATAGATCGACATGAAAACAAGCTCTAAGGTCAAGGGATTCAAGGCACAAGCAATTATCAAGATGGCTTGCAGGCCTTCATTTGTCATTGCATTTCCTATTAATTGAAGGTGACGAATAAAAACATGGTTTCTGCTATAGCTAGAGCATCCTCATTATCAGCTCCAGCAGGGTTGCATGAACCACTTTCGTTAGTTTGAATTGAAATGAGACTAGGTTGGGACAGTTCATGCCCACGGATCTTATCATTGAGCTCCTTATCGCACAGAGAGTAAACTCAACTTCTTCCAGGAGAGGAAGCTTTTCAAAAGCCCCGCAAAAGGCATCATATGAGAACCCAGAGCAAACAACGAATGTGAAGGCATCTGAGGTGGCTCGATCGTTCGGCAATAAGCGACAAGAGCAAATCGTCACAGACATGCTCCAAGGAGATCTCGAGCAAACGACCACAACTGCGTTCAAGGACTATATAAACCATCTTCTGATATTCATATATCATGTCCAAATCCCCGATGCACTCAATTGCGACTTTTGTCCAAGCAGCGGGATCTTTGCAGGCTTCATGCCAGGACTTGGAAACATACTGCATGTTTTCCAGAATATCACGAGGCGTCAATTTCATCAAGATCGTAGACAAAAATCCCTAGGGAGTTCTTGCCAATTTGGACTCTCTTCACCTCTTCCTGCTGCAGAGGACAACTCCATAGCAACCGAGATAGGGTTCGTTGGAGATGAAATGCCACTTTTCTTCATTCTAATTTCCAAGTATCGCACTCAGAGGAAGGGGCATGCAACACCGAGTGTCGATTTAAACTCAACAGAGGCAAAATTGACAAAAACTACTCTTTCAAAACGTCCCTAGAAAGCAGTTAGGGTTTTTCTTTGTTTATCCTTTTCGGTTTGGAAGATCAGAGCCATTCCGACATGTAGAAGAATGAAGCGGAGGAAAGATTAGAATTGAGTTCAAAATCGAAAACCAGAAAGAAAAATCACAAGAACAGAACCTTACCAATTAGTCTTTAATCTTAATCTGTTGGGAGAAATACTAAGTTCCAGTGATTTACCAATTTAGGGCGCGAATACTAGAATAGAATGAAGATAGATGTATGCTCTGTTCTCCAGTTAGTGTTTGAGCCAGAAGTTCCGGTGATTTATCATTCATAGAGGTGCAGAGAGAGACAAGGAGAGAATGAAAACTGGCGGACATGAGTTTTGTTTTTCTGTTTTAATTAAACGTGGAATTGGATGGTGGGTAAGTTTACTATTGTATCCCTCAAAACGCCTGATAGAGTATACAATTTACTCATATAGCCTCGGATATCATGCAGTAAATACTAACCATTAGATTTTAAAATAAGTTGATCTAATGGACCAGATTAGCAAAGGTACGTGCCTTCGATCTCCTACAAAATCACGAGAGCTGGTCCCTTAAGCAATATGAGAGAAATGATGATCTTGTCAGGGGTGGTACACGATATGGACTGATGCAAGCATTGTCAACGTTAATGGGATGAGTATGGGGTTGGGAACTTTGAAGGCAGCCTCGTAGATGTTGTTATCTACGATGTCATATATTCAGGGATGACTATTACTGCAAAAGCTAAGGCAGTTTTACTTGGCCTTAGACTCACCGGGAAGGTAGATGCGTCTAGATTTGTGTTCATACGGATTGTCTTCAGTTTGTTAAACATCTCTACGATGGGGATGATGTGTGTACCGAGGCTCGTGTGATTCTAGATGGTGTTAGGTGGTGATGCTCTTTGTGAGCTTATATATATTATATATAATATATAATATAGGTAAAGCCATTTTGAGGCTCATATTTTGGCTAAGTTTCCAACAAAATGTAAAATGGGAAAGATTGTGGTTTGATAACTACCGTTTGTATTTTGAAACTTTTTTACTATGGAATGAAAGCTTAGTGGGGGGTTTTTTTTTTTTTGAAGAAACAAAATAGTTAGTACACTAAATTATATTTAGGAAAGTTCATTCTTTTAGGAAAAATAGGACACTGCATTAACTACATATATGTCATTACAGAAGATGGGGACTCGACTAGACTGGACCATCATAATAAGAATTGGCTGACTTTTTCATAATTTGTACGAGATGCATGTTATATCTTGTCTCCGGGCTACAAATCGATCTCTTACGGGAAACTAGACACGTCGTTTTCCATAGTTATTAGGATGTAATATGTGTCACATGTAAATAAAATGTACCCGTCCCGGCGCCAAGAAATGTAGAATCCTAGAGTATTTTAGCACGTAACCGGACAACATCCTAAACACGATAAGCTTTCCCGTCTATGTCGAAGACATCTGTACTGTACTCGATCATAATAAAAAACACACAAATTACACTGTTACAAATGTACACACAAATATATAGTCGCAAAACCCACATTCGTACATATGTACCAACCGTCCCTTGATATAAATTTTATAATAGGCGCGTATTAATTAACAAACTCCCCATGAATAAATTAGTTGATATCCTAGGCTTATTAACTCTAATCCATTCGGATAAAAAAGCATATACATAAATATAAATTTTTAGTAGTAAAACGTTACATATATGTTCTATAACTATAATTGTTGATTACTCCATGCAATTTATTCTCCACGTTTTAAAATATAATATGTATCATATTGACTCAACAAAAAATATGTTTATATATACATTAAGTTAACAAAAAATCAGAATAACTCTAAAATTTTAATTTAATGTTATATCTTAAAATAAAATATTGAACTAACGTAACAAAACAAATATTATAAAGCCGATCAACTGTAAAAAAAACATTATCATTAATTTCTAAACTGATGTAATAAATCTTGAATAATTCTTAAACTAATGGGCAATATCTTCTACCACCAAAAAATATCTAAAGAGAACAACGTCATTAATTACCCTGCTTTCTTCTCCCTCTCTCCTTTTTTTTTTGTTTTTATTGCGTTTCTTGTTCTATTTGTTGGCTTATGCTTTGCTCGTAACTGCTATTTTTTTTTTTTTGTTAATACTGCATTATTATATGTTTGTCCTGTTCCGGTAAAAGTGCTATATTACTTACAGGTACAAAAATTTCAGAAAAAAAAACATGAGTGGATCTTTGAAAAAAGTAAGGCCCTGAGGGTCTTGCCAAAAACTTGCTGGAGAAAAACGAACTGTGCGTTGTCTGCCGGCTTCTTCGCTGGTGATCACACCTCTGACAGCATAAGAAATAAGAATGGGGGAGAGTGTGTGTACTGTGTACATAGACCATAGTATAGCATGGCAGTGACCAAAAATGGCCAACTTTGTATTCACGGGGCCGGATACATATATATTATATATATATGAGAAACAGTTTGCTGTGATATCACCGAATCCAGTTTACCGTACATCTGGACGACAAAATTCAGCATATCACGGTATTGTAAAATATTATTTCTGAACAAGGTTGTGCATGAGTTAAATATTATTTTGTCAATACGATTCATTTATCTTCAATAAGCTCCTCTTTAATAACAAATTTTGTGTTTGGGTCATACTTATCCAGGGTGGGAAAAAAAGGTGTTTGGTACACCACCAGTGTTTTTGCTCCAGTGTAATAGAGAGGAAAACTTGTTTCTATACCCGCAAAAGAGTAGGTCATGGTAATTACTCGAGATGGATCAGAACAACCCAGAGTGTTACTAGCAAAACATGGAGAAGACATAAAAGAATAAAAATCCAGAGGTAGGATGGTGCCCCGGTAAAACAGAAAGACAATAGTTAGATGTGTTTTTCTTTAGTTTTTTTTTTGTTGGTACACTTTAACACTTATGTGGTTATGGCCAATGGCCACAATTATGAAAAAAAATTGACTACCGAATGTACCTAGACAATGAAGAAATTGTTAACAGCGGTCCCATTTTAAGGAGCGCGGCTCATATATTGCACTGTAATAAACTAAATGTTTTTTTTAGAAATAATACAAAAAAAAGACTACATTTGACAGGAAAAAATAATAATTTAATTTTAGGGTGTTTTCTTCCTCTCGTCCTGATTCATGCTCTCACTTCTTCCCTCTCATTCCCGATTCATGCTCTCACTTCCTCCTCACCCAAAATTTGTGAAACCACAATCAATTCCTCATTTGAGTCAGCACTAATCTCACCCTACTTCACCAATTCATGAATGAACTGGTGGAAATCGTTCGTGAGCCTCGTGAAAGTGAAGATACAGATAGAGGGAGCTGGGTAAGAGCGTGCGAGAACAATTAACGAGGTAAATGTAAGTGCCTTTCTGTATTTCTCTTTTGATTCAGTAAAGGCCAACCTATATCCCTAATTCAGTTTGTCCCCAAATCGTGTTCTCTCTGTCGATTGTGTTCATAAATGATGTCACGTCGAAGACAAGGGAAGATGCAGAAAACAAAAGAGAGGGGCCAAAAAATGAAGAAAATGAGTAACGTTCATTGTATTTCCTAGCCTTGTTTGACAAATCAGTTTCAACATATTGTTTTTTCAATTGAGATGTCTCTTGCCTACTAACTCAATTCTGATTCATATCCTCCTTGAATATTTTTACACTTGGTGCCATCATGTTTGAAACTGGGACATCCTACTGTCAATGATCATTTATTGACTTGCTATACTCAAACCAAGTGTAAAGAAAGCTTGGTTATGCACATTGCTTACTATTATCTGTTTATATTAATTTATATTAATATGTGTGGTATCACTGGAACAGTGGTTTTGAACTCAGACTGATAGATACGTTGGCTTGGTGCAGGTGACTACAAATCATAAGGCAGTTGGTGGTTGGCATTGACATTGTTAATAGATTTTTATCAAAGTTTGTAATGGTACAGATTGTGTTGTGTAATCATGATTGACATTGGTATCATGAATTAGTGTGGTGCCCTTTGAATTAACAGGGCCAGTTTGTGGTGTTTTGGTATTGCATTCTAAGTTGTATATGAAAGCCAACATGTAAATTTTAAAGGAAGAAATGGTTTGTATCAATCGTAAATGCTGCTAAATGTTGCTTGAAAATCATTAACTTGTAACTTGAAAATTGTCAAACCTGTCGCATGTAAATGGTTAACCTGTCAATCATAAATGGTTGACCTGTCGCATATAAATGGTTAACCTGTCGCATGTAAATGATTAACCTGTCACATATAAATGGTTAACCTGTCACATGTAAATGGCTAACCTGTCATTCATAAATGGTTAACATGTTTCATGTAAATGGTTAACTTGTCACATGTAAATGGTTAACTTGTCAATCATAAATGATTAACCTTTCGCATGTAAAGGGTTAACTTGTCATTCGTAAATGGTTAACCTATCAATTGTAAATGGTTAACCTATTATTTGGAAAGTTAAAATTGAATTGAGTAGTTTTTCATATTAATGATATGAAATCATGGCTAGTATTATGTAAACTTATGGCATATTTATTACTGTATGAATGGCATATAATAACGACCCTAATCCCTGAACCACAAACCCTAAAAATCTGTCGAGTCAGTGTCGACATTATAAAGAATAGAATGAATTAAAAAAAGATTAACCTACACCATAAACTCACCCAAAAAACCAACCTAAGAAATCTTAAAATGTCCAAGGCATATTGTAGAGCCAGTTGGGATATTATAAAGTATAGAATTAGTTAAAAAAGATTATCCTACACCATAAGCCCACCCCTAAATCCACTCTAGAAAATATTAAAATGTCGAAGTCATTTTTAGGGTTTGTAATGAAGGGACCATAATCCCTGAACCACAAACCCTAAAAACTTGTCGAGTTAGTGGCGATATTATAAAAAATAGAATGAATAAAAAAGATTACCCTACACCACAAACCCAACCCAAAACCACCATAGAAAATCTTAAAACGTCGAAGGCTTATTGCCGAGTCAGTTGCGACATTATAAAGTATAGACTTAGTTAAAAAAGATTACCATACACCACAAACCCACCCCAAAATTCACCCTAGAAAATATTAAAATGTTGAAGGATTTTTAGGGTTTGTAGTGAAGGGATTAGGGTCTTCACTACATACCCTAAAAACTTATCGAGTAAGTGTTGACATTATAAAGAATAGAATGAATAAAAAAAAAATTACCCTACACCCCCAAAACCACCCTAGGAAATCTTAAAACGTCGAAGGCTTATTGTCAAGTCAGTTGCGACATTATAAAGTATAGACTTAGTTAAAAAAGATTACCCTACACCATAAACCCACCCCAAAATCCTCCCTAGAAAATATTGAAACATTGAAGGCATTTTTATGGTTTGTAATGAAGGACCCCTAATCTATGAACTACAAACCTTAAAAATCTGTCGAGTCAGTGTCAATATTATAAAGAATAGAATGAATAAAAAAGATTAGCTACACCACAAACCACCTCAAAAACCACCCTAGGAAATCTTAAAACGTCAAAGGCTTATTGCTGAGTCAGTTGCGATATTATAAAGTATAGACTTAGTTAAAAAAGATTACCCTACACCCCAAAATCCACCCTATAAAATATTAAAATGTCGAAGGCATTTTTAGGGTTTGTAGTGAAGGGATTATGGTAGACCCTAATCCTTGAACCACAAACCCTAAAAACCTGTCGAGTCACCTGTCGAGTCAGTGTCGGCGTTATAAAGAATATAATGAATAAAAAAAGATTATCCTACACCACAAACCCACCCCAAAAACCACCCTATGAAATCTTAAAACATCGAAGACTTATTGCCAAGTCAGTAGCGACATTATAAAGTATAGAAAAAGTTAATAAAAGATTATTCTATACCACAAACCCTGAAAACCACCATAAGAAATTAAAACGTTGAGTTAGTGGTGACATTATAAAGTATAAAACGAGCTAAAAAATATTTTACACCATAAACCCTTAAACCACCCTAGGAAAGTTAAAAATGTCGACGGCTGATTGTCGAGTAAGTGACGACACTATAAAGTATAGAACGAGTTAAAAAAATTATCCTACCCCATAAACTATAAGACCACCATAGGAATATTAAAAATGTCAAAGGCTTATTGTAATTATTCAAAATATGTTAGTTAATGTAATACTTCTGTATAATGTAACTCATTGTTTTATTTAAATTATATACCTAAATAATGTTTTGTCTACTTTTAAACCTAATTTGTTTATTGTTAAACCATATTATATTCTATCTTAAGGAGTAACTATTCAAAACTTTATAATATATTAAATAAATTCTTATAAAATTTTGTAACTAACTTTTGTTAGATATTAAATATCTTTTAGGTATACAACAATAACAAAAACGAAGTCTTATATCCAAAATATTTGGAATATGTTAACATGAATCAATATATAAAGTTGGACATAATGATAGACATAAAAGAAAGAAAAATACATTAGAAATGTAATAAAAATGTGATAGAGATGGGGAAGGTGTATGACATTACTGATCTATTAAAATAAGGTGAAAGATTCTAAAATATGATGGTGTACATATCATTATTAAAAAAGTGTAAAATTAATTTTCACCAGATAAATAAGAAAAAGAAATCATAAAACAAGAAATGTAACTAATTAAATTAGAAACATTTTATAATTCTCTTAGTTATTTTAATTGTATAAGTTTATCAGTTTATACATAGTTAGTCTTACTTATAAATTTTGTATATTTTATGTAAACTATCAACTTTTGGTCCAGTAAAAACTACAGTATTAATTTATACTTGTAGAAATCAAATTACTTTTTTCTACGTTTTATGAAATATTTTTATTATATATTTAAAAATAAAGTCACTCACATATCAATTTTCGTTTGAATTTTTTTACCATCCTAAATTTATAATCATAATTTCTAAATCGGTTACAGTTTTTGTCAAGTACAAATAGACATTAGAAGAAAAAAAAAGAGAAAATTACTACAATACAAAACTTGATAATATAATGCGAAATGGCTCAGTATTCATAATCAGATTGCGTGAGCCGCAATGCACGGTGTTTTGCTAAGTGCAGCACTCCTGCGACAGAGTACTCGCAGCACATGAGCCACTCCCCATTTTAAGCCTCAAGTCTTTCAAAATTTGTGCATGATCATAATCTGCGCACACTTTTTTTTCTGTATGTGGGAATCCACAGTTGTTACTCTTAGAGGGTCCGCTATGAGTAAACCAATAGGTGATACGAGCACCTACAACATCGACCGGATAAATCACTCAAGACAAACTTTATGTGACAGGCTAGGATGAGAAAATTGAGGTTGAAGGAATAGGATCAACTGATCTCCAATCCTTACTCCACCACCTCGGTTGTCCAGGTCAAACAATTTGCACAATCTTAGACATTACAAATATGTTTGTTATATATATATAATATTTTGGTAGATATTTATCCTCTAGAAATTTATATCAAATCACAATCAACAATAAATAGTTAAGAGCAATAACTAATTTGTTATATGTGGTCAAACTTCTAGTTCATATAGTCATTGGAAAAGTTGCAATGAATTATATAAATACTAATATAATATAAATAATATTTTAAAATAAATAAAAGAGTAAATTACTCGGAACCCTTTAGAATTTAAGATATTATAGTTAATCCCCTTGTGTTTATCATAATTACTGGTAACCACCACGATAAGGTATCATTGACTACGAGCCCCCGAATTATAACTCTGTTATCAGGAAGTTAACTATGTGTTAACTTATCAGCTTAATCATAATAATAAGGTCATGCTGGATAAAAAACACTAGTTAATCTGCATTGTTATTTTCCTAAAAATGTCAACTCTTCCTTGAAAATGCATCTAAAGTAGGATGAGTGAGAGTTAGATGATGTTGATTAAGCAATTTTGTTGTTCAGTCTGACATTATTAATGTGATTAAGCTGATAGGTCATCACATAGTTAACGTTTTTATCACAGAGTTATAGTTCGGGGGCTCGTAGTCAAATATACCTTAACCTTGAGGTGATTACCAATAATTATGATAAACACAAGAGTGTTAATTGTAATATCCCAAATCCTCAATAAGGTTTTGAGTAATTTACTCTAAATAAAACTATATAAACATTTATTAATAAGAATTGTTTATAATTTGTCACACTAATGTATAATTATTTAAAGCATAACAATGAAAAAATCTAACAAATTGTATAATTTTTTATTGTAAAATAAACATTAGCCTAGAGATAAGTCCATTAAAAATTATTAGGCTATTTCTTATTTTGTTTCAGTTGTAGCAAAATAAACAAATTTGGACTTAAATAAGAGTAGATAAATTTGTAGAGCAAGAATCAGCTTATCATATGCTTTTAAGAAAAACAATTCATATAGACCTCTATAAACGTAAAATACAAAATGACCCCCTCAATATAGACAGACAGCCGTTCTATCAGTCTGTTTTATGAATGGTATAAAATGATTCGGTCCTAGCTACAGGTCGGGGAAAACGCGGAAAGAAAACTACTGGACGGTTCCAAATTTTTAGGCGTGTGAGTTTTATTTTGAGATTAAAACTAACTTGAAGTTTAAAATAGATATTAATACTTAAGATTATTTTAATTTTTAATGGAATAAATAATATCATTGAAATGAAAAAACAATTCTTTCTAATAATAAAATAATTGACTGTATATATATCACTTATTATTTTATTATTATATATTGTTTAATTATTGATAAAATATTTATTTTAAACATATATTTGTAGTTAAAATATTTAAGAGACTATTTACCCATATCTGAATAAACAATTTAGAAAAACACTACTAGTTTAAAACTATTGTTCTATATTATTTTCATTAATTTATAATTTATATGCTAATCTTTATAAAAAAACTAAAAATAAAAAAATAAAAAAAAAAACTAATTTATAATATATTAATCTATATATTTCAATTTTAATTTAATTTTGTGTCAAATTTAATATATAAAATCGTTTTTAAAATATAAGTATAAATATTGAAAATTTAAATTAATTTTTAAAAATTAATTTTTAAATATTAATTAATATTATTAAAATATTCTTGTCCCCTTCATTACAGTTTTCTGGCTCTGCCTCTGTCTGCAGTATTCATTATATTTGCAGTATAAATTGTTGGTTGTTTTGTGGTAGTTTTGTGCTGGTATATTTGTGGCTGTTTTGAAAATTGTTGTTCGGAAGTGACGGTTTGACATTTTTTGTCAAAAATGTCAAACTCAAAAATACCACATTTATACCACATAAGTACCGAGACCGAACGCAGCACTGTGCTTATTACTTGATAAAAAATGGCAGAAATTACTAACTAAATCTATTTCATGATTTCCGAAGATTACCTGTAAAATTGCACCGGTTTATGAACAATTACGAGGCAACTACTGTAGGGATGGCAATGGGTCGGGTTTGGGTCGGGTGGACCATCACCCGCACCCATCACCCAACTTCATCCACTCCACCCATACCCGACCCGTCACCCGTTATGTATCACCCATCACCCGTTTCACCCGTCACCTGCGGGTGAAGCGGGTGAACCCGTTTGTTTTTCTTTTTCCTTGTTCGCCAGTTAGGTTTACAAATTACTGTGAGTGGAGAGAAAATAGAGACATAGAGCCTGTATGTTCTATGTTCGCCGGTTAGGGTTGCAAAATTTACTTCTGAGAAAATAATGAAATATTGCACAAAGCATGTACGTCCATATTCGCTAATTATGGTTGCAAAATTACCATGAGTGAAGAGAGAAAATAGAGGCGCAAAGCATGTATGCTCAATGTTCGCTTGTTAGGATTCATAAATAATTACCTTCAGTGAAGAGAATGGAAAACTTCGTAGAGCATGTAAGTTATTTGTTTTTCAGTTAGGGTTTCAGAATTACTGAGAGTGAAGAAAGAAAATAGAGGCACAAAACATCTTTGTTCCATGTTTGCCAGTTAGGGTTGCAGAGAGTGGTGTGAATAAAGAATGGCACAGTCACCAAGAGCATGAATATTCCTTGTTCACTAGTTCGGGTTACAAAATCGTGAGAAAAGGAGAATGAATAATAAGTAACAATATATATATATATAATCTATGCGGGTGAGCGGGTCGGGTGACCCGACCCGCACCCGCACCCACACCCATTCCACCCGTCACCCGTTTTTCACCCGTTTTATGCGGGTTTTTCACCCGTTTTAGCGGGTCGGGTGATCGGGTGAAATGGGTACCCACGGACCCATTGCCATCCCTAAACTACTGTTAGTTAGTTCATGAATTAATATACCTGATTACGATGACTATTAGCTTTATATTCAAATAAAAATACCAAATCAGTTGAAGAGTCGGTGCAAATCTCATTCTCGTGTTCGTTAAGTTTAAGATCGACTAGATGTTAGTATAGGGTCCGTTCGTTACCGAGCTTTACAGCGATTTGTAGCTTTACGGGCATTAAAGATAAAGCCTTGACTATAATTATTTCGTTTGACCCGGTGAAAATCTCTCCTTTTAAGCTCGAAAGGTGACTTTATAATAGATCTTGGTTTTGTTGCGTTTCAGAATTAAAGCCCCGATACAAGCTACCTACATGGAAAAATAATACCATATTGCCCCTCAATTACTGTCCTTTTCTGGTTGACGGCCATGTCAATCCCAGTGCAACTAGAGTAGAGGATTTGAATGTGCCGGAGAGCGTAGTCTGTCCAACCCCGGATCTGGCAAATCCTTGGCATGAATTCTGTCGTGGCAATCTATCTTCCGCTACTCCCCATCATAACATCTACAACCTGCATCAACACATCAAAATTGAATTGTGAGTTGAATTTCGGTTGGAACTTTGATTTCGTCCCATTGTCGTCCTGTTGTTGTTCTCATTTGGCCATGCACGCCTTCCAAGGAGCCCAAACCAGCACAGCCGAATAGTGAGGTAGTTCGTGCTTTCATTTCCTCCCCTTCCTATGGCAGCTACATTGTCATAACCTACTCTTATCATTGTTTCAGATTTGGTGACTTGGTTAAAGAATAATCAACATTATCGTCCAACCATGAGTGCAAACCCTTAATTTTGCGGTTCCATGGTTGTCTTGATAGTCAGACCAGACCCCAATCTCTGTTTCTTTTGATGTGCAGAATCCCTTCAGCGCCTACATTGGTCAAGAAGGCGGCGAGACAAGTGTCTAGAATGTTGGTAACGAAAGCAAGGACAATTTAGTAAATTCATGTTGTTTGCCAGCTTTACAAATAAGCCCAAAATCGAACGGATAGTTTAACAGCCCAACGATAAGCTAGTCTGAATAACCCACCCAATAATACAATAAGCCAGACTTTTCACCGAGCTCTATAATTGAGCCCAGGAACGAACAGGGCCATAATCTTTCACATCGAGATTTAGTCTAATAAAAAAGTGGCACACAGGAAGAGAGTTTTTTTATAAAAAAAAAAGAAAATAAAAGAGGAAGAAAGTTTTGATAAGGCTAGATAATTTCTTAGGGTGCGTTCGGTGATGATATATATGTGGTATAAATGTGGTATTTTTGAGTTTGATATTTTTGACAAAAAATGTCAAACCGTTATCACTGAACAACATTTTTCAAAACAGTCACAAATATACCAGCACAAAACAACCACAAAACAACCACAAAACAACCAACAATTTATGCGCAAATATAATGAATACCGTAAACAGAGGCGGAGCCAGAAAACGGGCGAGAATATTTTAAGAATATTAATTAATTTTTAATAAACTAATTTAAATTTTCAATATTTATAATTATATTTTAAAAATGATATTATATATTAAATTTGACACAAAATTAAATTAACATTGAAATATATAGATTAATATATTATAAATTAGTTTATTTTCCCTTTTTTATTTTTAGTTTTTTTATATAGATTGGTATACTAAATTATAAATTAATGAAAATAATATAGAACAATAGTTTTAAACTAGTAGTGTTTTTCTAAATTGTTTATTCAGATACGGATAAATAGTCATTTAAAACTATTACTATCTATCAATTATAATAAAATATTCTACAAGGAAAAGAGCAAACTAATAAAAATTATGATGTAAACTTTCAATTATATCAAAATTATTAGAGTACAAAATATTTGTAGTATATTTTAGAAATATCAATTATAAGTACTCAACTTGCTAAGTAATGATTAATTACAAAACTTTTGTACAAACTATTATGGTTTGTCAGTATATCAAAGTTATTATATGTTTTATGTCGTGCTTAATAATTAAAGAATAATTTTATATGCTAATATACGTTATTTCTCATTTCTTGGCATATCCAGTATTAAATTTAAATTTATGTTTTTGAATTTCATTAAATAATATTTAATTGAATAGAATATATTGTTTTAACTACAAATATATGTTTAAAATAAATATTTTATCAACAATTAAACAATATATAATAATAAAATAATAAGTGATAGCTATATATATATGCTTACAGTTAGTTATTTTATTATTAGAAAGAATTGCTTTGTCATTTCAATGATATTATTTATTCCATTAAAAATTAAATAATCTTAAGTATTAATACATTTGAAATATTATATTAAATACTAATGTATAATCCGTAAAATTTAATTTTTATATATAACATCTAATATATTTGCTCTAAATACAATGGTTTATTTCTTTATTTTTTCAAATATATGTAAAAAATTTATTTATAAATTAATATGTATACATATTATAAATTAATTGTCACTAAAATATTAATAAAGAATAATAATTATTAAAGTCTATAATTGAATATCTACATATATTTTAACTTTATTAACAAAAAGTTGTTTTAAAATGTAATATAAAAATTTTAATTGTAACAACGAAAACAGTAAACACACTGCACAAAACTAACTTATTTGAAACAGCCAGACGAAACCGTCGCCTGCCGAACACTAGTTTTCAAAACAGCCACAAAACAACCAGCAAAACTACCACAAAACAGCCAGCCAAAACAACCAGACCAAATGTAACACCCCCAAACATTGGCCTAGGAGTTAGGGGTATTACACGCCGCGTATAGTTACTTAATAGGCTCTAACTATCGCACACGAATAACCAAACAAAGGCCCAAACGAAACACTTGTATAAATAAGTATAACAAATGTAACAAAGCATTCTTAAGCTCAAATACAAAGTAACTGTCAAAACAGAAGTCAACTATAGTTGTCAATGCCATCAAGGCCCATAGGCTATAAATGTCATAACACAGAAGTCTCAAAAGAACTGAATAAAGCAAAAGCCAACTCCAGAAGCTGATCAAAGTGATCCCCACTGATCAATCTGCAATGTTAGTAAGAGTAGGGGAATGAGCATCCAACTATGCCCAGTAGATGACCAACATCATCAACCAGCATGCTCAAAACATTTAATAAAATGTTGACAACTCAGAGAATGCGGAAAGATAACCACATTTCGGTAACAGAAATCAGAAGTAGAAGTCCAACCACAATAGGACTAAACAGAGTCAAGCAAACGGAGTCAGAAATAGAGTGGGACACTAGTCAATCAAAGCATACAGACAGAACGGATACAATCCGTGAACAGAACGAGGAAACATCACTCGTGGGCAGAATAGGTGGAAACCTGTGAACAGAATGGGGATACCACCCGTGAAACAGAAGGACGTCCTACGCAGCGCGCTACGGGATAGCTAAACCAGCCATCCACGGTTCAGATACAGAGATAACTAGGTCCCAAAACAGAAGCTTAAATATGGTTAAGCATATGTGCACCAATGGCACCACAAAGCATATAGATAGCTTGGAAATCAGAAGGGGGAATCCAACCCCGCAAACGGAAGTCAAACGGAGCTCGAATGAGCAAGTTACGGCATAAACAGCGCCATGTCCGAGCTTGTGTCCGAGCGTCGAAATTCGGACGCAAGTCGAGACTCAAAAGCCAAACCAACGAATGTCCGAACATGGGTCCGAACATAGAAGTTCGGACGCAAGTCGAACTTTAAAACAGAGGCGGAGACAGAGATGTCCGAACATCGAAACTCGGACGGATGTTCGAACGCTTTTCGGAAATCAGATACGCGCAATGTCTGGACATGTGTCCGAATGTCAAAGTTTGGACGCATGTCGAACCAAAGTCAGAAGAAGCAGCAGAGGGTGTCTGAACTTCTGTCCGGACTTACAAGTTGGGACACCATTCAAGACTTGTAAGTCGGACTTGTCCTCGCACCCCGTCCGAACATCAAAGCTCGGACGGAAGTCCAGACACGTTTTAAAACTCATAAAACAGAACACAAATAGGGTCTGTCCGAACGTTAACGTCCGGACGGATGTTCGGACATATCAAAAAGTGCAGTTCTCAAAAACGAATTGCACACAAACCAGAGACTCAAATATACTCAAATCAGAAGCAATTTAGAAACAACCTTGGGGTTTGTACACATTTAAACAACAGTTTAAACAGACAAATTTACAAACACAACGTAGAGACAGATCGCAACTAAATTCCAAATTGAAACTCCCCAAGGCTGAACACACTAGCCGAATCCGAAAGCCACCTACCTCAAATTAACAGAGACGGAACCCCAA
This sequence comes from Limonium bicolor, assembly GCA_023374045.1. NCBI lineage: Eukaryota > Viridiplantae > Streptophyta > Magnoliopsida > Caryophyllales > Plumbaginaceae > Limonium > Limonium bicolor. The sequence continues at coordinate 344,607,483 of CM041776.1, read as the reverse complement.
TCTGAACAGCAGAGCCCAAACCAAAGCAGTCACCGAAATGCAATCTGGGAAAGCCCTTCCAAAACACTGAGCAAAACGCAAATGCAGCACAGACCGGGATCAGAACTTCGAACTCACAAAATCAGAAACTTCCATGACAACGGATTCTCAAAAGTCAAACCTTACCTGAATTCACCCACGAAATCGCAGAGAACGCCAACCGAAACAGAATTCGACAAGGGAACGACCAAAATCTGATTCCTAGTCAGATTACAGAAGAAGAATCAGAAAGGAGAATCCTAAATTCAGAATCGAGGAAGAACACATCGGCTTGTTTACCTTAATCTAAACTGGAACTCGAGAAGGATCCACCGCCGAACTCGGATTGTAGAAATATCAACAACAGAATTGGACACTTGAATGAACGTAACAGTTGAGAGAGAGAGCAGAGAAGAGAAGGGAGGAGGAGCGTCTTCAGTTTTCAAAACTGAACGGGAATAAGTGAGTGGAACAGAACGTGATCAGGAAATGGGAAATACTGATTAAGGAAATTAAGGAATTAATAGTTAGGAAATGATAATTCTGACCATGAATAAATCAGAGGGGAGAAAGACTCCTTCGCCCTTGTCTTTAATCAAAAGGACTTCCATGTCCTGAGGGATTAAGCAACCCACTTAATGAACTTGTAACGAATAAACGCGAAAAGAATTCTGACCTCAAACTTTGGGTTATAATACCAAAACTACCACAAAAAAATCATGCCGAACGCAGCCTTAGTGGAAAACGAGCATGGTCGATCCAAACCTTATTTACTCAACTTTCAATTGCCATTTAAATTGTCTTTAACAAAATGTTAAAATTGTTAGACCATGATTATTTTTTTAGGTAAAAAAAAATGAGGTGGATGAGAGAGTGGATAGAACTTTAGTTTTGGATTCTTGGAGAAGAACTTCTTAACAACCCATAAAATGGGACCCACCATTTGTTTTTCAAATTATAACATATCAAATATAAATAGTTAAACCTTATACATTTTAAAATCTTAATATTTTAAAAACTAATAATGATATAAATAAACTAAATATATCAAAATTCTTAAAATCTCATTCTCTACAAAATGAGATCCATATTGACTATGTTTTTCATATTTTAATATATATATATATATTCATTACATTAGTATTTATTATGATATAAAATGTAATACTAATATATACTTGAAACTTATAATATGTACCAATGTATTCATTTCTAAATTCATTATAATATTTTAATACTAAATAAAAGAATTAGTTATGATTATGTCTTATATTATTAGTAACAACATACTAATAATAATTAATAAGTAAAATGTAAAATGACATGACAATTAGAGAGAGCTATAAACCAAAGTATGAGTTCCCTAATGTTAGTAAAAAATAGATATAATTCTTAATTTGATATGGCGTGAGAGAAATAGAAACCAAATCATGTATTTGGTCGTGTAATGGGTCTAATTATATGACCGATCCAATAACAAAACGACATTTCTTTTGAAGATAAAACAACATATACTCTTCTTAAATATTAACCATATTTAACAAATTGTGTATTTAGTCATGTATATTTAATATTTAAAAATGATTAATTTAATCTTAATTTTATATATTTTTAGTTACCTTTTTATAATTTTATTACTCTTTTAAATTTAATAAAATGTCCTCAAATATGAAAATCCGTTATATTATAAACTTGAAAGGTAAATAATTATTATATAAGATCATCACAAGAAATAGGGTATACTATGAAACTTTTTTTCCAGAGAAATCGAGTTTTAAAATTGAATCTAAGTATTATGGATTTTCGAAAAAACCCAGTTTTACCCTCTTATAAGTATTTTTATTTTTATACTTACGTTTACAATAGGAATGCGTTGGCATAAATACAGTATATTTGTTGGTAAGAATGTGCTAGCATAAATGTACCTGTTTTTGAAAATTGTTGTTTGGCAGTGTAGCATATATGCAGCATGTTTGGTTAAGTTAGTTATATGCAGTGCGTTTACCGTTTTCGTATTACAATTACAATTTATTATATTACATTACGTAACTTTATTTTATTAGTAAAATAAATATAAAAATCACAAACAATATATTACTATGAGTATTTAATTTACAGTAAAAACTTGAGAAACCAAAGAAAATAAAAATATTTATATAACCAATAAAATTTTAATTTTTATTATTTAAGCAAAACTTGTAACTTTTAAACAATATATTTTTATTATCTAAATTTTATAATTCTTACAAATATAAAAGCGTAAAAAAAGAGAACAAACGTTTCAAATTTTCTGATAATGTTATGTGAATTTATTTAGTGAAATTATAACTTTTAATAATATATAATATTTTTGTAACTTTGTATGTTAATAAATTTATATGCATTCATATTTCTATATACTATTTTAATATTTTAATTTATATATCAATAAGTGTGTATATTTATTGGTTTTTTAAATTTTATTAATCTATGTGGTATTACAAATAATATATTGTAGATTTGTATTATAAATGCGGTTTTTTAAAATTTTTGGCTAAAGAAATAGTACTATTTTTTTATAATTATTTGAAGCATTATGTAATTTGTAATAAATAAAGTAACTTGTAAAAAAATTCTTTTTTAAATCAATAGTCACAGTAATTGTATTATGGGGTGAGTAAAGAAATAGAAATGAAAGCTTGGAAACGAAAAAGTAACATTTGCTACAAAATTTATGCTATCATTTATACTAATATTTATACTGATATTTATACTCTTTTAACTAAACAACAAAAACAAATAAAGAAGTCCAGACAACTAAGCCAATACATTTATAATAGTCATTTATGCTCATTTTGAGCTTGCCTAACGCCCCTAAGAAATATGCTGCGTGTGCCACTCTCCAAATTTGCCGCTGGCCCGCTGCCTTATCAGTACATAGGATTTCTGTGGCCCACTTCGATCATTTCTTTCTACCTTTTATTTAGCTCCAGCTTCAACCCTCCCATGTGATCAGTCATCCATACTGCAACGTGCCACCTCCTCCAGTTTTGAGTCTGCCCCCATTGTTTTTTTCAATACTGATTGATTAGCCCATGAAATGAAACCAATGCATAGAGGCAACAGCACACAACAGTCTACCTTTTTGAAGTGCAACCTCCCCTCCTCCTTCCTTCCTCGTGGTGGTTTTCTGGGTTTGTGAGTTCTGTCCCACTCCCACTTACAGACATACAGACATACATCCACGTATATACACTCATCATCCCACTCTGCGTTCCATCCGTATGCTCTTTCTATTGTATTCTATATTTCTGTAATACCCAGCCATTAAAATAAAAATAGTTGACCAACCCACCAGCTTTTTTTGCTCAAAGAAAAGCCACCAGTTTTTGCCTCTTTAACATCAAGAAGCAGCGGCAAGTTCATCCACCACGGCTTGGTGGGTGAAACCCTTTTTGGTTACTTTTCCTTTTCATTCTGGGTTTTGCACCGAAGTGGCATATCTTTGGTGGGCGTGGCGTGGATTAGCTCGATTTTCCAATTATTTCATAGCTGACTGTGACTGCTGCTGCGCCTATCGTCTTTTGGTGGTTGCTAACAGACCGTTCTGGAATTTGAGTTTCTTTGAGACGGAGCCAACTAATTAGGAGGGAGTTGCCTTGGATTCGCTGTCTCACTCGTCAATTGAGATTGGCTCACTACCGGCAGTGGCACATTGCACTTTGTGTCTTCAGATTCTACCCATTATTACTGTGTTGCTGATATGATTTCCCGAAGACGATGAAATCATTGAGCACAGTTGGGTTAGGGTTAAGTGTAGTATTCGGCTGCTTATTAATCGCGCTGATTGCTGAAATCTACTACTTACTCTGGTGGAAAAGAAGGCTGATCGGTAGAGAAGTCATCCTCGTCGACACCGATTACACAACAACAAACCCAGCTACAGCAAGAAAGACATTCCACATCCTCTGTTTCAAATCACATAAGAAACTTAAACCCTCCATCACTTCATCATCCTCTTCTTCAGCTACTGTCAACCCGCAAGATCAAGTAGACAACCATCTCAACCACTACAACAACAATTTACTCAAGCCCTTTGACGATAATGCCATTATCGACCAGTACGGACTCACGGGTGGTATACCTCGATTCCTCTTCACCATCAACGAAGAAACAAAAGAGGATTTGGTTGAGTCTGAGGATGGGAAGTCCAGAATCGAGAGCAGGAGGTTGTGTGACTTGTTCAAAAACTCCTCTGCGATTGAGACTACTCAGACGACTCCGTTCTTGACCCCTATTTCTTCCCCTGCTTTCTTCACGCCTCCGATTACTCCGACACAGTCTATGGGCGGCTCTTCCTGCCACACCCACAGTCATAATAACAGTAATGGATCGTCTGGGTACAATCCGTTTCTGGAATGCTCCACTGATGTTGAGTTTAATAGGATAAGATCATCCCCGCCGCCTAAGTTCAAGTTCCTCAGAGATGCTGAGGAGAAACTTCACAGGTCCCATGGCGATGGTGTTTTATATGAACAACACAGCAAGAAGAAGGGGGTGGTGATGGTGGTTCGTTCATCAGAATCGTTGTTGGTGACAGTAAAAGAGGTTAGTAGACAACAACCAAGCCGCCAAAACCGCCATTTCAGTTTCTCCGGGCCTCATAATTGAATGCTTACATGAGGTTCTTCTTCACATACACATTTGTTAGTCGCACCCGTTAAAAGCAGAAGTTTTCAGGCTGCGTAGTATAATCTGTCAAGCATTCACTACTTTTCCAGAAGTTTTTCTTTTCTGGCGAATCAATTCATTCTCACATTTCGGTTTGCGTCAGTCTCTTTCTTTTGGTTTATATTGTCCGACTCTGTAATTGTTGTTGTATCAATTCACTGGAAATTCTGTTCAGAATGAATGAGCCCAGCTTACTCTTCAGGCTGGAAGAGGGGGGAGAATTGGAGAATGCAGGTTTTTTTTTTCTTGGATGTGGATTGTATTCAACAGAAAATTGGATCTCTTTGTATTAATGGTTGGAAGCTACTAAGGATCCATATGTGCAATGTATGTATGTATGAGTTGTTGGAGAACAAGAAAGCTCGACATTCTCTGCAACGATTACGAAGTGGGTCTTTTTAATGCCAACTTGTAGTATGCACTTGCATTTGTGTTTTGAGGGTTTGGGGGATGTATTAATCTGAGATTGATTCTTTGAATCATTCAGAAACCGCCAAATCATGCAGGAAAGCAGATCATTTAGGCAGTTTGCTGATGCCTTTTTCATTCAGAAAAGTCCATTTTCTGCTCTCAAGGGGTCAGATTTTGATGTCTCTCTTGTCCTTCCTCTCCTCCCATTTGTTGGTTCTGTACATCATGCCAAACGGCAAAAACTTTCAGCTTGACCTGAACTGCATAATTATTATTTTTTGGGTCAAAGACCTGCAGAAAATCTTTGTTGTTGTTGCAAAGTGGTTCCTCCAAAGATTTCTCTAAAATATTGGTTCTTTATCACCTCGCACGATCGACTCAACTAATTTTTTTTATGTATTATGGGTCGGATATCATTTGTAAAGTGTTGATTCAATACAACATTACTAGTTGGATGATTTACACATTATGAATTGATTTACACATTATCAGTTGATTTACTTAATGACGGATCTAAAGTGGTGATGCCAGCCCAAACTTTTTAAAATTTATTAAATACTCTTATAGATTTTAAAAAAAATACAAAATAATATATTATTTTAAAGAGCGACCTTGAGATAAAACTCTTATCCGCCCGTGCCTATACTTCTATTTACCTAGCATAGGTTCGAAAAAGAAGTGCGGTAAATCTTTCATGTTTTTGCGAAGTGGTACATCCAAAGATTCTCCTATTTCACCGCTATACTTCTATTTACTTACCTAGCATAGAGTACCTAAAGAAAGACATCCTCTTCTCATTATGTGTTCGTTTGAGACCATTGGTTTTGCTAGTTTTCTTGTACAAGTATAATTAAAAAGGCAACCTATTGTTTAATCATCGTTTACTTTTGTCAAGTTGCTGTGGTGTAGTGGTTATCACGTCAGCTTTACACGCTGCAGGTCCCCAGTTCGATCCTGGGCAGCAACAGTGGATTTGTTCTAAAAAAAAAATTCTTTTAACAAATTTTGTGTTTACCGTTAGTATTCAATTTTGTTTGAAAAATATATGCTGATAAGGTTTGGAGACTTGAATGAAATGCTCCAACCAGGAAACAATCGTATAGTCGCAAGAGGCGAGACTCGTTGAGAGTCATTTTTATTGACCTTCAAGGAGATAGGATGTCAGATGAGTAAAAAGCATCAGTAAGCACCTATGAGGATTAGGCTGGCCTTGACTCAGAGTAGTCTTGGCGACCTCGCTTATTCAATTTTGTTTGAAAAATATGTTTTTTATTTTGCGCATTACTTCTCACATTTATCTATACTGTATAATGCAAAAGTAATTAGCAATTTACATAAAAATATAATAGAGTATCTAGTAGTAATGATTAGTACTATTCTTTTACACTTACATGTGTCATATTTGCTTTTCATTAACTTATACATTATAAAAAGATGTTGTATAGTACTCCGTCGATTCTGAATTGACCGTTTTATTTATTATTTGGAGATGTCGTCTGATTTCAATATTTAACATCTAAGATAAAATAATTCTATTGTGCGCATTACTTCTCACATTTATCTATACTGTATAATGCAAAAGTAATTAGCAATTTACATAAAAATATAATAGATTATCTAGTAGTAATGATTAGTACTATTCTCTTTTACACTCACTGGTGCAAAAAGGGTCTTTTTCGGCGGTTTACAACCGCCGAAAATGCTACCGCCGAAAAAGGGTCTTCCCTTATTTTCGACGGTTGTAAAACCGCCGAAAAAAGTAACTATTTTCGGCGGTTCCTAAGATAAAAACCGCCGAAAAAGACCTATTTCAGAGGCAAAATTAACGTGAAAACATTGGAGAATTTTCGGCGGTTTCTACATGGAACCGCCGAAAATCCTCAATTTTTTTTTTGGTTTTTCTCGTTTTCGTTTATAATCCCACATATGTCACAAAACCTGTTAATATGCATCCAAATATGTCCACATATCTCTCTACATCACATGGTAGAGGATCTCATCACTCTTTGTAAGTAAATTGTAAAAAAAATCCCAAAAATAATGACACGACTTACAAATGACCATACACACCACATTTAAAATGGTCACAAATGACCATACACCACAATTCACATAAGTCACAAATGACCATATGCATACACAATTGATCAAATGTTCACTAATATAATCATAGTGGTCATTTTTTACAATCTATCTAACCATAAAAGTCTAACGAAAGTTCTAAATAACAATTCGAGAACAAAAAGAAAAAATCAAACCAAAGTCATGGAGACGAAATCCGCCCAATCCTCTAGCATCCCGTTGATGGTTTCTGCGTTATATTCTCCAACACTAGGAAAAACCTTTGAAAAACAAAACAAGACAAAATTGGTTAATCATCAAACAATTATATTAGTAATTGAAAAATAAATATAACTTCGATATACCTTTTCTAACTGATCATCCATCTCACCAAATAGGGTGACTATGTCATGCATATACCTCATGACATAATACCCACACTCTGAACCTCCGGGTTGACGTGAACACTTAAACACAGGAAGAACAGAACTAATTATATAAGACATTTATTTGTGATTACAACCAATCAATAATAAACAAGTAACTGATGACTCATTTACCTTCACTGAAGTCCATTGGATGGAATTTTTTGACCTTACACCAAGCTCTGAAATCAAAACACTTTGATACACACTGCATAATTATTATCATCAACATACATTAATTAAATTAGGATATCCATTCATAATAAAATTAAATTAAAGGAGTTGAAATACATAAAGAATTGCTTCATAATGTACTTACACGCTAAGGTGTGGCTTTATCTTGATGTCTCTTGGATTTTCGGTTTGCAGCGGATCAAGAAATAGTATCCGCGAACGATCCAGACACAACACCAGTAAAACCCAATGGCCACTGTGTAATACCAAAACACTCACATGTCATTATAATGCATGTGTGCACAGATAACTACAACACTTATACAAATTAAAATGATAAACAAAGTTAATACTTTTGATGATAAGGTAGCATAAGATATTTCTTCCTCGCTCTGATGCTGTTTGTCATCGCACGCTGTATGTACACCTTACACGCTTCTGTATCGCACTTCAGAGCAGTGAATGATGCTCTTTCAGGACACAAAAATCCATACTTGGTAAGGGCAAAAGATTGCATTTTGTCATTCAAAAACCTGTTCATAAATAAAAAGAAATAAAATTAATTAACATTGTTTCAGAACATCAATTTATAACTTAATTATAAAACAAAAGTAATACTTACAGAATAAATGAATGCATCACTGCAACAGGCACCCAATCAAATCGTAGGATGTCCCTAACATCAGTCGTCCACATTTGGATTTCTATAGTTCCTCCGTAGTGAAGAAGGTCATCGTCAAAACTGAGTAGGATAGAATTTCTGCCATCTGGGAAGTCGTGGATTAGATCATGCAAGCATTTCATGTTTGGCCCCAAGCGTGCTTAACGAATCGTCCCCCATTTCTCTTTCCACACTTGGGGATGCTTTGTTTCAGAGGATCCCCTCTTTGACTTCTTTTTTGTCAGGAGATGCAATTTCTTTCTTAATGCCTATTTACAACCGACATTCATACTAGTTCCATGAACTGAGCATCCACCATACTATTTGTACTGAACAATATACTACACTTGGTTGTATTAGACATACTTCACACCTTCCGAACATACGAATGGGCCACAAACGAATGCACCCTTTGCAGACCGAACTGTGCTGGTACGCCTCCGTAGGTACATGGGTGGTATCAGGAACCGTATATCGGTTCGTCCACAGAGACTCTCCCGTGATACGCTTCATGGTATTCCATGGTCACGTCCTCTAGGGCCTGATTGGTACCCACCTTCCTTCCGCGACACATATTTCTTCATTGTTGTATGGAAGTAGGAGGTTACAGTTCCACGGGTTCTACAATTTATCAGAGTAGATGTTGAACTAAAAATATGTAATAAAAGATTGACAACTAATAGAACAGTTAAAGGTATAAAAATTACCTGTACATAAGCGTAAGGATACGGTCATTGGAATCCACACTTGTACACTCCAGCGGAAGTAGGGTCAGAATATCTTGGAGGAACATATGGCTGGGATGCATGACTGTCTTGACGTATTTCATCAAAGACCTCCTCTTCCACTGCTCTCTCATTTCATTAATGGCACGCATGTGCTCTCGTAAGAAATTGTTTCTCCTTGAGTACTCCCTTTCCTTGACCCGGGGTTACCAAAAAGTTTTCTTATCCCTATGTTAACACCCCCTAACCCCATAGCTCGGCCTGGATGATCTTTCTTTCCAAGTGCACGAGACCTGGTCATCATGTCGATCAGGTACCCAAGTCCCTTGGGTAACTTGTTCATTCAGCTCATCCTTTATAATTAAATGTAGAAAGCAGTTAATTATAATTTTAAGATGATAAAAATAAATTTGTCAAAAAATTTGAAAGTAAAGAAAAGTACTTACCATCTTATCAACAATTTCCTTCGTCTTCTCGAAGGGATATAAACGTTCTCCAGTTTTCGGGTCTTTCTTAGTACGTGAAAGCTTCCAAAACGTACCCCGTAGCTGGTGCTCATCAAGAGTGCTCATGTAACACCCCTCTCCATAATCACGATATAATCCCTCTCGTAGCAATAAATAAAACGTCTCGCAGCGGAAAAATAAATAATAATTACAAAACTCACACGGGTGTCACCGGCCATTACTCGCCCATGCGAGCAACGTAGCCAAACCACATCCAACTTCCAAAATAAACAAACTGCTAACCGCAGTGATAACGAGAAACTCCTATACATCATACTAAGTCCATAAACCATAAACGTCGACAAGTGAGCGTCTACCCAATCCTGAAAAATACATAACCTTACCATAAGACCATACACCATCTTCATTACTATACAACATCTCCAATTACCCTGTTCCTGCTCTTCAGCTCCGACAATGATCAACAACCTGAAATGGTGTAGTATCAGCGATAGACGCTGAGTATGCCGGGCCTGGACCCTAATGGTCACTTGTCATTTTAACCATCTTATTATTAGATTGGTTTCATGTTTTTCCTTTTTACAGTTATAATCAAAACTGAAGCATAAATGTATAATATACATAATCAACCATCCAAATATTCATAAACATTAATCATCCATTCTAATATTCATAAACATTAATCATCCATTCTAATATTCATAAACATTAATCATCCATCCAAACCAAACATTCATAGAATACTTCAAACAACATTTGTATATCGAACGTATCGAGCAATAACAACAATATTTTGTACAATGTACAATCGCCGTAGTGTTCACCATCCGCTGTCAATTTATTTTAGTTTGGCTTTCAAGCCCCATCCATATGTACAATGTACATTCGCCATAGCGTACAGTTCCCATAGTTAATTTACCTTAGCCTTGTAGGCTCCATCCAACCATGTTTAATTGATGTCAGTAGGGCGTCATGTTAGGACAACCCGATAGCCTCACCATGGACAGTAGTCCCCCGTACACACAAAGGTGCTCATTTCGCCAGAGGTCCGGAGGCCCTGACTCACTTATGTCTCGTAAGACGTCCATAAAAAGGCCGTAGCCACCTGATCCACGAACCTATTTGGGCTCGTTGGATATAACCTGGAGCGGAATCCAATTAGGAAACCCCTCAGTGATCACAAATGCGCAACCAAGTGGTTCGTAAACCACCGGGATTCCTCACCTCAATCTCATACCATCACTCTCTCATGTTGTTCAAGATATGCTCTTAGTCTTATGGAGAATATATTTATTAACCAGCGGCCCAATGGGTCACGCATACCTAGAAGTCATCTAGGTGATATTTATGTTAGAGATCCATGCTCTAGAGACCGACAATGTCGTGACTCGTTCCTAAGTGTTTTACTTAGGTTACCATATCCTTAATATTAATATCATGGTATTATATCAAGTAACCGTCATGTCATCACAACGCATATGTATGTTTATATAAGTCGATCTATAGTCGACGTAGTGTTAGTCCCGTAGGACGCCCGTGCATAAATAATTAATGCATCAACACTTAAACACATACATGTAACCACACACATATAACACACAAGTTATATCAACCAAATCCGAGCCAAGGAGCAACCTTAGGTCAACTCGGCAAACCCCTTTACATACCGTTCACCCTGATTGTATTACGGTGGAGTATGAATCTTCAAGATCCTATGCTCCGTGTAGTCCGCTAGCTTGTCAAGCGTCCTTGTCAGAAGTATAATCTAACGGTATTAAAACTATACGTCAGTCTCCATGACTAACTACATCCGGTATATCCGAATAATAAGTAACCCCGACAGTTCACCTCCGTTTTCTACAGTTGTTGTTACGGGTTTCTCTAAAACAATCGGTTTTGTTACTTAAAACGCGTACGTCAAAACTATCCCAACTGTTAAGTTTAATTCACTATTTCCTTTTTAATCTTATCCACCCTCCAGTTTAGGTGCATAACCCATAGTTGCATGTATGCATGCATGGTTATATTATATTATATTATTTTTCTTATTGTATCATTTATTTTATTGTATTCTCTTTCATATTGTTTTATTTTCCCACCATCCTTCATAATTCGACATGTTGTATAATCCCTTTATCTTTAGCAAATAATATTTGCTTCCAAAACTCATGACTTATAGTTCGTAACTATATTTTTTTTTAATAACCACCACCATTAACTCATAAGGTGTTCAACCAAAATATATTTATCCACCTTATATACATTATTCTTGTGTATGTATATATTTTTACCACGTAGGTAATTCTCATGAGTTTCATAAACTCTTATATTTTGTGTTACATTTCATCATCTTTTATTAGATGATTATTCCCATTAGTTGCATCATATTATACAACTTATATTAAGATTGTTATCCTAATATTATGTAACATTTTATGTTGTACATTTACAACTCCTAAGGTTTATTCCATAAATACCTTAGTTTATAAATCCCATTCACTTATAGTTTGTCACACCATTTAATGTGAATACCTTATTTGTATTAATTTCATTAAACCACCTTAATACCAAATAATTGTTATAACATTTATAACATTATAGACCTTAGTCTAAAATTCATTTTCCAACCTTTATATTTTCGGTATAGCCCTTGAATTTATTTAAATTCCCTTTTTGACCACATAACATTTTGTAATGTTATACCAAAATACTAATATCATTTGCTATGATATTTTTATTTCCTTTAACTTATAATCTATAGTTTTTTATACAAGACTATTGTGTATTGCCTCATAGGCACATATTAAACCTTATACTTTTCCTTAAACCATAATTTCCTTTATTTACAAAATCACCCCTTTCTTTTACCATGTTATATATCCCATTTAATATAACATTTCTAACTTATAAAAGAGCATAACCTATGGTTATTTTTTGTAAATTCCGAACAGACCTCAATATACATTTTATATTGTCATTAGGCCCAATTTATAACATATAGTTTGATAATATCATTAAAACTATATATTATACATATATCTCAACAAATACTCTTATATAATTCTAAAAATCACCAAATTCCACCAAAGGGTTATAAATATCCTTATTAACCCATATACTTTTGATATTTACCATTCCACCATCTATTTTTCTCCAAAGTGTCATAATGACATATTATCTATATATTATTCATATATAGTTTATTTTAATTCCAAAATCCACCAAATAAATTCCTAAAAATTCCTAATAGCCCATGGGTGTTTAGAATACCATTGTACACCCTTTATTTTTGGTAATAACATATTTACCACATATGTTATAAAAATATTACCATTAAATACATAACTTATTATAAAACCTTAAATAAGTTATCTAACTTATTTATTTTGGTCAAAGCCTAGCATATGGTCAAGGTTGACCTCCTTAATATTTCCTTGACCACCAATTCCTTATAATTACGGTTTAGTACCCAAACTTTCTAAAGTTCACCATTTAACCCCAAAACTTTATAAAATCTTATAAACTTTATTTTAACTCCATTTTACCTCTCATTTTCGGCCTTATTATTCTAAAGCCCCCAATTTAATTTAATTACACCTAAATACCCCATTTTATTTTCGGTAATGCATTTATACTACTTAAACTTAATTAAAAGCTTGTAAATGCATAAATAAAATGGCCTAAAATACATGGCCTTATTACAAACATTGGCTTGCAAAATAAATTACACATAAATGTCCCAAAATACATATAAATTCTCGGCCTCACCATAGAATTTTCATTTAATTACCAAACTTCCACATAATGTCTTAAATTTGACAATTATGCTTGTTTAATTAGTTATAAAATTTATTAAACCATTCCTTAAACATTTTAAGGTCAAACAAGACCTTATTTTGATCATTCACTCACGGCAATTGATATACACACACTTAAACTTGTGTTAATGTATCAAGTTAAGGTTTTAAGTGATTTATACCTTGATTTAGCTTAGGTAAAGCCTTGTTTGAATTCGGCCAGCCTTAGATAACATTTCCAAAGCTTCTCTTGCATGTTTCAAACAGCAAACAAGGCCTAGTTAGTCTCCAAGAAAGATCTAACCATAAGAAGTAATTTAATGTAAGATTTAAGGCAAAAATCACCTTAAAAATGCAAGGAGAGTTCAAGATGGTTTCGACCTGAATCAAGCACACCACAAGGTGTTAGATCTACCATATTGACATAGGAAATAGCTCTCAACAAGCTACCTTGTTATTAGGTTTTACCTTGAAAAAATGCCTTAAAAGAGGGTATTTCCTTTGGATCTCGGCCACCCTTGCTCCAAATGGCTAACCAACTGATTCCACATGAAAAGGAGAAGAAAATAAGGCTATGACCAAAGTTTCACAGCCGAACTTGAAGGGAATCAAAAGTTATGAGCTTAAAGCACATTTTTACCTTAAAATGTAGATTTGAACAACCTTGGTCCCTCTACTGGTCTCAACCGAGTTTAGCTCTTGTTAACCTTAACACTGAGATACCATAGAACAGATGGGCCACGAAATTTAGGTGTTGGTAGTGAGAGATGAAGAAAAAGAGCTAAAAATGACATTAAAACACTTACATTAAGAGCTTAGGAGCTAGGCTTGCCTTCCATGCTCAAGAACAGACCTTGAGAGCTTCAAAGGAAGGGAGGAGCTCGGCTGGGCAGGAGGAAATCGGACAAGGAAGGAAGGAAGAGTGGAAAGATTTGAAATAATGGAAAAAGTAAAGGTTACTATTGCAAATTGAAGTTAGGTATCAATTTGTCCAACAATTATTGCAAGCTGCCTCCTCTCTTATTGCCAGCCGGTTTCCTTGGTCCAAATGGGTCAATTAATTGACCATTGACCATGCTTGGTCAATATTGACTCATGTGGGCCCCACTTTAGGGTTTTATTAATATTTTAATATTAAATTTGTAATAATCTATAAATTTCTGGAATTAAATTCCTAATATCATATAATATGGTATTTTATTATATTTAAAGGTATTTATAACCTTTTAGCCCATTTAAAACCAATTTAGAAGGCGATTACACAAAAACGTGCTTTAAGGAGTTTTAGTGCACATTTTGTGTCGCAAGGTGTTTCTGGGCTTGGTTTTCTTTGACAACGGTTTTTTGTGTTCCTTACATGATATTTGATCATGTAATTCAATTTTATATCATTTAGAGGTCCTTTGATTTTTAAGGTTTTCCTAGAGCACCTTTTTGCCCTTTTTGACCTTGAAGCATGTAAATGCTTTTTCTTTGTGTTGGAGTGTTGTCCAACGGTTATAATATGTTTAGTAGTATGTTAATATGCTTAGGACAAATTTTTAGGTCCTAAGAAGTTTATTTGGGTATTTATTTACCCTTAACAGTCAAAGGGTGCAACATCTTGTTTTATGTTGACCACTATTGTTCTCAGTTGACTTTTAAGGCATGTTTAGGCCTTAATTAATATGATTAAATATTTAATCCATGCTTTAATAATTTGGGGTATTTCAGCTCATATCTGATGGCAACTCTCCTTCTGCCACCCATTCAGGCACTCTTCTATTAACCCCTTTCGCACCCAACACGTGATGATATTCATTCTTCTTCGCATTCGCGGATTAGGCATCGCGGTACTCCTGTTATCAAATAAACACACAATTAAGATGACCAAATATATACATGTAACACCCCATCCAACAACAAACACTTAACAACAATCTGCAGCGGAATACACACCTCATCAAATAACTTAACTCGTTGGTGTTACACGCCGTTAACCACCCACGCGGCTAACAAGGCTAATACATATACACTGTACCGGTCTGATGGGCTAAATTCCCGAGCGACTACACATTACTATCACTTTCCATTAACACCAACAACAACATACACCTTTCAACTATACCGAGTATTTATAAACTGATGCCGACAACAATTTCGGTCTTACTACACCTACTGTATATATACACTTAAATGATTACCCATATGCAATGTCTACCCCGTCCTACTCTCGAACGGCTTCCAGCTCTCTGTACCTGAAATAGGAAAGGAAGAGAAAGGGTGGCCCCCAAGGGGCTCAGCACCTTTGCTGGTATGGTAATCCCGCAGCCCACATGCTACCGGGCCACGCACAACTAATTGTCATCTTAGCATGCGATTAATTATATTTAAGTCATGCATGCAACTGTAAACACACAACACATAACATTTCGCCTCTATGGGCTCACAAACGGATAATACATCCTTACTTGATAAGTCACTCATGGTATTCATTATCCCTAGAGTGTTCCTCCTCTAATGGAGCTACTACCTTAATAGACGACACTTACCCTTAAATCGGGTTATCCTTAAACGCCTCTTATCACAAACCGGGATTCATGTCCATGATCCACATACTCCACATTCTACAACATATAACATACACTACATACCAAACATAACAACACTTTGCACGTTCACGTGCACATCATAACACCGCAAAAGATATTGCATCACACAAAAATACATAACATAACGGGAATGGTTCTCTTAGGAACCGACCCAAACATTGTTTATACACTGGTGAGCCTAGAGAATGTTGCCAGTCTCATGATAAGCTCGTTACATAACTCGTTACCGTCTCGTTAAATGAACGGATAACTTAACACAAGGTGTCTCGGATAGTGATCCAAGCACCCGAACAAACATAACATAGTATGCCCCTGTGGCCCGACGTGAGTCAGTAATAGCCTGGTTAATCTAAAGGGAAGGTTGGAAACCAAATTGGAAAACAACCATAACATACGCAGAGGATCGAACCTGCTATGACAACGACCCCATACTCACACGTGTGGCCGGAACAGACCGGACTCCTCACTCCCCCCGTTAGCACTTGTCGGAAGTTCATCATTGAACTTAGTTAAACAATCACAACATTGGGTTAAGTCTTATTAGACACTCACAAGGGAAGGGAGAGTCATACATTCACACACAAACATCACATAACTAACTCACGCATAGCCGTGGTCAGAACGTTCCTTAGGTCGGAAACGTTATCACCGGATACCGTTCTCCTACGTTTACCTATAGTGGTTAACTAGCCCCCAAGCGCATTCGAGGTTACCGGTATCGGCACGTAAACATACAACAACAATAACGACTGTAAACTCGTTCATGATTTATCTTATAACTGGCAACACACAGAAAAAACATTGGCATACAAGCCGGTGTAATCCGGTAGGACACAGGTTGCAAGAAAACCATACCTGTCACCGGAGTCCACTTTACCACGTCCACTTATGTTCCTCGAGCATTCTCGAACAACTGATAACATTACATGTACTTTATTAACATCGGGGTAGCATGATTATTTAATGTCTAATGCTATAACTTCTCCCCGTTAACTTAGTTACATAACTTGACATTTTTAACTTGTTTTACTCTCACATTTTAATACAACTTTTCACCCACTTAATTGTCATTAATAACTCACCTAACATGTCCTTAACAACCTTATAACATCGTTACCTATCAATCCCCATCATTACATATCATTTTATAACCATAACAACATTTTTTTTTGGTCCGACCGACCTTGCACAAGGTCGGTCCATTCCAGAACACTTTACCGTCAAAATTTTCTACTCCGACCGACCTTGTAAGTTCGGTCCGTTCCCGAGAGTTTCTTCCCTTTGAAAATTCAGGCCCGACCGAACTTGCCAAGTCCGGTCCCATGTTCGGTCGATTCCAGAAACTTAATCCGTACACAAAATACAAGCCCGACCGACCTTGCAAGTCCGGTCCCCAAGGTCGGTCCATTCCAGAAACTCCTTCCGGCAGTGTAAACTGAGCTCGACCGACCTTGACAAGTTCGGTCGCAAGGTCGGTCGGCTCCAGACCTTTGTTTTCCATTGCCCATTTAACTCCAAACTTCACCTCATATATCCTAATATGTCCTAACCTCATTTGGGCACTTCAAACACATCTTTAGCCATGTACTAAACTCTTTAAATCACACACCAAAACCATTTTATCATTCACAATTTCTTACAAAATTCCTAGCACTTGGAATGTCTTCTCCTTAAGATTTCTAAGTGGTATTTCACCAATAATGACCACTACACCAAGGTGTTTCCTCTACACCTTAACATCATCTCTCAACTTCTTTTCTTACTAACTAAATCTCCTTTTCACAACTTCTTAAAATTCCTTACTCGAAACCCTTACCTAAACATCATTCCCTCCTTATTCACCAACATTACCTAAACCTTAAACAAACTTCTCCAAGACTTTAATACATTCACAAAAACACTCATTGAATCCTTAGAACTTCCAAGATAACACCTAAATTCTTGTATCACTCTAAATCACCTTAATACATGTTTTCTTCCCAAGTAAAACATTTGTTCACCTTTAACACTTCCTAGTTCACCAAAACTTACTTAAAACACTTAGAACTTCTTACACATTTTCCAAATTTGCCATAGCTCTCTTGTATATACTCACATCCAAACACTTAGGTTTTTACCTTATTTCATTCAAGAACACCTAAAATCCATCAAACATTTTTATACACAAACTTCACACATTTAGCACTACATCACAATATAGTGCATAACTTAAATTGCTTGGCACTTAGGCCCTTAAATAACATGGCTCTTAGGCCCTTAAATTGCATAAACCTTAAACACTGAATTTCCCACATAAATAATGCCTTTGACCTGCAAATACACCCAACAATACATATGCCCTAATAAACTCCTTGAGAGCATTTTACTAGCTCATTTTCCATTGGCTCTTTAGGTATTTTATTAAGCAAATCAAGCTCATTTTCCTAAGGCATTTAAACTACATTGAGATAGTTTGTTTACCTCTTTTTCCTCATAACTTCTTTCTTGTTTCCTTGTAAAACCGGTGGGATGTTTGGTTGTTTGTCAACTTCTAACAATGTACACATAATAGAATGAGTATTCAAGCATCATGCTTCATCTCATTGTAAACCCTAGTTACATATATTGTTTTAAGGTATTAAAATGATTGTTTTACCTTGGAATGGAAAGAGAGCTTGAATGAGTATCAAGAGAGGACTCCACCTAGTCCATGAAAGCTTGGAATGAAGCTAGAACAAGCCAATATAAGAGCACCATTAATGGTGAATTTTCGGACAACAACAAAACATGGAGGAAATGTCATTTTTCTTTGAGTTTCCTCATCTTGAAGCAAAGGAGAATGACAAGGCATGGAAATATGAGCTCAAGCTCCTTCAATGGTGAATCTTCATGGCACCAAAATGGAGTTCTTGAAGATTTGAAAAGATAGGAATGAAGAGCTTACTCTAACTAAGACAACGGTAGTCTCGGAATTAAATTCGGAGCATGGAATCATAAGTTACAAGTAAAAGGAGATGGGATATGAATGGTTCTGTTGGAGAACGAGATTGAGAAGGGAGGATGAAGATAGGTGACGGTGGGAACCAAGGAGAAAGAAGAGAATGAGGTGAGAGAGTATACTTTGAAGATATTTATGTTAAAAGCAAAAGTAACCTTTTACTTACTTTTCTTTCTTTCTTTTAATTGGCTAGCCAAGTGTGATGACTCACACCCATAAAACCGTGCCCCCCTTACACATTAGAGATATTTATGGTCTTTGTTGACCAAATATTTGACTTATGTTGACTTATAACTTAAACTAGCACTATTTGAGCACTATTCACAAAACAAGGCACATATTTGTGAAAATTTTGATTTCCCATTGATATAGACTTCCAAATGTGATACAATATAGTACACATGTTAATTAAAGAGTAATGATGGACATTTAGCCATTCAAAACTCATTTACAAGACAATTTTTCAAAAACGTGCTTTAAGACTCCTTAAAGCACTTTTTGTGTTTTAACTTGTTTTCAAGCTTGGTTTTCTTTGGTAATTGATTTAATATGTTCATTAACATATTTATAAGGTATAGGTATGACCATTAGGTATACATATGTAAATATAAGTACCTCAAAAATATATATTTATATAATAATTAATTATTTAATAGTTAATGCATACCTTTGTCTCCATCTTCTTATCATAGAACTCCTGCCACTTCTCTTTGGTTATTGGTGTGTAAATCTCCCAAGGTTGGCGTGTGTCGCCGTCCGGCCTCTTAAGCTTCTTGGTGATAAACCACTTAACCAGATCATCGTATGATCTGCAAATTTCTTGCGCATCATTGATTTGACCATGGAGTAGTACTCACTTTCTGCTGGTATTTGATATCGTTTCTGCATATTACCATAAATGAAACAAATGTTAGTGATGGATACCTACAAATTATACAAAAATAATACTTTAACTATTGTTTATTTACCTGTACGATCTCAAACGTCTGTCTCTTTAGTCCTTCATCAACTTGAGGCCAGGTAAGAGTAATATCACAATACTCTCGCACAATGATGCCTAGCTCTGTAGTGAAGTCTGTAGCCCATTCCCCAATCGGCTGTAGATACGCATTAAACTGTAACGGATTTGATTCATCTTTTTTGATCTGAGAGCTTTCGTCGGACCTCGAGGTTTTACGGTCCTAGGTAGCTGGATTTGTGATCCAGAAGGTCCAGCCTCTGTGTCCTCAGCTGGCAAAGAGGCTGGAGTAATCTCATCCCCGCCATTACCCCCCTCATCAGCTCGGGCCTGTGACTTGTGACCTTTCCCTCCACGTGTTTTCTTCTTCTTTGGTCGGGATGCCTCTGTCAAAAGCTCGCCGACCGGGTCATCCATATCATCCATTTAACTATCTGCAAAGATAAACAACCGTATATCAATAACACCACAACAAATACTGTAATCAATACCTAATAAGACATCGTTATTATTCCAACAAATTATTTAATGAACAAACAAACAATAAAATATATTTTTAATTACCTAACAACTGAACACATCATTTATGGTTTTCAACCCATAAACCCTCATCATGATCAGACCTAGTATACACTACATCGTCTAGAACATCAACAATGTTTGTGACAGGAATACTGGTAGAAAAAGGTGGTGTCTCATCGAACATTAATTCATCATCATCAACATCTTGATCAGCATTAATGTTGACAAATCTTTTCCCTGGTAATACAACTGACCACCTGGAATCGATGGGATCTTCTATGTAAAATACTTGTTCACAATCCTTGGGAAATATGAAAGGATCTTGTGTATGACCAAGGCGTGATAAATCAACCAAGTTATACCCATCGTGAACCCGATAATCGTTTCTATTATCCACCCATTTGCATTTAAAAATAACAAACTTTTGAAACTGATAATAAAGCTCCCAAATATCTGCAATGAATCCATAATACAACCTCGAGGTTGAAATCGTTGAAGCTGGATCACCTCTAGTATACTCAGTTGTTGTTGCTTCTACTTTAACTCCGCTATTCTGGTTTAAACATCTATCATCTTGCCGTCATGTGTTTCTCAAAAAATGGCTCAATAGTCACGTGTTTCTCAAAAAATGGCTCAATAATCTCAAGGTGATGTAAAACGAATAGATGTGCAGACTCCATGACGGATGAATCAATTGCCACAATTTTTTTCCCAATCACACCTTGACCTTCTGTCCCTCCTATGTGTCTCGGTTGTGGCACTCCAATAGCTACAGCTCCCTTCAAGTATTCAGTACAAAATTCTGTCACTTCTTCGGTTATTGTCCTTTCTATGATACTCCCTTCAGGTTGATATCTATTCTCCATCCTTCCCTTCAAGATTCCCATGTATCTCTCAAATGGATACATGTATCTTAATATATAGGACCACATAATTTGATTTCTCTTACAATGTGAACAACCAAGTGGACCATGATGTCAAAAAACGAGGGTGGAAAATACATTTCAAGTTGACACATCGTAACAACAACATCGCGTTGCAGACTGTCTAGTGTATCAACATCCACGACTTTATTGCACACTGCATTTAAAAAGAAACATAGTCTTGTAATTGCATTCCGCACATCTTTCGGCAATATACCCCGAATGGCAACAGGAAGTAGATGCAACATCAGAATGTGATAATCATGAGACTTCAACCCGATCAACTTCAAGTCCTTCATTGACACAAGACTTTTCCAGTTAGATGAGTAACCCGTAGGAACCTTAAGGGAATGAAGACATTTACAAAAGCTGTTCTTCTCATTCTTAGACAAAGTGTAACATGCTGGAGGTAAAAATGTTCGTTTGCCTCTTTCTTGGGGATGCAACTCCTCACGTATGCCCATAGCTTGCATGTCTTTTCGAACCTTTATTCCGTCTTTTGTTTTCCCAGGTATGTTAAGCAAAGTCCCAACAACAGCCTCACCAACATTTTTGACAATATGCATGAAATCAAGACAATGCCTAACAGATAAATGTTTCCAATACGGAAGTTCCCAAAATATTGAACATTTTTTCCAGATGTTTTTTTGGGTAGACTTGGACGGAACACCGAAAACATTGTCAATGTCTTTCACCTTTTGATAAATCTCTTCAGAACTCAGAGGTATACGAGCAACACGTGACTCAGTCTTTCCGTTGAATAACTTCCTCTTTTTACGGTACGGGTGAGCTGATGGCAATAATCTACGATGACACATGTAGACGTTTTTTCCACAAAACTGTAGACGATCAGAACAAGTGTCGTCCTCACATATTGGGCAAGCAAATGTGCCTTTTACTGTGTATCCAGATAAGTTCCCGTACGCTGGAAAGTCATTCACTGTGCAAAAAAGCATGGCACGAAGTGTAAAGTTTTGTCTGGCATAACTGTCATAAACCACTGTCCCCTGATTCCATAGCAATTTCAAATCGTCAATCAGTGGTGCAAGGTATACATCGATGTTATGTCCTGGTTGTTTAGGTCCAGAAATCAACAATGATAACATTATGTATTTCCGCTTCATACACAGCCACGAGGGAAGATTGTAGATCACCAATAGAACAGGCCAAGTGCTGTGCTGACTACTTAGACTGCCATAAGGATTCATCCCATCCGTACATAACCCGAGTCTCAAATTTCGACTGTCACTGGCAAAATCTTGAAATCTTCTGTCGATTGTCCTCCATTGTGGTGAATCAGCTGGATGTCTCAGCTTATCATCATTTTTTCTTCCTTCTGCGTGCCATCTTAAATTTTGGGCATCTCTGACATTTGCAAAAAGTCGTTTGAATCTTGGTATTATGGGTAAATACCAAATGACTTTTGCTGGAGGACTTATTTTCTTAGAATTGGATGTTTGACCGTCCTTCTGTTTATAGCGTGACAAATGACATTTTGGACACTCATTCAAATGTTTATTCTCTCCTCTGTATAATACACAACTGTTTGGACATGCGTGTATCTTTTCGTACTCCACACCCATAGGACACATCAACTTTTTTGCATCATAAGTGGAAGTAGGAAGATTGTTATCATCTGGTAGCATGTCGTGGAATAGTTCTAGTATTGCCGTAAAACTCTTATCACTCAAGCCAAATCTTGCTTTAAGATTGAACAAATGCAGCACGGATGTCAACTTTGTATATTTGGTGCATCCGGGAAACAAAGGGGAACGTGATGCATCAAGTAATCTTTGATATTCAGCCGGTTTGTCTGTGAAATTATCTTCAACATCTTGCAGCATAGAGTCCAGTTGTTCAATCTTATCACTGTCGTCGTTGATATCAGTGTCACTCAGATCACACGTATTATCAGGAAATGTAGTATCGTCCGTAACCATTTCTGGTTCACTGTTCGGTTGAGTGGAAGTTTGCACCCTGCTACTGGCTTCTAATGACTCGCCATGCAAAAACCATATCTTATAGTTCGGCATAAATCCACGCCTTGATAGATGAAATCTGATTGTATGTAGGTTAGGAAACTTATTGCGAAGTTCACATTGTGCACATGGACAGGGAATGTGTGTCTCGTTCATCCTTTTCTGATGATCGAGAGCTGCTTTGCAAAATTCATTATCCACTTTTGATTCAAAATAATTCCCTCGCTGACCGTACATCCATTCACGGTCCATTCTACAAACTCCAAATGAAAGTTAAAGCTAAAAAATAATACAAAAATATATTGATAATGCATAATAAATTAACTTATATTTAAAATAATAAATATAAAACAACAATAACAAACTATCTTTGGAAATGATATATGATATGGTTCTTGCATGGCGAGTCTGTATAATATATATATACACATCTACAATATATATTATAGATATATATACTACTTGATTATCTTATATGTATATATACATATATATATATATAACCAACAATATATTAAATATATACGTATATATAATTCTGCAACTAACTATTATATATAAATCAACGAATTTTACAAACAATTATGATAAACAGAAATTCAACGAGGTTGAAGAATAAAACTAACCTGTTTTTGGAAGGACGAGGAGTAGGAGAAACTCGGAGGGAGGAAACAGGGCGGAGGACGGCGACAAACGTGTCAAAAGGAGTAACTGTGAACCATAATAATTAGAATAATAGTTGTAGTTATAAAAAAAAATACGTACAATTAATCAACAAAAAACTACCCTCACCTCAACTGGGCTAGTAATAGTAGCAGAATCGAGTGGACAATATATTAAATATATATATGTATATAATTCTGCAACTAACTATTATATATAAATCAACGAATTTTACAAACAATTATGATAAACAGAAATTCAACGAGGTTGAAGAATAAAACTAACCTGTTTTTGGAAGGACGAGGAGTAGGCGAAACTCGGAGGGATGAAACAGGGCGAGGACGGCGACAAACGTGTCAAAAGGAGTAACTGTGAACCATAATAATTAGAATAATAGTTGTAGTTATAAAAAAATACGTAAAATTAATCAACAAAAAACTACCCTCACCTCAACTGGGCTAGGATAATAGTAGCAGAATCGGAAGGACAAGATGAGCAGACGGAACTCAGATGGAGGTAACAGGACGGAGTACAACGACAAATGGTGTCAAAGGGTATAACTGTAACGAACCATATTAATAATAAGTGAGGATAATAGTTGTAGTTATGTAAAACATCACAATTAATTATCAACAAAAACAAACCCTAAACTCACGTGTTATCCCCCTTGTTGGACTCGTTTCAGGTCGCTAAACCGGCGACTTGTTAGAAGTGAGGATGAATTGTCGCGTGTAGCTACACCGCCAACTTATGAAGTATCTAATTCATTGTCAATATTTAATCAATAATCACAACTTATTGTAAATCAAATTATAAATTTAAGTAACTATAAGTCAACATTTTTTATGTTAATTCACACGACAAATCACCAATGACGCTTACTTGGCAACAATTCACACAAAAATGGTAGAAAAGCACAAAAATATCACTGAAATTGGTTCAGTCATTTCATCGAACACTTTGCGGGCATATGCATTATTTTGTAAAATTACACACATTTAGAATTTCCAATCAAACCAATCAATCTACTACACACCAGATAACATAAATCAAGCAAAAATTACACTTAAACAACAAATTAAGGCTCAGTTTAACATAAATTCGAAACTTTAAATTCGTAATAAAAAACTAACCTAATATTGACTGTTGTGTGCTGGACGACGGTGGCGCAGGGAAGGTCGACGGTGGCGCAGGCGGCCAGGCACGGCGACGGCGGTCAGACGCGGTGGAAGGTGGCCGGAAAAGGGTGGCGACGGCGCGGCGATTTGGGAAAGGAGAGAGCGCTGTGTGAAGATTGAAGAAGAGAGGAGAACGAGTACTGAATTCGTCGGGGTTAGGGTTATTTAGAAAGGACCATTTTCGGCGGTTGTAAGGCTAGGAACCGCCGAAAATGACCCGTCGATTTTTAAAATGATCATTTTCAGCGGTTGTAAGGCTAGGAACCGCCGAAAATTCCCTGTCATTTTTTTAAATGAGAATTTTCGGCACCTCAGTTTTGGCGGTTGTGACATAGGAACCGCTGAAAATGACATTTTTTTCGTCGGTTCTACTGAAAACCGCCGAAAATGTTGTTCCAAGTTACTCATTTTCGGCGGTTTCTACAATAACCGCCGAAAATGAGGTGCCGAAAAAGGCCCTTTTTCTACTAGTGACTTGCATGTCTCATTTTTGCTTTTTATTAACTTATACATTATAAAAAGATGAATTATACTACTCCTCGGTCCTGAATTGACCGTTTTGTTTATTATTTGGAAATGTCGTCTGACTTCAATATTTAACATACAAGATAAAATAATTTTAAAATTTTAAGTTTTGCATATGATTCGTTACATGATAAATTATACATTACAAAATGTAGTTTTATGAAATTATTTTATGTTATATGCTTAATACTTAAATAAAAAAATGTGTCATAAAACAAATAATACCATCAATTTAAGATGGAAGGAGTATTAGAGTAATATCGGGGGACTGGAGGAAAAAAAGTCAGAAAAACCATATGAGATCGTGCTAATAGACAAGATCTTACAATCCTTTTATAAAGACTCAGTCTGTTGTTAAATTTGTAGAAGTTTACATACTTATGAACAAAGCAAAAAATGATATATGTAAAAGTAGTTCTATTATTATTAGTTTAAATTTTACTTCTTTATTTAAACTAGAGATTTCTTGTACACTAAGGGTGCGTTCGCTTCGGGGTATTCAGCAAAGGGAAACAGAATCATTCCCTTTATGGTTGTTTGTTTTGTATTTTTAGTGATTCCGTTTCCCCCAATTCAAGTTTTGAAAACCCCCATATCCCTTTTAGCCATTCCCCCCAGATTCCTAGGGAAACGTATTCCCTTTCCTTCCTCTTTCCCTATCATCATCTTTAACATAAACAAATATTAATATATATGGTATATAATTTATATAAATACTAACATATAATACAAAATTTTATTAATATATAATATAAAATTTATATCTAATATAAAACTAATATATTTTATTTAAAATTTATATAAATATAAGGATATGAATATAATATATATATATATATATTTATTATATCATATATAATTTTAAATAAATATCAATATAATTTATAATAATATAACAGATATTATTTTATTTGAAAAAATGAATGAATACTATATATAATATAAATATTATTTATAATATACTAGAATAAAATTCTGAAATAATAATATATATTATTAATAAATTTAAAAAATATCAACATATATTATCATTTATAAATATTAGTTATAATTGAAATAAATATGAAAAATATGATATATGATATTAATATTAATAAATATTATTTATACTTTAAATGCTATAAAGATAAAAAAATATTTATACATATTGTTTATGATGTTAAAAATATTTATATATAGATGATATATAATATATGAATATATTTATATATATTATTTACAATTAATTTAATATTTTAAAAAATTATTAATATATATTTAAAATTTAATACTATAAATATAAAAATATCAATAATATTTATATAAATATTTATTTATATTATTTACAATTTAAATAAAAATTTTATATTATATATATTAATAAATATTATTTAAAACTCAAATACTACTACCTCCGTCCCAGTTTGACTGTCTTGTTTACTTTTTGGCACGTTTTTCCTTCAATATTAAACATATTAGATAAATTAATTTTACAAAATTAATTTTTATATGTATAGTTTATCACCTAAGGAATCTACTACAAAACTTAGATTTATAAAATTATATCATCTATATGTTAAATATTGAAGTCAAACGACATATCCAAATAGTAAACAGGACGGTCAAGAAGGGACGGAGGGAGTATAAAATTTAAAAAATTAATATATTATATATAGACAACTTTCAAAAAATGTTATATAATATATATATATATATATATATATCATATATATATCTTCATATTTAAAAACTATTTATATATGCATATAATTTATATAAATATTAGTATATGTTACATACAAATTAGATAAACATTAATATATATTATTCATAATGTAATTAGTATCAACACTTCACTGTTTGGAACCAAACAACAATAAAGACAATCATTGAGAATTTTAATCTGTTTCCGTGTTAGAATCAAACAGACTTCTTGATTAGGGGGAATCCCTTTCCTTTCCTTTCCATTCCCTTTCCTGATTCCATTCCGTTTCCTCATCTCGAAGTGAACGCACCCTAAATTAAATACTAGAGACAAATGTGAAGGAGGTAGTTTTTATTCTACAAACTTCGACAACCTGGAGAACTATACATATGTAGAACCAAGAAATTGAATACATCCCTCTTGAGAATAACAAACACAATAACATATTTTCTTCCACCATCAAGGCATTTAATTATTTAAACCCCCAACCTTGCAACCCACTATAAAGATCCCCTCGGAAGACTGCTATCTTGCTCATTATAAGAGGCTCGGCTTTATGCATGAAGTTTAACCTTCTTGGCGTCCCTTCATCCATTGGTGAAAGTCGATCAAATTACTTCCTTAAGAGTTGAAAAGGCTCCATCCAGTCATTACGTTTCATGTTAAAATCTCGCTGTTATTCATGTTTGTAATATTTGCAACTGATCTTACTACTAACGATATGAATTCGACATATTAACAACTACGTTTCTATCTAAGCACTTGTTTAGAACAATCATGTATGAAACTTTTAACATATCTTTTCTTTAGCTTTTAGCTACAAAATGCATCTAAGAGCGCGTTCGGACTTCATGGTATAAAGCTTGGTTTACAAGCTTTTGCTTCAATCTACCCACAGTTAACAAATTATAACTTGACATATGTATTGAGTTAGAATATTATTCAATCAGATGGTGACATGTGTCTTCAAAAGTGGGACAAATCGTACAAAGCCACGATTTGCCTCCAGCGAATGACGCCTAAATATGCAAGGCCAATTTGATAAAACAATTGCGAATAGTGAAAAGAGAACCTGTAAGCTATGAACATTGTAGCATTTTTAGGGCTCATTCTCACCAAAAAAAAAAATTAAGCTACATGAAGATAGACCGTTTGTGATCAGTCAAAATAAAGCAGATAAGAAATGGTAGAACCGACAGTGAAATTGATGACAGCTGTTAAATGCAGTTATTAGAATAAAGTTAAATAAAACAGAGAGAAATGGTGAGACCGACACTAATATTGAGAATGACAAACGTTGTCAGTGTTCCACAAACACGCCCATGTCTTCATTGTCGGTATTAATTTACTCCAAATGAAACACTTATCGACTTTTGTCTGTGGACTCCAGCTTTTAAAATAGCGTTTTGTATCTATTTCAGTGTCGGTTCTTCCATTTCTCTTCTACTTTATTTGAACACTGCATCCAAACGGTGCATTTAAACACTAATTTAACAGCTGCCATCAATATCAATATTGTCAACCTCTACTTCATTCTGACAGCTAACCACAAACGGACCAAACCTATCCCAACAATATGTATCTCTATGAGTCTCATTAATAAACAGCTCCGTCCAAAACAGAGCCAAATAATATTTTCAACCTACAATAGTAGTAAGACAGATAATCTGAGCAACTGTTATAAGACGTTCTAAAATCCACTTTTATTTCATATCACATTTGCGGAAAAGGACTAGTTTTGACAACAGTTGACGAGTTTGTTGGAAGCGTGCTTGTACCTAACAAATTCACTGTCTAGGAGAAATGTTTTGTCTCTAAGAGAGAATAAGGGTAGAATATGAGAGATAAAAGGGAAAATTATATGGCTCACCCATGATGTTTAGTGAAATTACACACTCCACTATTAAGATTTCAAAAATTACGATCCCTACACATGTGGTTTCCCCTAATTTACATCCCTCAATTTTTCTAATTTTTATTCATTTTAAAAGATGTTTAAACATTGTTGGAAATTGATGAAACTTTACATGAAAGCTTTTAAATTGTTATGTTTTGATCTTATGTTATATATGAAGTTTTTAGATTTCACATGTGACCCATGAGACCCAATGAACAGGGGCGGACCCAATGTTTAGCGTAGTGTGTCAACTGACACACATGCAATTCATAATAAAGCTAAAATTTATTTATATGCTATAACTAATCATGTTTAGTTAGGTGGTTTGACACTCATGTGTTGATAAATATGAGTTGAGTTCAAATATGGTTAATGCAATTAGTTTATTTCATTACAAAATATCATCTATATATGTAAACTAAATTGAGTTCAAGGCTAAAGATTGACCTTATAATAGTTGTATTTCACTTTGTAAATCACTTCATATGTGTATTTTATATTTTGCTTTTAAATTTTTTAGTTTTTTTAATCCTTATATTTTTTAATTGTATCTTTCGTTCCTCACCTAATATTGTTTATTTTTTTCTAATCTTGATTTATTGTGTACTCTCACCTTTCCACCTTTTGTTATCTCTAGTAACAACAAAGATCCTAAAGTTAATTACTTAATTTGTTGGTTAACATTTGCTACATGTCAACCTAAGTTTATTCTTCTAGTTTGTTCATGAATGATGATCTAACTTTGATTAAGAATAAAATGTTTTTTTACTGTTTTTAAGAATATAATTAAAATTTTATTTTAAAGCAGACCTTATACTGCTAGTATCTATAGTCAATATGATCACAACTTCTATGTAACATTAATAAAAACTTATTGTTAACTTCAAATATCTGAATTTATAAGTTTGACACACCTAATTTAAAATTCTAGGTCCGCCATTGCCAATGAAACATGTGAACGTGTTTTTATTGGGTCCCACAGATGACATTTGAGGTTAAAAAACTTTAGATTTGTCAATGAACCAAGATATAACACTTTCGTATCTCCCATGTAAAGTTTCAAAATTTTTAACAACATTTAAGCATCTTTTAATTAAGTTGAATGAAAGTTAGAAAAGTTGATGGATGTAAAACGGGGAAAACCATATGGGTGGGGAAACTAATATTTGAAACTTCGTGGGTGGAATTTTCCCCAAGCGTCATGAGTGAGAGATGTAATTATCCCAAAATAAAAAAAGTAATCAGCTAGTATTATGTAGCTAATTTGATCATTGACAACATCAGCTAGTATTAGGTTGTGCATTTAGCCCTACCGAACAGGGCCCCTAAATATCGGGGGCCCCATTTTTATTCCATCTTTTAAGATTTTTGTCATATAGAAATGAGTCTTAATTATTTTAAATGGAACATATATTAACTTTATGTCTGAGATAGGTTCAAATTTATAAACATGACCACCATTAATGCATAATTCAATTTAATAATTTTTCTATATTTATATAATCTAATTTTATCTTATTTTTAATTTTAACACAGGACCCTGAAAATCATCAAGCGGCCCTGGACAACATATAAGAAATAGATTAACAATTTAGCTTACTGAATTGAATAATTGTACCTTAATCCATTTGAGTGCATATTTTTCTATGCATTTTATGGTCACTCTACCTAGTGCAAGAGTTCAAGTTCTTCATTAGAAATTCAGTACTTCAAAGCTCTTAGTTGTAAATTTTTTTTATCGCAAGTTTTTAGTTGTAAATCTTAAAACAAATGTAATCATAACTTCAACTGTATGATGATTTAAGTCATAAACGCGAATTAGAAGCTGGCGCTTGCGCCATATAGTAAGGTGTCAATGATCATTTTGGTCATTTGTCAACTTTTTTGTCTTTTTGCACTATTTACTTTTGTAAAACTTTAAAATATTATAGTTTTTTAGATATAAGTCCAAATAACATAAATTTTATACCATTGTTCATCATAATTCGAGTTCTTCAAAATAAGACCAAACATGAATATGTTTTGATAAATTTTAAATTTTTTATTTTTTGTATGTACATATTTTTTAAGATTAATTGTGAATCTTAAGTTTAAGAAAAGTGAATCAAAGGTTGTTACAAAGTGAATCAAACGTTATTATAAAGTGAATCAAAAGTTGCTTAAAAGTGAATAAGAGGTTTAAAAAAATCGAATCTCATAAACATAGATTGTTTAACTAAAGTGGTTATGATTTTTGACTAGTGTGAATTAGAGGTTTTAGAAAAGTGAATCAAAGGTTGTTAAAAAGTGAATCACAAGTTGTTACAAAGTGAATCAGGGTAATAAGAGTGAATCTCGTAACCATAGATTGTTTAACTAAAGTGATTAAGAGGTTTAAGAAATGTGAATCAGAGGTTTTTATAAAGTGAATCATGCGTTTAAGAAAAGTGAATCAGAGGTTTAAAAAAAGTTATTCTCATAAATAGAGATTGTTTTAACTAAAATGAATAAGAAGTTTAAGAAAAGTGAATCAAAGGTTTAAGAAAAATTAATCAAATGTTTTTTAAAGGTGAATCAAAGGTTTAAGAAAAGTGAATATTTTGTTTAATACTAGTAAAAGTTAATTCTACCACAAACTTATGTGAGAGTGGTTTTTAGGGTGTTTGGGGGTAGTGTAATCTTTTTTGCATTAGTTCTACATTTTATATTGTCGTCACTACTCGACAGTTTTTTATGGTTTGTAGTGTAGGGTTTAGGGTCTAACTTTTTTTTTGAAATAAGAGGTGAAAATTATATTGAATGAATAAGAGAGTTTATACAAAAGAGATACATATGAGTCCTATATATCAGATGCCCATGGATTTACAAGTCAAAATGGGGCATATGAGTTCCAAATAGGTGGCGAAGGGCCCACCTAGTACATCATAGTCAAAAAGGCCACCTAACAGGTAAGGGGGCGAAGTAAATTAAGACTCCAGGATCTGGTTGAGCCACACAGTATCTCGATTAGGAATGAGCTTAGTCTCGATGGTGCCTTTGATAGCACCCTTCACGTCCGCAATGATGAAAGCGGGGTCCCTAGCCTGGCCCATCATGGCTCTTCTACATCTTTCGATCCAAATGAAGTAGACGACATTAGCGATGGCCGCACGTCTGACAAAGTCCTTTGGTCTTCTCCTCTTGCTGTAGTTGGATAGCCAGTGCGCGCAACTGTGGAGGTTGTACCTGTTGGTGGGGATCCCCAGCCAGTCACATATAGCCCACCAGATCCTGCAAGTAGTCCTGCAAAAAAAAAAGAATAGGTGCCCGCTTGTCTTTGGAGCTTGCTCACAGAGCCAGCATCTGTTAGCGAGGCTAATGCCCCATGATTGCATTTTATCGCATGTTTTTAGTCTACCCTTTAGAGTAACCCAAAGAATGAATTTGGCTTTAGGGAGCGCCCAGGTCTTCCAACAGATATTATACCAGGGAAAGTGTCTCAAAGGGGAAGAGACATCCTGGTAGATGGTGTTGACTCTGAGGCGGAGGGGGTAGGTGAGGAAAAGAGAAGTGGCGTCCTGACCAGAGCCGCACTGCTTGATCCACCAATCCCTGGCCCTAAGAATGGACTTCCAGATCCACGGGTCACCCCCACTGGGAGTGTCTGCCCAGATGTTGGAGTTCTCCAGGTATACACTATGGATCCATTGGATCCAAAGTCTTTCAGAGTTATGAATGATGACAGAGATCGTTTTTAGGAGAAAACACATGTTCCATTTGAAAATGTCCTTTATGCCAAGTCCCCCTTTCCTTTTGTCGATACAGACAGAGCTCCACGCTACTGGTGGGGTGGGGTTGCTGGTTGAGTCCCCGGACCAGAGAAAGGAGTGAAGCTTCCTTACTACGCATTGAATGATATTTTTGGGGATAGCAACCGAAGAGGCCCAAAGCCAATGATACCATATAGGGTACTTTGGATAAGAGTGAGACGTCCCGCAAAAGAAAGGTGCTTACCCCCCAGGAGGATATAGCTCTTTGGACATTGTCGATCAGAGGGGCAAAGTCCGAGGATTTGGGCTTTCTGGACGAGATAGGGATGCCTAAGTAGCGGAAGGGGAAGGAACCCTGATTGAACCCAGTGGAGGAGAGGATAGAGGTAGCAGCGGATGAGCAGACCCCTCCAAGGAACATGTCACATTTGGAAGGGTTGAGCTTAAGACCTGAGGCTTCGGAGAATAGATTGACCTTGCTGAGCATAAGGGAGATGGAACTATGGCCCCCTCTACAAAAAAGAAGGGCGTCGTCTGCGAAAAACAGATGGGAGACTCTGAAAACTCCCAGCAGATCACGAATGTCTTAGCAGATATACTCACAAGCTAACCCAAGAAGAAAGCGACAACACAGAGAAGAAGAAGACCAATCTTGAATTAAGAAAAGAGAGAGGAAGACGAACAGAGACCCAAGAGAGAGAGAGCGAGAGTAAATACAATGATATATCTAATGTACTATTACTAGGACTATTAATACTAATAGCCCCGACATATTAAGCCTAACGGCTATATTATATTATAAATAGAGTATAGAGTACAAGAGGGCATATATAATATTACAACCATCCTAACATGCCCCCTCAAAACAAACATCCTCAAGGTTTGTTTTGCTTCAGATGGTTGAGCCTCCTGGACTCTAACTTCCTTTGCTGACTATGCACTGCTTCAACATTCAGCTGCTCCAGGATCAATGGATAGGCACGCCCAGGCAAGGCCTTGGTAAATACATCGGCCAACTGATATTGAGATGGAATGAACTCAACTCGAACTAGCCCCTCTTGCAATTTCTGGCGGACAAAGTGGCAGTCCACTTCAATGTGCTTGGTTCTTTCATGGAACACAGGATTTCTGGCTATGTGTACTGCTGCCTGGCTGTCTGATCTGAGAGGTATAGGCTGGATTCCTTCAACTCCTAGTTCATGCAGCAACCGCGTTATCCAGCTCACCTCAGCTACAGTCTGCCTCAAAGCTCTGTATTCTGCCTCTGCAGAAGAAAGAGCCACATTAGTCTGTTTCTTTGATTTCCAAGAAAGAGCACAACCACCCAATTCAATATAAAAACCACTTATTGATTTCCTCGTATTCGGACATCCAGCCCAATCCGAGTCACAATAAGCAACTAGTTCAAAGTTCTTAGAACTACCGAGCATAAGTCCATAATTAGAAGTTCCTTTGATATATCCAAGAGTATGCAAGGCAGCTTTCATATGCACTTCTGTCGGGTTATTCAAAAATTGACTTAGGAGCTGTACACTAAAACACAAATCAGGTCTAGTGTGTGTGAGAAAGTTCATTTTTCCTATCAATCTTCTGTATAGCATAGGGTCTGAAAGTGGTTTCCCATCTTCCAACAACAGTTTCACATTCAGGTCTAATGGAGCTACTGTATTTCTCAATTTCTCACACCCAAATTCTCTAACAAGTTCTTCTGTATAACCCTTTTGTAACAGAACCATGCCCTCCTTTGTCCTAAAGAATTCTATCCCAAGAAAACTGCCCAGGCTACCCAAATCTTTTATTCTGAACTTTTGATCCAGATTCTGTTTGACAAAGTGTATCATTTCCACATCATCTCCTGTAAGCAGAAGATCATCTACATAAACAGCAAGAATAACCATTTTCCCTTTGTTCTTTCTGATAAACAACGAATAATCATTCAAGGATTGCACAAAACCTAAATTCAGAAGGAAGCCACTTAACTTCTCATGCCACTGCCTTGAGGCTTGCTTTAACCCATAAAGAGATTTTCTCAGCCTACATACCATTCCTCTTCTGTTTATTTCATATCCCAAGGGCAGCTCCATGTAGACCTCCTCATGGAGATCTCCATGGAGGAATGCATTATTAATGTCTAGTTGATCAACTCCCCACCCTCTTTTTACAGCAAGAATTACAATAGCTCTAATGGTAGTAAATTTCACAACGGGTGAGAAGGTCTCTAGGTAATCTATCCCATACTTCTGATTATACCCCTTTGCAACGAGTCTTGCCTTGTATCTTTCTAAAGAACCATCAGCTTTGTATTTTATTTTAAAGACCCATTTTGAACCTATTGGTTTCTTACCCTCTGGACATTCAACTATGTCCCAAGTTTTATTTCTTTCTAGAGCCTCTATTTCTTCTTTCATAGCCTTCACCCAATTCTCACTTTCTTTAGCCTCATGATAATTTTGTGGTTCTGTTCCCTTTTCTGTTCTAGCACTACAGCAGTTGGAGTGTAAGTCTCCTTCTGTTCTAACTTGGGACATAATGATTACCTCATTAGGTTGTACAACAGAGAAAGCATAATTATTATCAACCCTGTTGTTTCTCTGTGCTAAAACAGAAAGCCTATCATGCAGTAATGCAGTAAAAGAATCACAGTTATCATATTCGAATTTAGAGTTATTTTGTTTCTTGTGTGAAGTTAAAGAGATTGTAGAGGACTTCCCTGATTCTGGAGTTGGCATTGCGCCAAGAACATAGTCTTGCAAATAGCTTGGGACCTGTCTGTCCCTCGTTGATCTTCTCAGGTTGACCCCAATGTGTTCATTCTGGTCTTGTAAGTTCTCTGCTGTGGTATCCTCTTCTTGTTCTGCTTCTTCTATTTCTTCTGTTACCTGCTCTACAGATTCTCCACAAACATTGTCAGTAATAAAAGTATCTTCATGTTCTTCTTCAATATCTTCTATTACCAACGGGTTCTTTCTTATCTGATTTTTCTCTTTTACTTTCTCTGTCATGTGTTTATTTGGGCTTTGTGTACGTTTCTCTGTTTCAGAAATTATGGGCTGCTTGTGTTTAAAAGGAAACACATGCTCATAAAACTGCACATCCCTATTTACAATGACTTTGTCATTGTCCAAATCAAACAATTTGAACCCCTTTTTATTTGGTGGATATCCTAAGAATACACATTTAACAGATTTTACAGCAAATTTATCATGTTGTGGTGAGTTTATATGAGCAAAACAAAGAGAGCCAAAGCATTTCAAGGCCTGATAATCCGGTTG
Source organism: Limonium bicolor (assembly GCA_023374045.1). Lineage (NCBI taxonomy): Eukaryota > Viridiplantae > Streptophyta > Magnoliopsida > Caryophyllales > Plumbaginaceae > Limonium > Limonium bicolor. The sequence goes on along the minus strand of CM041776.1, from coordinate 344,571,137 downwards.
CTGTGAATATAACATTTCATAAGGGCTCTTTCCATCTAGTATGTCTAATGGCATTCGATTTATGAGATAAACAGAAGTAAGGATGCATTCTCCCCAAAATTTCATAGGTAAACCCGAATAGAACATTAGGCTTCTAGCTGTTTCTAAGATGTGGCGGTGTTTTCTTTCAACTATGCCATTCTGTTGGGGAGTGTGGGCACAAGAAGTTTGGTGTTGTATTCCTCTTTCTTTGTAATATTCTATGCCTTCCTTTGAAGTTCCTAACTCATATGCGTTATCGCTTCTGATTGCCTTCACCTTTTTATTAAACTGAACTCTCACCATTTCTATGAAGTGTTTAATCACAGAGAAACAAGAAGATTTGTGGGAAACTAAATGGACCCAGGTTGCACGAGATTTATCATCAACAAAAGTAAGAAAATATGTGTAGTTGTCATAAGTTTTGGTCCCATATGGTCCCCACAGATCTATGTGTATTAAACCAAAGATTTCCTTTGATCTAGTTGTGCTAACAGAAAAGGGTTGTCTATGACTCTTCGCTTTACAGCAGGATTCACAAAGAAAATGTTCCTTTCCCAATTTTTTATCAAAAAGACACATTCTCTTTAACTTTCCTATTGGTACATGGCCTACTCTATGATGCCACAATCCTACAGTATCTTTAGAATCATAGCTTTCTACCAGCAAGTCTGCCGTATTACAAACAACCAAAGGTAAATCCAGACCATGGTTACACAAAAAATTTTCATTCAACAGATACAACCCATCTGAAGTTCTCCCAACTTCTTGTTCATGGTTTGAGTTACATCCCTGAAATAAACAGCAAGTATCATCAAAATAAAACTTTCCTTTCAATTGTTTGGCCAGTTTACTTATGGAAATCAAATTGAATTTAAAACTGGACACAAACAGCACATCTTTCAAAGTTAGGTTTTGATTTATCTTAACATCACCAATTATCTTAACATGCTGTGGGTGGCCATCTGGCATTCCCACTGTATGCACCTGATTCAAATGTCTATAGCTAGTGAATTTTGTCAAGTCACAACACATGTGCTCAGTGGCACCACTGTCTAAAACCCATCTGTTTATCAGATTTCGTTTGTTACAGTTTGTGTATGTCCCTTCATTTTTCTTAGCCTTATCAGAATCATTTGTAGCATAACAACTTGCATTTCTTCTCCTTTTATCACTCAAGCAATCAGGCAGATAAGGTTCACTCACAGAATTGCAGTTTATATTTCTTCCTATCTCAGCATCCAAGCAAACAGGCAGATCATAATTATCAGAGTTAGACAGCGGAATCGTATGTTCATCACAGATGCAATGTTTATAATTATCTTTCTTATCACTACCTTTTAAGGATTTAAACCGAGTTGGATAATATAATCTGTATCATTCTTGGTGCGTTTGGAATAAATAGAGTCATTCAGGTCATTAGACAAATAGGTTGATGTTTTAGGGTTAGAGACAGTACCGACAAAGCTGCAAGAGGAAATTCCTTGTTCTGCCTCCATGCTTTGATTCTTGGAGTACTGCGACAGGAGTTGGTTAACTTGTTCCAAGGTGAAGGTTTTGGTGCCTCCATTTTCTTCCTGGTTCACCGAAGTTTGCCCTCCATCTGAAACTGCAGCAGTGGATTTCTTTCCCCTCTTCCAGAATGTAGGAAACCCATGTATTTGGTAGCATTTGTCGATTGTGTGCCCGTTTTTCCCGCAGTGTGTACATGTAAGGTTTCGTCTCCCATCTTTATTCTGGTAAGGTTTAGATCCCTTCTTGAAATTCTCCACCGCAAAGGATAATGCTCCTGTTCCAGCTCCTTGTTCCCCTTTCCCGGTTCCGCAGACGATCTTTTGTCGCTCTTCTTGGACCAAGAGTGAATAAACTTGTTCTATGGAGGGAAGGGGACTCATCATAAGCACGTTACCTCTCACGATTGCAAACTTCTCGTTCACCCCCATCAAAAATTGTATGACTCTTTGCCGTCGGAAAACTTCCTTGTATCCGGACGCCGCTTGACATGTACAATTTGGGATTTCTTTGGTTGAATCGATCTCATCCCAAACTTCTTTCATCCGCGTGTAGTATGCACTAATGGTGTCCCCTTCTTGCCTCATCTGATTGAGCATCTGGTGAAGAGAGTAGACTTGAGCCGCGTTGGATTCCTCAAATCTCATCGCTAGCTCCTTCCATAACTGTGCCGCGGTTGTACAGTAGAGTACGCTCTTCGCCGTCTCCTTGTTCAGGCTGGCCAAGATCCAAGAAGTCACCATCGAATTACATCGCTTCCAAGCCTTGAATTTAGGGTCGTCTTCAGAAGGTTTCTCGATCGTCCCCTCCACGAACCCTAGTTTACTCTTGGCATCCAAAGCGATCATCATCTCCCTCTTCCAAGCCCTAAAACCCGTTCCATCGAATTTCTCGGTTAGGAACGTTCCGGGCTGTTCTGAGTTTGAGAGGAAGAGCGGATCTGAGCTATCCATCTTCTCCATCTTCTTATTCTCGTTCGCTGTGCTACTTTCCTCCTTTTCTTCTACGATGTCTTTCTCCTTGTTGTGGTTGTCCGACATGGCGATTTTGGGAAGATTGCTGTCTTGCTTCGACGAGGCTCCGCTCCTTGAGTTCGCGACTCACTTCTTCAATTCGGTGGCTCTGATACCATGAAAACTCCCAGCAGATCACGAATGTCTTAGCAGATATACTCACAAGCTAACCCAAGAAGAAAGCGACAACACAGAGAAGAAGAAGACCAATCTTGAATTAAGAAAAGAGAGAGGAAGACGAACAGAGACCCAAGAGAGAGAGAGCGAGAGTAAATACAATGATATATCTAATGTACTATTACTAGGACTATTAATACTAATAGCCCCGACATATTAAGCCTAACGGCTATATTATATTATAAATAGAGTATAGAGTACAAGAGGGCATATATAATATTACAACCATCCTAACATGCCCCCTCAAAACAAACATCCTCAAGGTTTGTTTTGCTTCAGATGGTTGAGCCTCCTGGACTCTAACTTCCTTTGCTGACTATGCACTGCTTCAACATTCAGCTGCTCCAGGATCAATGGATAGGCACGCCCAGGCAAGGCCTTGGTAATACATCGGCCAACTGATATTGAGATGGAATGAACTCAACTCGAACTAGCCCCTCTTGCAATTTCTGGCGGACAAAGTGGCAGTCCACTTCAATGTGCTTGGTTCTTTCATGGAACACAGGATTTCTGGCTATGTGTACTGCTGCCTGGCTGTCTGATCTGAGAGGTATAGGCTGGATTCCTCAACTCCTAGTTCATGCAGCAAACCGCGTTATCCAGCTCACCTCAGTACAGTTGCCTCAAAGCTCTGTATTCTGCCTCTGCAGAAGAAAGAGCCACATTAGTCTGTTTCTTTGATTTCCAAGAAAGAGCACAACCACCCAATTCAATATAAAAACCACTTATTGATTTCCTCGTATTCGGACATCCAGCCCAATCCGCGTCACAATAAGCAACTAGTTCAAAGTTCTTAGAACTACCGAGCATAAGTCATAATTAGAAGTTCCTTTGATATATCCAAGAGTATGCAAGGCAGCTTTCATATGCATTCTGTCGGGGTTATTCAAAAATTGACTTAGGAGCTGTACACTAAAACACAAATCAGGTCTAGTGTGTGTGAGAAAGTTCATTTTTCCTATCAATCTTCTGTATAGCATAGGGTCTGAAAGTGGTTTCCCATCTTCCAACAACAGTTTCACATTCAGGTCTAATGGAGCTACTGTATTTCTCAATTTCTCACACCCAAATTCTCTAAAAGTTCTCTGTATAACCCTTTGTAAGAACCATGCCCTCCTTTGTCCTAAAGAATTCTTATCCCAAGAAAACTGCCCAGGCTAACCAATTGAATATTATCGTGATGAGGCGCCTCTTAATGAAGGCCCCTTGGCTCTCCTTGACAATCTCAGGGAGAACCTCTTTAAGCCTTGCAGCTAAGATTTTGCTAATGATCTTATAGATAGTATTACAGCAAGAGATTGACCTATAGTCACTGGGAGTGGAAGCAGAGTCAGTTTTGGGGATTAGGGCGATGAGGGTCGAGTTGATCTCCTTAAGCATGGAGCCACTGTGGAAAAAACTTTTGATAGCCAGACTGAGATCCTCCCCAATGATGGGCCACACGGATTTGAAAATTTTGGAGGAGTAACCATCTGGGCCCGGAGCATTATCATTCCCAATGGAAAAAATGGCGGACTTGATTTCAGCATTGTCCACAGTCCTAAGAAGGGGGTCCTAGGTGGAGTGGGCGAGGGTTCTGGTGTTGTCAAGGTTGAAATCAGAGAGAGAGCTCGTGGGAGGGTGTCTGGTGCCCATGATGCCCTTGAAGTGGGAAACAAAGCAGTTAGCTATATCCTCCGGGGCAGAGAGCTCAACCCCAAGCTCATTGGTGATAGTGGCAATATAGTTCTTGTTGCGTCTGGCCTTTATGGTCCTATGGAAGAATGCGGAGTTCGCGTCGGCCCACTTGAGCCAGCGGATTTTAGAGAGTTGACGGAGGAAGATAAGCTCTTGGTGGTTACGAGCGTAGAGAGCGTGCCTTAGGGATTTCTCTTTGGAGATAAGAGTAGAGTTCCATGGGTCCCTATCTAGCCTCAGTTGGGTGTCCTTGAGCTCCTCTCTAATAGATTGAGCCTTTAGAAAGAGACCGCTGTATTCCGTTCTGTGGAGGGCAGAGAGTTGCCCTTTGAGGAGGCGAAGTCTCTTGACAAAAGTAAAGAGTCTGCTCCCTTCAATGGGGACCTTCCAAGTATCACTGACCGTGGGGAGGAAGGAGGGGTCCTTAGCCCAAAGATTAAGGAATTTGAAGCACTTCTTAGGGGGGCCGGGCGAGGGAAGGTTATGGTTATAGGGCTATGGTCAGAAATGAGCGAGGGGGGGGGGGGGGAAGGTGCAGTAGCTTAGAGGGAAGGTAGCTACCCACGCTTCATTCACAAGAGCTCGATCAATTTTACCAAGAACGCGATCCCGACCATACTGGTTATTCCACCAGGTGAAGAAGCGCCCGTAATAGCGGAGGTCATTAAGCTCGACCCTAGTCACACAGTCCGCAAAGTCTTCATAATCCGTTAGGGGCGTGGGGCGACAACTTTGCCTTTCATTGGCAAACAGGATATTATTGAAGTCACCTGCCACCATCCATGGCCTTGGGGTGGAGTTGCTAAGGTTCACAATTTCAGCCCACAAGAGGGACTGGAGAGCAGGGTTGTTGTGTGCATACACAACGGAGAGGGTGAAGGGAATGGTTCCATGGGGAGCGGCCAAGCATGTTAACATTTGGGCTGACGAGAGAATGGGAGAGAGAGTAATACAGGTGGGGTCAAATATAATCCAGATGCGGCCGTTGGGATGGGCAGGGTAATTATGGAGGACGCTCCAAGAGGGAAAGTGGCGGGAAAAGATGGAGGAGGAGTTAAGAGAGGACACACGGGTTTCCAAGAGGGCAAGGACACAGAGATTCTGGGTCCTGACAAACAGCTTAATTTCACTAAGCTTGGAGGGGTCATTGTAGCCCCTGATATTCTATATGACAATCTTCATAAGGGGATGGGGGGGAGGAGGAGGAGGAGTCTACTACATCAGGGTCAAGCTCAAAAAGGGAGAACGAGTTCGCGAGCTGGAGAGGGGGGCCTGCATGGGGAGGAGGGGGTTAAGCCTGGGAGGAACGGGCTGGCAGGAGACGGACTGAAGGGGTTCAAGAATGAGCTGGAGCGAGGGGAGATAGGGGAGAAGGAGGGTAGGGATGAGGATCTGTTTATGGAAGGTCTAGGCGTCAAGGGGAGGTAGGGGCTGAGGAGAGGATCCTGGGGGCAGAGGGCTTAGGACGGGCTTTAACAGGGCGCCAAACCGGGCGAGCGCTGGCTACCGGCTGGGCTATAAGGGTAGAGAGCAATGGTTGGGTGTTGGGGGGAGGGGGGACTTTACTGGTTTTAGGACGACGGGGCAACTTGGGGGCTAGGGGGCCTGGGAGGAGGGACAACGGTGAGGGGGATGCCCTAGGAGCTTGCAGGAAGAGCACGTAATTGGTTCCCATTCAAAAGCCACAGGCTGAGAGAGGATACCCTTGGGAGAATGAATTTCCACTTCTCTCACCAACTCTTTGTTGAAGTCCACTTCCACCAGGACTCCAGCGAAGGAAATTCGGGATTTGTCAGCTTTGGGTTGGTCAGTGTGAAGGGGAACACCTATCTTAGAGCAAATTTTACTAAGGCTCGAACGGGACCAGAGACTTATAGGCAGTCGGGGGAGCTGGATCCACACTGGGATGCGGTTCAGATCTTTTGGGTTAAAGGAGATATCAGGGGACCATTTCTTTAGTACGAGGGGGGAGGAGTTTAAAAGCCAGGGGCCTTTGCTAAGGACAAGCTCGAGGTCCTCTTCCTTATCGAATTTGAACATGTACCATCCCTCCTCATGATGCAGTACCTGGGGGCTGGGATAAAACTCCAGGCCCTCCTCACAAAGCCCCTCACTATGTTAAACCCAAACTTCCTGCCCCATAGGTGCCCAACTAGGGAGTGCTTCCAATAATCAATTTCAGACGCCAGGTCTTGTTCATCTAAGGATACAATTGGGCTATTATCATCTTGGGCTTCACAGAGATCAGAACTTAAAGACATACCAGAGAAACCTTTTTGTTTAGCCAGCAGAATATCTAAGAACGAGGCCGGGTCGGAAGACCCGGAGGCAGCCAAGGATGGAGGGTTAGAAGTTATACCTGAGGAAGCTTTGACCGAGGGGGCAAGTCGGGGAGTTCTTTTGGCCCAAGCAGATCTCTTGCCAGCAGCGAGGAGACAACCGGACCTTTGGATAGGGGCGGAAAGTCCTTGTCCGCAGCTCCAGGGGGAAGTAGCAGGCTGAGCAAGGTACGCCTGCAGGGTCGCGTCAACGGGAGGTCCAGAGATATCCACTACTAAATCAATGGCCGGGGTGGAAAGGGGGGCCCTCCTGAAACGGTTTGGACCGCCCCATTTTTATGGAAGATAACATTCGATTCCCGATCAACGGGAAGACCACTAGTGTCAATAGATAGGGGCGGGTCTGTCTCTGTTGGAAAACCAACCAAGGATGGGGCAGTGCCCCCATGCTGCGCATTGACCATCGGAGTATTCACTCTTCTGGTCAGAGTCCTCGTGGAAGACTCCAATATTGACAGGGCCGAAACCAAGGGCGCACCATTCACTGGAGCGTAACCCATCTCTTTTGAAAAATGTCCCGTCGTTGACCCAGGGTTGGGGCACGATTCATCTCCAGCAGGCCACACGCCCAAAGGCACCATAGAATCGGTTACTTCACTGTTGATAAAACCGCCAGGACTGGTCGACTGGGCTGCATCGGTACTCTGCGCAACAATTGGATCCACAGAAATAGCACTATGTTCGTCTCCATCTACCATGCCTGAAGAAACATCTGTACGAGAGGGGGGGCCACCTGGACTGGTCAACGGGGTAGCAGAGGAAATCGCTGCGACAACAACGGAGGAGGAGGCGCCGCCAAAAACCTCCACTACAGGGGATGTCGACAAAGCAAAAATTGGAGAGGGGGAGGGGGCAGACCCGACGGAGGGCGGCAAGGGCGGCGGGGGGCCACCAGGCGGGCTCGACGCCGGTGTGGATCTGGTACTTGGTCGACGTCTGGACATCACGGGAAGTAGGAGGGGGAAGCGCCGCATGGGAAGAAAGGGGCAACCTTGCCACCAGGCTGGGGCCTGGCGGCGCGGCCGGGAACTTCGGGGCGGCTCTGGATCGGCGGCGCAACTATTGCAAGGCGGCGAAGAAGGTTACGAAGGGAGGAGGAGGACGACAGTGGAAGGGAGGGGGAAGAGGGCGCGAGTGAGGCGCGTTCCTCAGAGTCTAACGGGCATATTTCTTTCCGAACAATTGTGTTCCGTCACACAATTTGCGCCCCTTTTAGGGTCTAACTTTATTATGATGGTTTTTAGAGTGTTTGGGGTAAGATTCATTTTGTTAATGAATAAGGTTCATTTTATTATTAAAGAAGATTCATTTTGCTAATGAATAAGATTCATTTTAAAAAAATCTAATATATACTCATTCTAAAAATATAAAATTTTAAGTTTACCAAAACATATCCATAATACATTTTGTTTTGAAGAGCATGAAAAATGATGAACAATGGTATAATTTTTTTTTTTGCACTTATATTTTATGAGTTATAACATTTTGAGAAAAAATATTTTCTCTCTCCTAACTTATCTTTCTCTCATACGTAGCAGAGGGAGTATTTAAAAAAAAAAAAAAAAAAGAGATGCGGAGCGCTACTATAGCGATTGCACCGGTCACTGTCATAATACTATCGTCATATTATAAAGTGGCGCTTGCGCCCGGCTCATCATGCCGATAAATAAACCAACTTAAATGTATGAAAAAAATTAGTAAAAATCAGCCAATATAAAATTCCAAGGTTGTTCCATAACAACCCTTATAGACTTTAAAGGAGCTTTATTGTAAATTTTTGTCCAAATGTTAATTTTTTATTTGTTTAACTTATTAATAGATCCTACTAAATTTTAATAATAGTACATTCGGCTGCTCGATTCTCTTCTCTACAGCAGCTGGTGCATGTAGCTAACCAGAGCATTTATGCTTAATGTTGAAAACCAAGCTTTATCATATTTCTAAAGAACTGGTAATGAGGGCACAAGCCTGGTTAGCATATAATAAATTGACACATATACATTAGGTTAGATTTTAACTAATTACAAATGACTGGAAAATATATGTAAATAAGATTAATCTCCTTGGATGTGAGTAGCGAACGCCATTTATAGGAATACCATGGTAGTAGGAGTACTACAAAAAACATACTATGCAGTAGTGGTTATGAGTTATGACCTTCACTTTTGGATGGATGATACAAAAGACGTAAGTTGGAGAAAACTTCTACAGTCTATAGTACTACTTACTGTGAGCGGCTCGTGAAGGTCTTCTAGGAGTGTCAGACAGGAAGATGTGTCATTATTTCTAAACAACAAACAAACTGGGGGACCAAAATGAAAGAGTCAAGAGATCATTTTTTTAAAAAAGAAAAAGAATAGGGTGCGTTCGTTTATTACGATTAGTACATATCGCTACTTTTTTAAAAAAATGGGGGACACTTGTCAAATTTTTATTAGATCAAAACAAGACTACACACATGTCAAACCATGATATATTAACTGCAGTGACCTTAAATTATTGGCAAAGCTTCAGTTCCGGGGAGGGCACTTAGGCCCCATTCTTTTGTAAATAGAATAAACCAGCTGATAGCTGATATGGGCTGATGACTGATTTCAAAATTAGATGATTGTTGTGTAAAAACCTATATAAGTTGTTCTTTTTGTATTAGAGTTTTGAACTGATAAATCAACTGATCATGTGACTGACAATATGTAAACCAACTGATAATGTAACTGGTAATGTGTAAACCAGCTGATTAACTAACTGATAATGTTGTTTTGAATAAGCTTCATAACTAAATGGTATCCAACCCATAATACAATAAAAGAATGAGCTGAGCCTGATAAACCAACTGATAAATCATAAACCAGTTGATTATGGTGCAAAAGAATGGGGTACAAATTTAGTTTGAGCAGATCAATTTTATAAATCGAGAGGAAGATCTAATTTTTTGATAAATAATGTAAAATTTTTAAGTTGATCTATATTTTTTATTATAAAAATTTTAGTGAATAATACTAATTCTTCCATCCAATAATATTAGTGGTTTAAAAACTTATACATTTATTAAAAAATTATATATCTTTTTTTTAATTTTTATCAAGATAATTTTTTTATATTGAGCAGTAGAGTTAAAATACTAAAACTTTTAAATTTTGAAATAAGATTTCCTTTCTAAAAGATATATATTATTAAATGAAACTGTGTATAATTTTCACCCAAAGCAATCATTCTCTAGTAACCACTCATATTTTAGAAAAATAAGAAGATTATTGTAACTTTCTTTTTTTGGTGGAAAGATTATTGTAACTTTTACAAAGCGCATCTGCGAGGCTTTAATTTCGATGTGATTTCCCTTTCATGGTACCTATTTAGGAAAAATTATATGTAGTTAAAGATAATTATATTTATTTAAGAATGAAAACATGTATAATGAATAAGAAAAATCTGTATAACAAATAATTATACTAAAAGCACTATTTTTATATATAATATTTGTTATATAAGTAATATATAAGTTTTATAGGTTTAATGTACATGTTTTTCTACTATATATATGTGTTGTAGCTATCTTTGACTACATAAACAAGACATGTTGTGTATTTATTGGCGCTTAACTGATTAAGGTAGCAGCGTAGTTTTTCATTGAAAGAAACCATGATGCAGCGATCATGAGCACACACAGTGGGGTTCTCTCAGGAGATCCATGGCCCCTGTTGGGGTGGAAAAACGGGTTTAAACGTTTTGGACTAAAATCAAACTTGACTCGTTTATTAAATGGGTTTATCTGATCCACATGATTAATTAATTGTGTCCATATATGACATTCAAACTCAACCCTTTTAATAAATGGATTGACCCGTTCAATCCAATTTATTAATTGTGTCAAAATTTGAAACTCTAATTCACATATATTACACTCAAACCTAACTTATTTAGTTATATATAAGAAAATAATTTGACTAATTATCATTAGTTTTGTCATCTTATAATGTTATTAACTTATTTAAATTAAAATACTTAAATTTTAATATTTTATTAATATTAAACTTTGATCAAAATTAATCAATCTAAAATTATAATATATATTTATTTAATTAATTAATTATAAATTACTTAAGCGGGTTGACAGGTTATTCATGTTAAACTCAAACCCGATCCAGTTACTAAACGAGTCGTGTTTGGGTTGATCCATTTATTTAATTGTGTCAAATTTTAAAACCTAGACCCTTAATATTTGTGTTGGGTTCATGTTGATCAAACTTTGTCGTGTTAAAATTGACACCCCTACCAGTTGTGCTATTCGATGTCCGCTATAAGAAAGCCTTTAAATTAGAGTCCGTTCGGTGACGGCTTGTAAAAGAAATCAAACGCAGATTTTGTTGCGTTTGAATAGAGCTCACTCTAGTTAACTAATTATAACTAGACATGTGTGCTTTTTGTCTGACCAAGTTAAACAGAATCCAATAAAATCTAGACATCTGTCCACCACTTTTTTCTTAAAGTAGATTAATATCAATTCGATGGGAACGAATAGCACCTTAAGCTCCGTTTTATATAAATAGAAATATAATAGAGCACTTGCTACTCTTACCATATCTAGTACTCATTCTTTTAAAATGTGCTATGCCGAAGAGAGTACACAAGAATAATATACAAATATATCAAACATAGGCAGTACTGCTTTTCTTTTGTTTAGCACCAACAAAGCGAGTTATACTTTTTAAATCCGGAAAATTCACAATATCCAACCAAAATGTTTTATAATTTTTGATATATCATCTTTTGTTTAGCATCAATTAAGTGAGTTTTACATTTTAAATCAGGAAAATTTATAATATCTCACTAAAATGTTTCATAATTTATGATATATCATCTTTTCTTTTAAACTCGTTCTTCGTATGTCATGAAAATATATTTAAATTTATAAAATGTCATGATTTGGTAATAGATGTTAGTGGCTTTTATAACTATTTTTTGAATTTTTTTAAAACGTTCACAATATACCCCTACGTTTACTAAAAGTTCACAAAATATCTATGCTTTTACAAAAAAGTTCACAATATGCTCCTATTTTTATAAAAAATCACAATATGCCATTGTTTTTTTTACAAAAGTTCACAATATGCCCCTCTATTTTCCTTTTATGCTATTGTAACAACTATTTTTTGTTCAAACGGAAATCCTTACTACAACGGTTGGACTTGTGTTTTCTTTCGATGGCGGGCTCTGGTGATGCACGACTGATACAACCCTCATCTTAAAGTAACACACATGTTCAAAGTGTCACACAAAAACACTTTAGTTAGCAGGACAGACTACAACTAATGTGCTTATGATTTCTTTGAAAGTGTATATCACTTTAGGATGAGGGTTGTATCGATCGTGCATCATCAGTGTCCGCCATTGAAAGAAACCACGAGTCCAGTAGTTGTAGTAAGACTTTCCATTTGAACAAAAAATAGTTGTTAAAACGACTTTAATAGGGGCATATTGTGAATTTTTTTTGGGAAAAAAACAAGGCATTTGTGAATTTTTATAAAAACATGGGCATTTTTTAAACTATTTTGTAAAAACAGGGGTATTTTGTAAACTTTTTGTAAAAACAAGGGTATATTGTAACTTAAAAAAACAAAAAAGATAATCGTTTTGAAAACCACTAACTTCAAAATATAAAACAATCAGGGGCAATTTAGTCATTTTTCAGTGCACAGTTAACGTCCGTTATCAAATTGTGTCATTTTGTGGATTTCAAAATATTACATGAGAGACAAGTTTCAAAAAAATGATTATATCGTGAATTATGAAAATTGTAATGGAATATTATGAATTTTTCTTTTAAAATTTTAGTAGCTTAGCTCTTGGATATTGCAGGTTGAATATATGGGAGCTCAGTGATCGCGCGGTAGAGCTAGTGACTTCCCTTCCATTTGTGGTAGATCTAGTGACACACCTGTGCTGTTGTCGCTTTTCTCAAGTTAGTTGTCTTTATGTACGGTTTTATTTGACTTTGGGTTGTTGTTCCTTGTAACCAAATCTCATTTGGTAAGGATTTTAGATGAGATAGAGGAATAAAGACGTGGCAGAGATTCTTAGCTAATGAATTTTCTTGAACAAAGTGAGACTTTGATATATGTAATAAAAAATATATTTCTTTTTTTTGAATTTTTTTAATGGACTGAATTCACCATCCTTATTATGGAGCTCTAATACAACATGTCTCTTCTTTAAAACCAAGCGACTTGTTGTTAACACCTATTTTTGTAGAGACATATCCTCTAGAAGAAACACTAGCCACAGACGCCGAGACGCATAACTCACCTAATTAAAGAGACGCTTCAAAAACACTATAAGAAACCTTATTCCTCATGGGCTTGGCTTGAGACTTGGTCTCACCACATTCTTATTGGTGGAATGTTTTTTTATTATATAAATGATTAGTTGTTTTAATTATTTGTTAATGATTAGTGTTTTGAAAAACAAAAAGGTAATTTTTGTCATAAATTTTTTACTATATTTAAATCTCTTCACATGTTTCAAAAGTATAGAAGTAATAATTATATGTAGTTTAATAGTTAGGGGATATTTAGTATATGATTGTAAAGGAAGTTAGTAATTCAACATATTGTTACATGTAATTGATATACTAATGATTCAGTATGTCAGTGTATACGTTTTGGAAAACTAAAAAGTTATTTCTGATATTAAAAAATTATTATATTAAAAATTTTCACATTTTTCAATATCATAGTAGAAACAATAATGTGGTAGTTTAACAGTCATTCGATATCTGGTATATGAGTGTAGAACATGTTAGTGTTTAAAGATATTGTTATGAGTACTTGAACTAGTACTGATTTAGTATTTTAGAGTATACGTTTTGAAAAACTAAAAAGGCACTTCTAACATAAAAATTTTGTTATATTTAAATTTTTTTCATGTTTTCCAATATCGTAGAAGTAATTATGATATGGTAGCTTAATAATCAAGAGATATTTGGTATATGAGCGTAGAAGACGTTAGTACTTGAATATATTGTTATAAGTACTTGATATACTACTCATTTAGTATTTGAGTGTGTATGTTTGAGAAACTAAAGTGTATTTTTGTTATAATTTTTTTTATTATATTTACATCTTATCACATTATTCAATGTTACAGAGTAAAAATTATGGGGTAGTTTAATACTTCTCATATCTGGTATATGATTATAAGTGTACATGGTAATTTAAGTAGAACTCGCTTAGTATTTGAAAGGAAGAGTAGTATTAATATTTACCCAGTAAATGAATTTAACACAGACTAGTATTCGAGTAAGGCTTTTTATAGAATACGTATAACAATAGAGTCGGTATTTCTTCATTTTTAGACAATGTTAATGTCCTTCCATCAGGCATTATCATGCGGACTTGTCCCATTTGAAATTCATGTAGAACCATTTTTGTGCACTTGGTGGTACAACATAGTCATTGATCGTTAGTAATTGACCAAATCCATCTTTTCCTAAAGCTTGTTCCTTAAGAAACCTCATTGGATCATTCTTCAATCCCTGGATTAAATCAATGAAGCGAGCAGTTGAACCTTAAAAAGTTGACATAAATGGCTTCGGGTCATTTTCTTGTGCCAACTGTTACAAAAAACAATAGTATATAAAAATAACATTATAATTAGGAACATACATGTAATATTCGTATATTTAACACTACAACATTGGTATACTTGATTTGTAAATATTCTAATACTTAACACTATCACATCCGTATATACTTAATTTGCAAACATTCGTATACTTCGCACTATTACATTCGCATACTTAACACTATCATATTCATATACTTGATTTGCAAATATTCGTATATTTAACATTGTCACATCCATATACTTAATTTGTAGACATTCGTATACTTTGCTCTATTACATTTGTATACTTAAGCTGTAACCATATGTATACTTAACACTATCACATCCATATACTTCACACTATTACATTGGTATGTGCCATGTGCGAGATGAAGGGCTCGCTTTGAGCAATTTTGAAGAAATCATCTGGGAGCAGAGAGCTAGTTCCCGACTAAGAAGCCAAGAGTCAAAGGCTGAGGTTGAGGCAGATGCAGAAAGCGGCGCCCATTCCATATCTAGATGTAGTTCTAGAAGGGGTGTTTAGCAAGTTTTCTCGTATTAGCAAGGTTGCATCTAGGAGTAAGAATAGAGTTAGAATGAGATCGTACGGAGTTGTCTTGTAGGTCTAGCTGGAAGGCTATAGAGGTATGTCTCGTGTGTTTTTGTTTTGTTGTGCTGTTGACCGCTTTGCGGCTTTCTAGGCTTTGCCTATTTTCAGGCCTCGTGGCACCAACTATCAAAAAAAAATTATAAACCTTATTCTTGTTGGGTGAAGCCTAACGTACTGTCTTACCCATTGTATAGTACACAAAAATACTCATTGTTGTCTTCCTTTTGGATTTGGCATTTGCAATGTGTTCATCCAACTTCATTCTCACTTTCTGGTGTGTAAGGGATGTCGATTCTCACTGGTACAGGCGGGTTCATAAGCGACGGTTTTAAACCTATAAAAACGACGGTTCCGAACCGTTGCTTACGCCGTTGTCGTTTTTGTTATTTTACGACGGTTGAAAACCGTCTTTTAAGGGCGCCCTAGGGGGCGGGATTTAGTAAGTATAAACGACGGTTAAGCTTGTTAACCATTGCTTATTATACACTTTAAACTACGGTTGGTAATCAAACCGTCGTTTAATTAACCTTTTCGACGCGCCTAAAATTGTTTTCAACGACGGTTGTCGTGTAGAACCGTCGCTTATTATGTACTTTAAGCTACGGTTCTATGTGGAACCATCCTTTTTTCTATTTTACCCTCTAATGCCTACCTAATATAAATGACGTTTATATATGAACCGTCACTTATGGTATATTGATTTTTTCCAGTTTTTCCCTATTTCCTTATTACGTACACACATCCAAAAACCAGAAAACTTGTACAGCAACAATTCCAATAAATCACACACTACATAGATACCTCTGCAACTTGTTTTTTCATAGATAACAACAGTACCACCAGTACATGCTTCAAGTGCAACATTCAAAAACAAAACACTGATGAACGACCAATGTAAGTACCACATCTGAAAATTAAACTACCAATTTCCACTTCCAAACATAACATTCATTCGACCAACATAACAAAGCTAAACAGAGATATCCATGTTTTTACATTAATCAATCACTGTACTCGTCATCCTAGCAAGCTTGTTGGTGACAAACAATGTCAAGCTGTGCAGCTCGCTCAACACAATCTCCTTTCTCTTCCTGGTTGACACATTGTGTGCAATCTCAGCAAAATGCCCTGCACCCCATTTCCATATCAATCAATTTTTTTCTACAGAACAAGTAACAACCAATGAAACCCCATAACTACAAAAATCATACCAAATTCAGAATTGTCAAATTCAGAGTAAATCATATAAATACATGTAACTCACCAACTTAAGTAGTAGTCCTGACAGCAGCTTCACTAGTTTGTCCTTGTTCTGGATCCTTGAAACACTTTAGGATGAACAAAGATGTTTGCTCTCTTATTAATTGCAAATCTTTAGGCGAATAAGTTTTGCCCGCGTTCTTAAAATATGCACGAATCTGTAAGAACAAGCATAACACACCATATTGAATATTTTAGATAGTTAAACCGGACGTGTAAGATGCAGCAGCCAACTGTTAGATGCACAAGAGAAGAGGCTGAAGCCAACACAGTACACATGCAAGAGAGGGAGATTGAGCTATTAACATACTACACTAGCGACCGAACTCAACAATAAAACTGTGAGAAATATTAGATTAACTACAACTTGGATTGGATAAATTCCCCGGAAAACACCAGCAATGTGTATATATATATAGACATTTATACACGTTTTAAACATAATGGTGAAACATAAATATATATATAGAAAACATATTTGAAAGTATTAATACCTCATCATCCTTTGTCAGCTCCTCTATATGCGTACAAATTTCATACATGTATCGTAGTACAAAAAAACCGCAACTCCTCGAATCATTTTGCCTTGGACACTGTGACAAGTTTAAAAGAAAAAAAAACAAAGTTTTTACTTTGTAAGTATACGTAATCAACTTATTGTAGATATATATATATATATATATATATATAATATATATATATATATATATGTTTCAGTAGTATGTACCTCAAGATGGACGACTGAAAATCGATTGAACTGTTCAAGGACTGTGTCCGTATGAGCGCTATTACACACAAAAACAATTCATTAATCCGTGTGCTTCTTCAAATAGAAAGTTATTTTTAAACAATTACTTACAGATATTAACGAATAACACTTACGTTTTGATCAACTCATCCACGTGGAGCTCACGATACATTCTTAACGGGTCAAGCACAAGCAATTGAGAGGTATCCACAGAGAGCATAAGTAGTAGCCAATGGTTACTACAATTGTAATATTTATAAGAAGTGAAATTAGTAATAGAATTCTTACTCACAAATTAACCACAACGAAAGAAATTCAATGGGAAGAGAAGTACTACTCACATCTGATGGAAGGGCATCATGAGGTATTTACTACCTTTATCAACAGCCTTCTTTATGCAGTGTGTGACATAGTGCTGGAATGTGGTGGGGTCTCTATTAACCACATCAAGCGATAAGGACTCAGGGCATAAGAATGTCAGCATGCCACCCAATTTTTTATAACGCAATTTAGCCATCAGATACCTTTAAAAAAATTAAGCAACGGAGAGAAATCAGGGAAATCGTCAAAATATTTATTTTTAATTGATTTAAAGATATTTTGAGATGTGAGAAACAAACACTTACATGCAATATACTTGGATGATAGATATATTCAACATATCTCTGCACAGCATCTCCTTGATGTCCACAAAGTCTATCAATGTCGTTCGTTGCTCATCGTATTGGAAAACCCATGGAGCCAAACGCATTGTCACGCTCGTTGTATGCTTACCCTTTTCCAATAGCATCTCATACAACATTTTCTCATACTTCCCCAAATTCTTGATCACTAAGGGAGGGCAAATAAACTTCTTCCGCATATCATCAGTTATCTCTCGCATAATTTTCTTTCCCGTGGATGTCTGGTTGCTTTCAGCCACTTGCGTATTCTCTTGGGCAACAACCAGTGATTGGTTGACCTGAACATCACGATTTTCTAGAAGTCTACCCATTTCATCAGGAACCTACCATAACATAACAAACAAAAGAAACAAGTTAAAACAACGTAAATTTAAATGTTGAACAATACATAAAATATTTATACATACCTCATCAGTGATAACAATAAAACCGGCAGGCCATGGTATAATAGCACCTTTTCCATCGGAAAGTGTGACTTTACCATCAATATCCATGGGAAGAAAAGCGGTGTCAAATCCGTCAATGATATACCGCAGAATCACTCGAGCATAGAATGGCGGAAGCCGCTTGAAATTAATCAAAGATGTTGGTCCCGATTGTAGCACAATACCGTATGCAGCATCCACAGGATATCCATCAAGTGTGATTTGCAAACGACATGTTTTTTGTTCCTTTAACAATTAAAACCACAAACAAATGTGTATAATTTGATTAAATAGTCAAAAATTGCAATGACAAAAAATATTCAAAAATACTACTAACCTTGAGACTGGCAAACGGATACGGATCAGGAGAGACATTACAACTTGATGAAGAAGACGGATGGCCGGTAAGTTCAGATTGTCTATTTCGTTCCTCCATAACCTTACTCACAGCCGGTCACTTTCCGCGCTACAAGTGTGTCAACGTCATGCTCCGTCAAAACTTTTGAGGTAGACTTTTGAAATACATACTTTTGACGCACTTGTCCCCCGAAACCTCTAACCCTTCCAGGATGATCCTTTGCTCCAAGAACTTGATTAAGAATATCTTGTTGACTTGGTGGAGCAAAGACAGCTTGCTCATCTCGTTGGGAGGCTTCCGTCTATTCCATTCAAAGGATAATCAATTAGTTAAATAATTTAAAAACCAGAATTTTCATCTAAAAATGGTATTATTTAAAATTTTATACTTACAATCTTAGCAGCCAACTCTGCTGTCTCTGGTCGAGGGTGTTCTATCTGCCCATCTTTATTTACCTTCGAGTGACCCAACACATAAAGCTGAACTCGGTTCGCTTCATCGACATTCTCAATGGGAGTTACAGTGCCATCGTCATTCTTTTTTGTGAGCAAACCAGCAGCTTTCCATTTGGGAATACTACCAACGTATCCCTTTCGACCCATATACTCCTGATGAATTTTTCTCTTTCGGTTTTCCCTTGCTTTTTCTTGGATTTTCTATTAATACAAAACAATACAAAAAATTCATAAACGATATAAGATGTTATAAACTAAAATTAGACAATGAATCAACGTAAATTATATACCTTGAACTGTTCAGATGTGTGGTACACATAAAACTCTTTCCATTCTTCTTCGGTGATCATGCCATCATAAAATACCCATGGTGGCACGTCACGTGTTTTGTTGATCCAGTGGGCCACCAAGTAGGATCTGAATTGTCTACTCCGTGTAGCTATTAGTGAAAGAACAGTGTCTCGTGCTTCATTTGGTATTTTGTACCGTTGTTGTACATGTTTCCACATGGACTCTTTCACTTGATCATCTTCATCTTTCCAAAATTTATTAATGCAGCAACGAGACTTCGCAAGATTTCCTAACATACTGGCGAACTCTGCTTTACAGTCTCCCCAGCTTCTGCAATACTTGTCCCAAATTAAATCAATATCAGCATCTTTCTTCAACCGCAACCCTCTGCTAGGTCCCCTACCCTTTCGTTTTATTGTCGCTGTCGTCTCCTGTGGCTGCTCCTGTGGCTGCTCCTGTGACTGCTCCTGTGGCTGCTCCTGTGGCTGCTCATGTGGCTGCTCCATTATATCATCATCACAAAGTAAATCTAACTCATCCAGATCGATATCCATTATTATGAATCCTGCAATATAAATAGAAATTATATTGTAGCTAACAAAAACTGAAAGTAAGAAATTATAAATATGGACATATATATATATATATATATATATATATATATATATATAAATATGTGACATATTATCAATATATTTTATCAGAACCTTACATTAATCAACCCACATTCCTTCACCATGATCCGACCGCACAAAATTTGTAATATGATCTGCCTCCGTTGGTAGTTGGATAGAAAGATTTGGTATTTCATCTTGCATGTCGTACTCATCCTCATCGACCACACCATCTACACCGACTATCCCTCTTTTGCCTTGAAGTACAATGGACCATCTAGGATTAGATTGGTCAGGAATGTAAAATACTTGTTTGGCCTTCGTTGCAACAACAAAAGGCTCAACTGTGGGTGTTGCACCACCAAGATGCACCCGTTTCATACCATGTTTCTCCTCACGATAGCCATGTTTGTTGTCAATCCAGTTGCATCGAAACACACAAGTCTCGTAGTTGGTGTAATCTAGAACCCAAATATCTTGTATCACACCATAATACGACTGTTTCATTTCCACTGGATTTTGACCCACACCCCTGACATTGTACGTACTCTGGTAAGCAACAACATTTATGCCACTGTTTTGATTCGTTGATCTTTGATCTTGTCTTTCCGTGTAAAAAGTGAATCCATTTACGTCATATCCTTCATACGAAACAACATCAAGATTAGGACCAAGTGCCAATGTCCTCACTATTTCTTCCACTCCGTTTGAATGTTCAGAAAAAACTTTATCCTTGAACCATCTGACAAAAGTTTTATTCTGCTCCTTTTTCAGTCTGATGTCACTCATGGTAGGATTTTGTGCCCTGAGCATGTTCAGGTGCTCATCAAAATATGGTTCTACAATTTCAAGGTGACTCAACACAACTAAGTGAGCTTTGTTCAGAGTTTCAATATCAATTCTTTTCAGTTTTCTTCCAACAGTACCTTGTCCCTGGAGTCTGCCTTCATGTCTAGATTTAGGCAGACCAATTGATTCAACATTTTCCAAATAGTGAGTACAAAAATCAACAACTTCCTCTGTTACGTATCCCTCTATAATACTTCCTTCAGGACGACAACGATTCTTCATTTTTTTCTTCAATATACCCATGTATCTTTCAAAAGGATACATGTAACGGAGATATACAGGTCCACACTCTTTAACCTCTCTGACCAAATGAACCAATAAATGTACCATGATGTCGAAGAATGAAGGAGGAAAATACATCTCCAACTGACACATTGTGACAATAAGATCGGCCTGTAACTTTTCAAGATTATCCACATCGTGAACTTTAGCAGAAACTGCTTTGAGAAACACACAAAGGTTTGTAATTGCATTCCTTACCGCATCAGGTAGAATCCCACGAATTGCAACGGGTAAAAAGTCTTGCATCAACACATGATAATCATGGGATTTCATTCCAACTAATTTCAGATCAGACATCGACACAAGATTTCTTATGTTAGATGAATACCCTGATGGCACCTTGATGTTGTGAAGGATACTGCACAAACTATGTTTCTCTTGTTTTGATAATGTGTGAACATGCAGGGGCAAGAATGTGCGTTTTCCACGTTCTTGCGGCCAAAGATCTTGCCTTATCCCTAACTCAATCAAATCTTTCCTCCCATTTAAATGATCTTTTGTTTTGCCCTTTATGTTCAACAGGGTTGAAGTAACGCTTTCTCCGACATTTTTTTCGACATGCATTGCATCAATACAATGTCTGACATCTAAATGTTGCCAATACTCAAGTTCCCAAAAGATTGACTTTTTTTCCATACACTTTTCTCGGTGTTCCTTGTCGGTGGACCGAAGTTGTTGACAATATGTTGCACCTTTCCATACACCTCTAATCCTGATAAAGGTGGACGAGCTACACTGTGATCAGTCTTTCCATCAAATTCAATCGACATCTTACGATATTTGTGACTCTTTGGAAGCATCTGTCGATGTCCCATATAAACATTTTTACCACTATGTTTCAAACGGATATTGGATGTACGCTCGCCACAAATTGGACATGCACATGCACCTTTGTTTGTATAACCAGAAAGATTACCATAAGCAGGAAAGTCATTGACGGTGCAATATAACATAGCGTGCAAGAGAAAATTTTCCTTACTGAACGAGTCATACACCATTACCCCTTCTTTCCACATAAGTTGTAGGTCCTCTATTAATGGTTGTAGAAAAACATCTATTTTGTTCCCCGGCTGTTTTGGACCAGATATCAACAGTGACAGCAAAATGTGTCTGGGTTTCATACATAACCATGGTGGTAGATTATAGATCACCAATAATACCGGCCACGTGCTATGTATACTACTCAATGTACCGAAAGGGTTCATCCCATCAGTGCATAGACCAAGTCTCAGATTTCTTGGCTCGCTACCAAAGTGGGGAAATGTTTTGTCAATGTTTTTCCACTGTGATGCATCAGCCGGATGTCTCAATTTTCCATCTTTTTTTCTGTGAGTTGAATGCCACATTAGATTCTCCGCATCTTTTTCATTTGCAAATAGACGCTTGAATCGTGGAATGATGGGTAGGTACCATAATACCTTAGCAGGGGATTTCTCTTTACGACCACCAGATTCATTTTGTTTTTTCTTCGTATAACGAGATTCTCCACATTCTGGGCAGCTATCAGCAAACTCATAATCTTTCCGGTACAAAATGCAACCAGATGGACAAGCGTGGATCTTTTTGTACCCCATACCCATTGGACACATCAACTTTTTTGCTTCGTAAGTCGACGTTGGTAAAACATTATCCGCAGGTAGTAGCACGCTCTTCATCAGCTGTAAAAGAGCAGTGAAACTCACATCGCTCCAACCATGTTTTGATTTTAAATTGAAGAGTTTCAAGACAGCACTCAATTTACTCAACTTTGTAGGATCACACCCCGGATACAATGGTGTTTTGGATGAATCCAACAAAGTCTCATAGGTGTCTGGCCTGTTGTAAAACTCTTGTTCAACATCTTCCAACATTGCAGCAATGTCATCGAAATCTGGTTCATTGTCTTCTGTGTTGTGCTCATCGACCATAGTTGTTTGGTTGTCTTCACGATAGTCTTGTTCATTACACATGACATTTACTGCACTCTCACCATGCCACCGGACTATAGCTTCATAGTCTTTCGTAAAACCGCGGAATCAGATGTTCTTTTATTTTTTCTATCTCTCGATACTTCAAATAGTTTTTGCAGTCCACACAAGGACAAAATATGTACCCCTTATTGGCCGGAGTCAAATTATTCACCAGAACATTGCAAAATTTGTCGACTCCTTCGAGAAATTTATTGTCCAATTTCCCACTATACATCCATGAATTTGTCATCTTCTTCCTCCTACAATACTGTTACACATTAGTAACCTACACATACCTTACTTCGGTTCGGTTTTGTGTGTTTGGATGGTTGTGTAATATTGTGGTTTATTCTCGGCTTAACAACGATATGGTTCAGTTTGGTCAGGGTCGGTTTGTTGCTGATTTCGGGTCAATTTTCAATTTGAGAGAGAGTATAGTCTTGTGTTGCGGTGGTGTATATTAAAACGACGTACAGAAGGTTTATGTGATGGTTTATCCAAGAATCTCAACGTGGTGTAATCAAACTTTTCCTCCAATCACCAATTAGATGATTCATTATTACTATATATCTCCATCTACTTTTCCTAATATATACCTATATATGCATATACTACTAGTTGTATATCCTAATACCAAATAATATAACAATATTTAAAATCAGTAAGGTCGAGTGTATTACCGGTTCCAAGATGATATGTTTTCAGCCCTTAATCAATTTGGTGTGTATGAGATGTAGCAGCCAGTGACTTATCACTGTACAAGGCCAAATTCAAGTAGAAAATGATGACAACGCACAACATGTATATCCTAATACTAAAGACAATAACAATATTTAAACAGTAAGTTCAAGTGTATACCGGTTCCAGAATCAGCCCGTAATCAAAATTGGTGTGTGAGATGCAGCAACTAGCCCAGTGACTTTTCACTGTAGAGGTGCAAATTCAAGTAGAGAATGATGAGAACACAGAGCATGTACATCCTAATACTAAAGAAAATAACAATATTTAACATCACTGTAGAGGTGTAAATTCAAGTGTATTACCGGTTCCGGGATCAGCCAGTAATCAAATTGGTGTGTGAGATGCAGCAGCCCCAGGGAAAGTGACTTTTTTCACTGTAGAGGTGTAAATTCAAGTGGCAAATGATGAGAGCGCAGAGCATGTATATCGTAATACTAAAGAAAATAATAATATTAAGAATCATTAAGTTCAAGTGTATTACCGGTTACGCAATCAGCCCGTATTCTAAATTGGTGTGTGAGATGCAGCAGCCCAGTGACTTATCACTGTACAGGCGCAAATTCAAGTAAAGAATGATCAGAGTGCAAAACATGTATATCCTAATCGCAGCAGTATTGATGTTGAAGAAATGGAGAAATAAACAAGAACTGAAGCAAAGATGTGGTATTAATCAAATTTTGACAGCAGCAAAAAAATGATGACATAGCTACCTATGTTGTAAGGGAAGAAAAGCTGCCTCAACAGATATAATATATAATCAGTAGTAATGCATTGGTTGAAACCGACCATAAAAACGCAATTTAGAAGCAACATATATGCTGATGATCGGAGAAGATAAGTTGAGAATATTACCAGTTCAAGCTAGCGCCTTCGAGAAGAAGGAAGCTAGCAGGTCGATTGCATCCAGCGGTGGTGGAGACGGCGAGCAGAGCCTTGCCACCTTAGGTCTGATTAAAATAACTAGAGTTAATCCAAGGGTTCAAGCAGAAGAGAAATTCACAAACATAATAAATATTTAAAACCTACTGAAACAGTTCAGTAATGCAGCGACATCAATATATTCAGATGTGGAGAATCAATCAGCAGCTGTAGATGTGTTGAGTTTCTACATTCTTTTAATTCCTCTACTCTTTTTAATTACTCCACAGCACAAAGAATTTTCCAGCCCATTGTAATCAGGTTTAGCAACACATTTAGAACAGCAGTTTACACTTGCTTTAGTGCAGTTTTGCAGCAAAACATAAGCAAGAAAGCAAATCAGAGGGCATTTCAGTCCTTAGTAGGTGCCAAGTTTTATTAACCTGTGCAGCAGCTTTTCAATCAAAATATGAGCTAGGAAATGTGGGACAGAATAAATCTGTTAAACTGTCTGTCTTGATTGCTTACTAAATGCAAGATTCCAGCAATGTAATGTTCCGATAATGCCCTGCTTCATTCTTTTTCTTTCTGTTATTAGGTGTTTTCACCGCTGAAAATCTAAATGTTCTGCAACAATTACAATTTACTTCAGTAACATTTTTTAGTTTACTGCATTTACACTACATTACTAAACTATTACAGCAGGAATTTTTACTTTGAAAGCTACACTATTCTGCCTCTGTTTTTGGATGGATCATGAGTAAAAAGAGTTTCAATCAATAGAAAACTAGTTTACAATAAATCATAATGCACCGGACGAAACTAGCTATAGCCTAGCTAGACCAATCAATCAATGGAAACCCAGGTTAGTAGGACAAGAGGGCTGTAATCCAAGAGAGGATGTAGTGCTGGAATCCAAGAGCGATAGACTCCCCTGTTTTATGCAAATTTACAAACAATTTGAATACAGTTTTTGATAAATGTGTCAGTCACAGTCAGTTGTAAATGAAAATATAGATGTAGAATGAGGTGGGAGGAAGTCACAACTCACAGAAAAATGAATTAGCAAATGGGTAATCAATATGAAATAGAGAAATTATGAGGAATGGAGATGATTTACCCCAAGATGTTTGGAATCGATACAGTACTCCAAACCTTGGAGCTGTTCCATAGGGGGATGGCTTATCTCTTCCACCTTGAGAGGCGCAGCCATTAATGAAGTCTATCTGTGTATCTATCAGTTATGAATTTTAAGCTTCTGCGCAGATAGATATGTTTCGACTTTTATATGTTTCTCTATGCGCTGTATACTCGAACAGCTGACAAACCAAAACCAGAGACCAACAGTAAGGAGGAAGTAGAAGATGGTGAAAGAGAGTGGTGGGAGGAGTTTGGGGTTTTGCTGTTGGTCCTCGCTTTCTTTCCACTCTATGGTATGAATGTTGCGTGGATGCTTAACAAATTTGCCTTATAGTACATTTAGGTTGGAGTACAGAGATCTTGGATTAGTTTTCTTTTGGCAGGGGCGGTAATGGGATTAGGTAGAAATAGTGTTCGTGGATAGGTGGGTTAATTTCTTTCTTTAATATCTTATGTTAAGCATTTTAAATCTATGCTTTATGTGCCACGAAACGTTATTCACTATATGGTATTTGGTGTTTCTTAGCTGGTTGCATTATGACTTATTGTAAACAAGTTTCATAATCTCTTCATCTCTTAAGAAAAACATTCAAACTAGCTATAGCCTAGCTAGACCAATCAATCAATGGTCCTAACTCCTAACCTACATTTATATATTCCAGTTACTACTATTATACTGTAATCGGTACAGGGGATAAAGATTCAATCGGTACAGAACAGATTACCTAGCTAGTACATACTACTAATCAATAAGTATATACTATCACATCCCGATTAATTCATCAGAAAAACAGGGCAGCATTATTAAGACAGAATTGACATAATTCATCAGTAAAGAACCGATTAATTCACGCTAATCAGTTCCATTATCAATACAAATTTAACAGCCTAGCTTACTAATTTCACAAGGGGAAAAGATCGTAGATTATAAGCTGATCAGAATATATATTACCAGAACATTAATTTGGCGAGTGTCGCGTGCCGCGGTGGAGGAGACAGACGACAGTAGCCTTGCGCGGTCGACGAGCAGAAGCAACAAGGTGCGGTGGTGGATAGATGACGAGAAGAAGCTAGCAAGCCAACATGCAGGTCGCGCGCGCGACGATCTCTCGCGCCGCGGTGGTGGAAACAGACGGCGACCGTGCAGAGCCTAGTTACGCGGTCGACGAGTACTAGAAGCAAGAATGTGCGGTGGTGGATGGACTGACGACGACTGAGATACGGTGGCGACAATGGAGGAAGACGACACCAAAATTTAGACGGGGACAACGTTGATCGAGAGAGAATGAACCTTTTGGGGGCTTAATTCAGCGTGAGGAAGAAGAAAGAAATATGGCACGCGGGTGATGAATAGGAATTATTAGGGTTTAAGAGGCGGGTCAAAGTAAAGCGTCTTTTAAGAACCCCGTACGATGATCCAAATACATAAAACGACGGTTATTTGTAACCGTTGTTTATAATAAGTATTAAAAATGACGGTTTAAGGTTAACCGTAGTTTAAGGTTATTGGCGGCGCGTATTCAAGCAATGTTAAACGACGGGTTACACAAACTGTCGTTTATAACTAGTATTCTAACCCCGCGCGCGCGCCCCCTCCATGCTTAAGATGCGGTTCTTCAATAAACCGTCGTTTTTTAGCAGTATTTTTTAATCATTTTTCTACTAGTGTCTGTGTGGTTTCCCGTTGTCGTTATGAAGAAGGTAGAAAGAACTGCCAGGACTACCAGCAGGTTCACCCCCGCTGACTCCGATATTCAGGAAGAGAAGAAGGTTTACCTGGACGTCGGATGATGAAGATAAGGAGCCACAGAGGGTAAATGAGAAAGAGGTGAATGCGGACCCTGACCCAAATCGTAGAAGTTGCAAGAAGGTGTATGCGAGACCCTATCGTAGAAGTTGATGGGGAGAGAAGTTGCAGGAAGAAAGTGAACTCAAGACCTTTCCAAATATTGTAGAAGTTGAAGGATGAGGAGTTAATGGTTTGAGGTAAATGAATAATGTGTTGGTTGGTGAATTAATTTGAGAGGGAATGGTTGCTTTCAAAAAAAATTGAGAGAGGTTGGAGGTAGAGGATGACTGGCAAGAGAATGAAGGTAGAAAAATTGATTTTGGTAATTGGTACTAGAATTCAAAAAGTCTAGCAATTGTTATAATCTATAATATAGGTGTTATTATAGGATGTAAAATAGGTCTGTTGAGCTTTAATTAATATTATTTTTCATTTTTAAAAATAGAGATGATAGAAAAATAACTACTTAAATCTTGGCCATTAAATTAATTACCTCTTAGATCTAACAGACTAAAATTAAATCCAGACAAATCAGGACCAGAAGTGTCCAAACTCTAACCTACATTCATTCCACACACTGAGCCATTTTAGTACCTACCTACCAACAGACCTTTTAACGTATACAGCAGAAAAGCATCTAGCGCAAATTTCAAGTGAGGTGCAACCCCACCCCTTGGCATCCAGACAACACAAAGGACATCCCTTTTTCTGAAAAAAGGAAAGAAAAACAAACATCCCTCATGGCTCATGTGATGGTAATGACACGTGAACATGATCACATTTCCTAGCCTAAGAATCTGCTGATTATACCGTATCTTAAACTGACACAAATTGATGCAGACTTCCAGAAATTGTTAACAACGCAAATGGCGTAAATTTACTAATCCGGAGCAACAAGGTAAAAAGATTATCCTGTACGTGCGCAAGCCAATATAAGCAACCATCGTAGCTTGTCAAGGGGGCCGGGAGTGACACCTCAGTTCAGTCACCAGCTTGCTGTTCTGTCGTTTATGTCACGACTTTGGCCCAGACAAACACGGGGTCTGTTGCTACTAGGGATGGCAAGCAATCGGTCGGGTTTGGATCCGGTGGTGCCACGTCGGTTCTGTCACTTGTTTTTCATCTGTCATCTGTTTTACCCGTCATCCATGAGAGATGTAGGTGTACTCATTATCCGTTTTTTTATTTAACAAGTATTTTTAGCTTTTAACATCTATATAAACTTAATTTTCCAATAAAAATACATTCATATTCGTTCAATAATACAAACTACATCAATATATGTCAATAACATACTTAAAACATAGAGTATTAACCAACAAAATACTAAAAATACACCAATATTTGTTCAATAATACATATATATGGGTAACGGATAAGATGAACAGATTGGATGACCGGGTGAAAAATATTCACTCGACCCGTCACCACCATCAGCCATTTTTTACCTGATTTTTGCAGATTTTTCACCAATTTTAACAAATTGATTGAAATAGGTACCGTGATCCATTGTCATCCCTACTTACTACCACTTGATTCATACTTGAGTACACTAGTTTGTATCATAGCATACATGCAGTTATATCTGATCATATTTTAATTTGGTACACTACATGTTTTTTTTTATAATTAAGCAGAGCTTTAATTAATAAAACAAAAGTTTCGTTACACCCATGAGCACAAGGTGTGCCAAAACTCAGTGGGAAAAACGTCTTAGAGGAAAAAATTGTACAGATCACTGACTACAATTACAAATTGCAGCCTACAAAAACAACAAGAACCTACTTGTTCTGTTCCTATCTGCCCAACTCTGGCCAGTACATGACAAGCATGTAGAACACAGATTCCCAAGTCAATCAGCAGCCTCAAAGCAACTACCGCTATTACTCTTCATATAAATCAGTTATGACAACACCAAATAAAACAAGCGTTGGGGTCAGCAAAATGGTTCAAGTCAGATCAATAAGTCTAATGCAGTTTGCCAAAAAAGCCCGATGCACTAAAACATTATAACGCTAGGGATCTTCTTAGCCAGAAACCCACTGAGAATATGTGACAGGATCTTAGAGGCAGGGG
Organism: Limonium bicolor; assembly: GCA_023374045.1. Classification (NCBI taxonomy): domain Eukaryota; kingdom Viridiplantae; phylum Streptophyta; class Magnoliopsida; order Caryophyllales; family Plumbaginaceae; genus Limonium; species Limonium bicolor. Next base: position 344,541,671 of record CM041776.1, on the reverse strand, counting down.
AGATTGAGTGGGAAGAGCAGAAGAGAAGGGCGAGAAGATGAGAGAGAGATAGGAAAATAGAAATCTGTTATTGCTACTCCTCCCCAGTAACAGCAAATGTTGCAAATAAATAATTGTAATCTAGTAACTAACTAGCCAAACTCAAGGGCAAAGATAACAATAAAGATATTAACTAATGTTAAATAATCTAGAGAATATCCTAACAAACTGAAGAATAAATAAATAAGAGACTAATTATCCTAAACATAGTCGGATAAATAACTCGGGCCTTTCCTAACACGGGCTGGACGAGTATGACCATCCGGGCTGGGCACATTCCCCCCTTCTTCGAAAACGGCCTTGTCCTCAAGGCGTAAGGCTGGAAAATCTCGCTGCAACTCAGGAAGGGGTTCCCACGAAGCATCCTCAGGAGGCAGGCCCTGCCATTCGACCAACACATGAGGGACAAAGTGACCAGCCAAGAGCTGATCCCGACGGGCTAGGACACGCCCAGGCAACACTTGCGGCCGACCATCCACGAACTCTGGAGGCAAAGAAGCAACAGCAGAGGGAGGAGGCCAACAGCTTTCTTTAGGAGCGAGACATGAAAAACATCATGAATGCGAGCATCCGGAGGCAACTGAAGCTTGTAAGCAACAGGACCCACGCGAGCAAGGATGGGGAACGGCCCATAAAAACGCTTGGCCAGTTTAAAAGAAGAGCGGTGTGCTACTGAAGACTGGCGGTATGGCTGAAGCTTCACGTATACCAAGTCCCCGACAGTAAACTCAGCATCAGTGCGGTGTTTGTTTGCTTTTTGCTGCATACGGAGGCGCGCGCGAGCAATGTTGTCCTTCAAGGACTGGAGGAGGTCGGAACGGGAGGATAGGACCGAGTCCACTGCTGCTACTGACGAGCTACCGGGCTCATAATCCAGCAAGGACGGTGGGGAACGCCCATACACGGCTTCATAAGGAGTAGTGCCAATAGAAGAATAGAGGCTGGTATTGTAGCACCACTCCGCCCAATGAAGGTAATCCATCCACAAAGAGGGGCATCAGCAACATAGCAGCGAAGATAATCCTCCAGAAGGCGGTTGACAATCTCAGTTTGCCCATCGGACTGCGGGTGATATGCACTAGACATAGACAAGGTGGTCCCCTGCAAACGAAATAGCTCCTGCCAAAACGCACTCATGAAAATGGGATCACGGTCCGAAACAATACTTGAGGGCAAACCATGGAGTCGACAAATCTCCCGGGCGAAGACTCTAGCAACATCAACAGCCGAGAACTTAGAGCTAAGAGGACAGAAATGAGCATACTTTGATAAGCGATCAACGACCACCATGACAGCAGAGAACCCACGGGACGGGGAAGATGAGTGATGAAATCCATAGAAATCTCGTCCCACACCTTCGACGGAACCAGTAGAGGTTGCAGCAAGCCCTTCAGGGCACGATTTTCCGGTTTGACTTCTTGGCACGTGGAACAAGAACGAATGGCAAGCTTAACCTCTTCGTGAATACCAGGCCAATAGAAAACCGCAATGAGCTTGGCCAGAGTACGGGAGACACCAGCATGGCCTCCGATCGGAGAAGAATGGAACTCCTGAATCAATAATGGTCGTAGTGCAGATGAGGCCGGGACAAAGAGGCGGCCTTTATAATATAGCAAACCATCCCGAAAGTCATAGTCCGGGTGCGCAGCGGGCTCTGACTGAATGCGAGCAACATGGTCTTGGCAATTCTGGGAAATGAAAGTACGCAAGGCGGAGAGGAGGGCAACCACGGGCCGCGATGTAGCTTGCAGACTATTGAGCTGACCCTCATCAATGCGAGAAAGCGCATCTGCTGGAGTGTTGTCCTTGCCGGGGCGATAAACAATAGTAAAATCAAATCCCAAAAGTTTAGCTAACCAACGCTGCTGCTCGGGGGACTGAATGGTTTGAGAGACCAACGAACGGAGGCTCTGATGATCCGTGAGAATGGTGAAGCGAGAACCCAACAAGTACGGACGCCACTTCTTAACGGCCTCAGTGATAGCAAACATTTCCCGAGAATAAGTAGAAGCAGCCTGCATTCGGGACGACAACTGCTTGCTGAAATAGGCTATCGGATGACTGTTCTGAGACAAGATAGCGCCACACACCAGAACCCGAAGCATCCGTTTGAACCACGAATTCTTTAGTGAAGTCAGAGAGACGCAAAACCGGGACAGAGGACAAGGCAGCCTTTAGGCTGTCAAAAGCAGCTGTAGCAGCAGATGACCATTGAAAGGAATCCTTTTTTAACAAGGAGGTGAGAGGCGCTGCAAGAGTAGCAAATCCCGCAATAAACCGGCGATAGTAACCCGCTAATCCCAAAAATCCGCGTAACTGGCGAACGGTACGGGGTTGAGGCCAAGAAACGATTGCTGCTATTTTGTCCGGATCCACTGACACACCACTGGCAGAAATAATGTGGCCCAAATACGAGATGGAAGCAGCTCCAATAGTGCACTTAGATGATTTTGCAAAAAATGAAGCATCACCCAGAAGTTGCAAACATGATCCAGATGTTGTAAATGCGAGGCATGGTCCGGACTATATATCAAAATGTCATCAAAGAAAACAAGAACATATCGGCGAAGGACCGAACGAAACAGATCATTCATAGCAGCCTGGAATGAAGACGGTGCGTTCGTGAGGCCAAAGGGCATGACCAAAAATTCGTAGTGGCCGTCGTGTGTACGAAAAGCCGTCTTATGGACATCCGACGGTGCGAGGCGGAGCTGATGATACCCTGCACGTAGGTCGAGTTTAGAGAAAACGGTTGCCCCATGCAATTCATCTAGCAACTCGTCTACTGTTGGAATTGGAAAGCGATCCTTGATAGTAACTGCGTTCAAGGCCCTATAGTCAACACAAAACCGCCACGAGCCATCCTTCTTACGAACCAAGAGTATGGGTGAAGAAAAGGGACTAGTACTTGGCTGTATGACACCGTCACGCAACATTTCCTGGACCAATTGTTCAATTGCTTCCTTCTGCTTGTACGGATAGCAGTAAGGGCGGAGTTTACCGGTTGAGTGTCCGGCAACAAGGGAATGGAGTGATCATGCGGCCGGAATGGAGGAAGACCTCGCGGCTGCTGGAAGACCGGTGCATGATGTTGAAGAAGGTCTTGCAGGGCCGGCGTTGGAGCAGGAGGCAGATCAGGCGCGACCTCGATGGTGGCACTGTCGGTCTCGCGCACCAAGAGAGCGTAGTATGACTCAAGCCCGCCACGCTGCTGAATCGAATGCAGTTGGGAGAACGAGATTGGGGAGGCTGGCGTCGGGGGGATACCGTGCATTGTAACCCACATGTCGTTCCACCGAACCATCATATACAAGTCTTTGTATTCGGTGATAATCGGGCCCAAGGTAGACAGCCAAGCGCACCCGAGAACAACATCAGTACCGTGCACTGGCAGTAAGTGGAAGGTAATAGGGAAAACATAGTTGGCCAGGGATATACTTGGACAGGCGCGGTGACGCCTTCGCTAGACATAGCGGCGCCGTTACCAACAACTACTCGGAAGTGGCGCAATGGCTGAACTGGAATACCAAGATGCCGAACCCACCAAGGATGAATGAAGTTATGTGTGGAGCCACCATCCACGAGCATGTCAAGCGGCTGCCCATTCACTTTGCCCCAAATTCGTAGTGTGGACTGTGCAGATTCGCCCTCAAAAGCATGTAGTGAAATATTCGGGATATCTTCCTCCACCGGCTGCACAATTCACTTGTTTCATAGGAAGTAGCATCAGTTTCAGGAACAGGTGTCGATTCTGGGTCACCCGGTTCAGTAACGAGCAGAAAAAATTGTCGGGTCTGGCAGCGATGTCCCGGCACAAAGCGTTCGTCGCAGTTGTAACATCCTTTCTCTCGGCGCGCCAATGCCTCTGCCGGTGTCAGGCGACGAACAGGAGTACGTCCTGGAGCAGTAGCAGCCGGATTGGTGGTTGATGGTTTGCTTGGTGGCGGTGGAAGGGCAGGCACGGACGTAGCAGCTAGCGGCTGCTGTTGGAAGGGTCTGGTGTACGTCGTGCGTCCGGAGGGCGGGTCTGAATGACGACCAGTTTGTCTTCAACAGAGCGGGCCAAGCCAACGGTGGACATGAGGGACTGCGGTTTCAGAAGCAGAACTTCCCGTCTGATGTCGTCTCTTAAACCGGAAACATAACAGTTAAGAGCGCTAGCTGGAGCCAGATTCGGAACCCGGGACTGGAGTGATTCGAAAATTTCGGTGTATTTAGCCACCGTTGTTGTCTGCGTCAGTTTGTATAGTGTTCCCTCTGGACTCTCAAATGCAGTTGGACCAAAACGCTCCTGGACAGCGAGTTTGAATTGGTCCCAAGACGGGAACAGGTTCGCTTGATGTTGTATGGTGAACCAAACCAGCGCCGGTCCAGACATATACATCGCGGCGATGTCGAGACATTGGTCAGACGGGATATGATGATAGAGAAAATTCGTTCAACCTGAAACAGCCAGCCATGGACGTTTTCGCAGGTAAAGAACGGAATCTCAAGTTTGGGTGTCCGGATTGGCGGGGCTGTCGATGACGAGGAAGTTGACGCTGTATTGGGGGGAGTGCGCAGAATGGGTGTGCGCGACTCGATGGCCGCAAGTCGACTGATAACGTCGGTCAATTGAGATTGTATGGTGTTCTTGAATTCGAGTTGTGCCGCCACCAAGGCGTTAACAGCATCGCTTGTTGGTGTCGTGTGCGGAAGACTGAAGGTGCACCTGCGCTTGGAATACCAGAGAACGCAGAGGAGCAATCTGCTGAAGTGTGTGCGAATGGACAAAAGGTCTGGTGGGCTGTCACGTGCAGAAGGGATGGAAAAATTTGCCGTGAGAGGAAGGAGTGGGTGTTAACGGATTGGAGTATGAAAGCAAGGAAAATAAAATAAAATTTGAATGGTCTAATAGGAGCAGTTCGTAAGGGATTTTTTTTTTTTTTGAAGCAAACTGATAATTGTGGTGTCGGTTTAGGAAATTGAGAATTGAGATGGGGAAGGTGAGGTCGAGAAGATGAAAGCACCAATGTGACAGGATCTTAGAGGCAGGGGAGATTGAGTGGGAAGAGCAGAAGAGAAGGGCGAGAAGATGAGAGAGAGATAGGAAAATAGAAATCTGTTATTGCTACCTCCCCAGTAACAGCAAATGTTGCAAATAAATAATTGTAATCTAGTAACTAACTAGCCAAACTCAAGGGCAAAGATAACAATAAAGATATTAACTAATGTTAAATAATCTAGAGAATATCCTAACAAACTGAAGAATAAATAAATAAGAGACTAATTATCCTAAACATAGTCGGATAAATAACTCGGGCCTTTCCTAACACGGGCTGGACGAGTATGACCATCCGGGCTGGGCACAGAATACAACAGGAATTAAGTTACCTTATCACTCAAATATATAGTCCATCTCATACCCAACCTAACCCCTCCAATCAAAGAACTCTATGACACCTTCAAAGTTTGCAGTAGCTGATGCCAGCAAATTCCTTACGAGTTAAATATAATCGACTTAATGCCACAACTTGTTGTACAACAACAGATAAATTACAGTCCAACTGCGGCTGCTCTATGAGTTATTCCAAGTTCACAGAAGAGAATCCAGACCAGATTCAGATTCCTTCAAAGGCTGAATGCGGAAAAACCCATACTGGGAGTGGTATAACTCTGGTAACTGCCCAGGAAACTTGCTGAATCCACCATACTGAGATGGACAAAAAAAATCCACTGTCAGTTGAAATTAAAGTATTTGCATATGAAATGGCACTTCCCGGTTGATTATTTAACATATCGTAGCATATGGTTTGAGGTTTCCAGAAGCAGTCAGTCCCATACTAGAGGAAATAATTAAAGTACCTTCGATTGGCAAGTTAACAATGATGCACGCAAGGCTTTCTTGTCAATCAGATTATAGCATCCTAAAATCTTCATAGACCCGCCAACCCTTTACATAAGTCATTCCAAAAAAATTATGCATAGAAAGACAGCCTTTTTATCAAGCTAATTAAACAAGAATCCGCCAGTGAAGCACATCATCTGTTTAGACACTCACCAGAAGGCATAGCAAGTGTCAGTAGGCTTGTTGATTCTTCCCTGGAACCCACCATCTTCACCTTGTCTCTGTAAAGTAAAATGAACCCGCAATCAGCAAGAAAGTATATCACATGTAACAAACTAGAACTGACAGTAAAAAAAGGGAATCTCCCACAGTTTTCAATGTGTCTGTTTCACTTGAAGCATGCAATATTACAATTGGAAACCTTGAAGAAAAATAGATTAAAAAAACCTTAGTAAGCCAATCCACAAGCAATGGGATGTTGATAATGGATGATGAAGCGTCTTTGGTCAAAAGATCTTGTTCAATGAATCCCATTAGCAGTAGAGAAGCTAATGCACAGTAAGTTGCACCCCCTGCAATGCTAACATAAATACAATGGGTATGTATTGACAATGAAAAATGGAAGAACATACCTGAAATCAAAACTCATTACGTATCTTTTCAAAATCTGTGTCCATCAGTGATAGGATCAGCCCTATCTTCCTTCAGTAATCACACTTAGTGGCCAAAATCCTCTTTTGAGGCATAATCTACTTTTTACAAAATAATCCCATACCTACTATAGATTTTTCTTTCTCCTTTTATACTAAAAAGCTAGGATTAGTTATTTACTAAACTACCCTTAGCTACTATAACTTATCAATCAGGCATAAAGTTGGTTCACCGCAATAGCTACCATATATGAGAGGCCGTACCATGAGATGCATCAAAATGCTAGTTCAGTGCCAACAACAGTGTAGATCAGTCAAAATTAGCATTCAAAGAACCGGCTGACATGATCTATAACAGACACAACAATCAAAATCTTTGATCGCTGATAACACCATACAACTCCCTAATTTTATAATGTTCTTATTCAACAGCAGGAGACGCGCATATAAGCTAAATCAAGCAAGAGATGAATAATCTAGGTTAAGATCAGGGACTGTATTGTTAATATACATACCATGGGATTCCAGTCCAGGAGTCAACCCAAAGCCTCCATCATAGGACTAGAAAATACCACACAAAGGAAGTTTGGTACATGATATTCATCAGGAACAACTAAGATAAGGAAACGAGATAAGGGAAACAGTGTAACATACTAACCTGGCAATTGATTATGTATTCTTTAGCCTTCTCTTTATTGACACCACTCCAATCATCCAGCATATAAGAAATGCAGCTGATAATTGAAAGAGAATATTGATCCACATCTAATTTATAGCAGGTAAATTACAAACACAAAAATGTTAATTTCTGCTTACCAGCACAATATACGAACCTAAGATCTGCCTCTGCTCCGATATGTATGGGCATAAAACTGTAAAAACACAAAAATTAAAAATGAAATGAAATTCAGCCTTTAAGGTATAAGGACAGAAATGCAAAACTATAGAACAACTAGTAATGGTATAAGGACAGAAATGCAGAAGAGCAGAGATTAAAAAAAATTACATAACTGCATGATACTAGTAATGGAAGGGTGCACGTGAATGGTGAGTTTAAAGTCTGATACCCAAACATTGGGCATAGCATAAGAAAGTTGGCTCTCACTACAGTCAACTTGTTTAGGATTTGAACTACACTCATCTGGTGACATCCGTAAGTTTGTGAGTTTAAACTTTCCTGATCTGCTGCCCAAATTGATACATTTGCTTAGAGTGGGGTATTAGCATCCCGCTATAATGGTGGAAAGAAACAAGCAGTGGTTGACCTTCTCAATTATAAGATGGATAAGTCAGGGGAATTGCAGTCTGACATAACATGAATGTAGAAAAATTGTTGTTCTCATGCTTAATGTGTACACTTAACTCAATGAAGAGTGGTATAAAAACCAATGGTAAAAAAAATCATAATATTCCAGATATCTACACTAACGCTAGCATAGAAGATACTTGTCCAGCAGCAACACTTGAAAGATAGTGTAGTGGTTTCTACATAAAACCAAGAAGAGACTTGAGTGCATGATGCTCACCATAGCATTTATACAGTACACAGATCGACTGTGAAGTGTATGGCTACCAAGAAGACATCAAGAAATCAAACTACAACAAGAAAGAAAGAATACCTCCCATCTGGCCGCTGGAGATTATTCATTGAAACTGCAATCAGTTTGGAGTCCACTTGAGAAAAGTCATAGCCAAGAATCTTCAGAGTAGCAAGTGCACAATATGTGCTTGCCAAGTGACTACTGTTACAAACGGGTACCTGCAACAAAATACAATGAGATGAGAATTATTGTGGAAAAAAAGGCAAAAACTAATAGGCAACTATAAGTTGTCAAGAAGCTTCCATACATGATTGACATTTGCGGTAAACTGAGATGATCTGGAGCCATGAAATCCAAAAAATTGGCCTGCAAAGTTGAGATCGCCCACCACCAAGAGATAAGAAAAGTAGAAAGGACAGAAAGAAGGGGGAGAGGTACAAGAAAGACATTCCAAAGACTCACCATTATTTAGTTGAGATGCATCAGTAGGAGTCACTTGAAATGATAAGATCCAGCTAGCAACCTTACCCTTGTTAATCTATCAATTAATAACTTGTCAGTTATAGGATATATCTAATTGAAGCCTAAAGCGCATAAATTTTTTTAGGATAGTATAGTTATACTATCCGGAAGAACAAACAATCCAAGAAAGGAGATACAATCTTAGTTTAAAGCCCACGGAAGTATGTCATGAATGTGAGAGAAGCAAAAATAATCACTTTTAACAAAATAAAAATAAATGATGATTTCTTTTTAGTATCATTTCCAGAGGTGGAGAAGCTATGAGGGCTTGTTACTCTCCATCATGACTGGAAGTCAGGTCCTTACCGTAATACTTCCAAGCAATAGCATGGCTCTTTCCACTTACCCTCAGTCCTTCCTTTGCGACACTACCCGTAGGATGGGGTTATTACTTGGTTGAGGTTTTACATTGCTATGAACCTAATTGTAAACAGAATGCCAATAAAAAGAAAACAGATGAGGAAATGGATCATGAAAAGCATACCTGATCTACAGCTCCAATGATGTCGAGCGAAGAGAGAACAAAGTATGCAAGGGTAAGAGTTTGATCTCCTGGCTCTCGTACTCGCTAGGCAATAAATCATTCATCATTATTAAGAACATTAAGTGCCTATCCTTTTCAAATGATGCATCAATGAACATTGAGGGGTGCAATTGGGTCCCATTTGTCCAAGTCAAATTCAGATAGTCTTGGCTTTTCTGCGTAGTGAACAATAATATCCAATGAGAGACATAAGTGGAACAATGAAATTACAGAAACCTGTTGCACTGTAGCGGAGAATAAAGAAAAAAATTAACAGCCAGCTGACAGCAGCAACAGCAACAGAATGGATAAAACTGTTGAATAACTTCTCATACAATGAGCCTCTCTTCTATGGCGCTATGGCAAAAGATCCATATAGTTAGGTGTTTCTTTCCATCTCCGCAATTCTCAATAACTCTCAGTAAAACTGCGTAATCTTGTACCGAATCTCGAAGCTCAGTTTATTACTGTTAAATCCAGTTAAGATTGATCTCGTATCCACAAAGTCATACGATTCACGTTAAGTTTGGGGATTCGCCAAAGTTATTTAATATGTACACTTTCAGAAGCATAAACCCAGACACTATGGATGGACTTTGCTTTTTCCTCCTGGTGGTCTTTATTTATCTCTTTTTGCACCTCTTCTGAGTTTTGAAGGATTCAGAGAACTTAAAACTCAATGATTCAGAGAACGTTAAACCAGGCATCAAAAGAGAAAATACGGCATCCATCGAAGATTTTTCTCGACCGGTAAGTTAGAATTACCGACCCACCTAATGCAAACTTAAATTCGAGCATACCTCCAATTCAAGAGTGTGTTTGAAAAGCGCGCACTGGAAAGGTGCAATTTAAGAAACCGGAAGACAACAGATGAGTAGGTCGAGGAGGGAGTGGAGATTCAGTTCAACGCGTCCAAGTCATCGTGGAAACAGAGTGACGGACTCGACAGAAGAGAGTTATTCGGTTTTTGGGTACCTTCCCGTTTGGTTGGACCAAAAATTGAATGGCAGAAGGGACCGATTTAGGTTTTTTTTTCTCTTTTTTAAATGTGTCAATATGTTACTTAGTACCCCTCTGTCCCACCAGCAGTGTCCGATTTACATTTCAACTTTGTCCCAAATTGCTGTCCTATATAGTGTTGTGATATCTCTCCCCCTCTACTTTTTACTACTTTCTTAATTTGTGTGCAAAATGACAGAGGACACAGACTGTGGGACGGAGGGAGTACTATTTAAAAATAATTTATATTTAAAATGTGACATCACCTAAAAATAATGTAACGGGCAAGAAGAGAATTTATTTTCTTAGCTTTTTGTTTAAGTTGAGAAAAATGAAATTAATAACGGGTAACGTTCGATCTGTGGCTGTCGATCAATGACCATTAATTATCGATCAACATTCACCGATCACCGGTCAATGTTGATTAGTCATCGATCAATTGTCATATGTAGCCGGTCAAAGAGTGTTGAGATAAGCAGGAATCAGGTTAGAGAGATTGGTAATCTCATTCTATTTGCCTTTTTCTAAAAATGGGAAAAACTGGTTAAACAAACAACAAGAAATATAATCATTATGATGTCAAATATGGGACTAAAATGCCAACACATGTGGTTTACTTTGTTAGAGAATGTCAAGCCTAGTAACCTTTTGGTTTTTATAGCCTTAATCTTATGTCAATTAATATTTAACTATACTTTTGTATTTTTGAATCATTTTCAAACAGGTTTTTTTATTTGTAAATTCAATTTCATGTATAATCTATTGGCTCAAAGTAAGAGATGAAGAGAGGTCTTTCCTACAAATACAAAAAAATGCAAATATGCGCACACACAGAAGTGAATGTGCTTTTATTTTTTGCTGTGAATGAGATCTTTATTACTGGAGAAAGACAATAAATTTTTAAAATGTTATAACTTATAAAATATAAATGTAAAAATAAAAAAATTATACAATTGTTCATAATAATTTGTGTTCTTCAAAACAAGATGTTCATGAATATATTCTGGTTAAATTAAAATCTATGTTTTTGTAATGAGTATATTACATATTTTAAAAATAAATCTTATTTATTAACAAAATGAATCTTTTTTAATAATAATTTGAAAATAATTATTATTTACAACCATAAATACACTAAGGGGGTGTTCGATATCGAGATGGGGTAGTTTCATCTAGCTTTAAAACTAAGCTTGTCCACATGTCATTGTATTATTTACCCAAAGGTCCCATCCAAATACACTTGTAAATCCTTTATTGGTTAACTATAGTAAAACACTCTAACCATACCTAGCTTATACACAGACGCTGCTTTCCCTGCGTCTACCGAACAGCTCCTAAAACGTCGAAGGAATTTTTAGCGTCTGTGGTTTAGGGATTAGGGAAAATTGTGACGACAATATAAAGTATATAAAGACTTCAAAAAAGATTGTCCTACACCACACACCCTAAAAACCATCCTATGATACATAAATAAACGCCGAAGATATTTTTAGGGTTTGTAGTGCAGAGTTTAGGGTCTATCAACCTAAACCATAAATGCTAAAAACTATCGAGTCTGTGACAACATTAAAAAATAGAACAACTTCTAAAAAGATTACTTCAACACCACATACCCTAAAACTACCCTAGAAAAGCTTTAAAACGTCGAAGAAATGTTTAGGGTTTGTAGTGCAGGGTTTAGGTTCACATTTTAACAACCTTTGATTCACTTTTTTAAAATCTCTGATTCACTTTAGTTAAACAATCTCTATTTATGAGATTATCTTTTCTAAAATCTCTGATTTACATGTTAAAAACCTCTAATTCACTTTTTAACAACCTTTGATTCACTTTTGTTAAACTTAAGATTTACTTATCAATAAATGAAAGGTCCACATTGTTCTTGCATAAGATTCAATTTTTTAAAACTAAAAATTCATTTTAAAAACAAAGAATTCACATTGTTAATGTAAAAGACCCGCTTTTCTAAACATAAGATTTACTCTTTTAAAACATAAGATTCACTTTTATTAAACGAAAGATTCACTTTTAAAAAAATGAAAGGTTAAACGTGTTTTCATTAGGTCTCACAGGTCAACGTCCAGGTTCACTAAACTGTTAAAGAATGCTAATGTGGTTTGGTTATTGGCTGCGTTCGGCAGGGTTGTTTTGTGGTTGTTTTGGTCTGGCTGTTTTGTGGTTGTTTTATATGTGGCAGTATATTATTGGAGTAGACGTAGGACCCACGTGGGACCCACGTGGGGACCACCCCCAAAACAACCATAAACATGCGCTCGGCGAACGCAGCCATTAACAACCACTCAATAAAAGTATAAACCCTACTCCCACATATAACCCTAGGACGGATAACACCACCGAAGAAGCTAACCCCGTTAATGAAGGCTAATGTGGTTTGACCTATTAACCACCACACAATATAAAAGATGACCATACATCATTAAACCCTATAATGACTAACACAATGGAAAAATCTAGCACAGTCGAAACATATAAAAATATGTATTTTATTTATGTTCACAGTGAATCTTAAAACATTTGTACATACAAAAAAATATAAAATTTTAAATTTATCAAAACATATTCATGTTAGATCTTATTTTGAAGAACTCAAATTATGATGAACAATGGTATAAAATTTATGTTATTTAAACTTATATTTAATAAACTACAACACTATAAATTTCATAAAAAATAATTACTTCCAACCCTTTAGATGATGTGGAAATATTATAATTTAGTATCTTTAGATGATCTATAAATATATTTGCTTAAACATTTTTGATCTAACAATCTCGCCACATCACATAGTCATATCAAACAATACTTAATACATTACCACCGTACCCACAATCTTTCTCTTTGGTGACCCCACAATCTTTCTCTTTGTAAGCAATATATATTATGCGTAAAAGTAAAATCTTTTTAATTTATTAAAAAATTTAATCTTAAATATTTTATATCTTATATAAATGATATATATATATAAACTATAAAGACTAAATTATAGATTGACTTATAGTGAGCAGCACGTCGATCATGCAGCGCGCCCGTTTCGGGATTATACAGGCTTACTTGATGTGACAGTCCCGTCAGCAGTTGACTAGACTATTTTGCTGACTGGGTTGTCTTTTTATTATATTAACTTCAATTGGTTATAACTTTTAAAATATAAGTCCAAAATGAAAAAAAATTATATCATTGTTCTTCTAAATTCAAGCGCTTCAAAACAAGACCAGACATGGATATGTTTTGACAACTTTAAAATTTTATATTTTTTTATACGTATATATCTATACAATATCGACCATACTTGATTCACCAGATACAGTTTAAATATACCATACAATAATAATACACTACAAAACAATAATGATTCATTATCTGTTTTGAAATCGGTATGTTAAAAAAATATATGATTCACTATATAAGACTTAAAATACATCATATAAATAATAATAATAATAATACACCACAAAACAACAACAATAATAATAATGTGTTACAATAATGATCCATTATTAGTTTCAATTTTGTTATCTAATTCACTACTTATTAGTTAATGAATCCTAATATCAGTTTTAATGAATCATAATATCAAAATTAATGAATCATATCTTCATTTTAGTGTATCATCACAGACATATAAAACTAAAAAAATTTAAACAATAATGCAATACAAAACAATATTTGGTATGTATGAAAATACATGATTCACCATAGAAGATTTAATTGCACCATACAATAATAATAATAATAATACACTATAAAACAATAATGATTTTTTATCGGTTCCGAAGTTTGTTATCTAACTCACTAATTAATGAATCATAATATCAATTTTAATGAATCATAATATCAAAGTTAATGAATCATATAATCATTTTAGTGTATCAACGTAAATATATAAAAATTAAACAATAATACAACACAAAAATAATTTGGTATGTACGGAAAATACATGATTCACCATATAAGGTTTAAAATACACCATACAATAATAATACAATACAAAATAATAATTTTTTATCGGTTCCAAAGTGTGTTGTCTAATTCACCACTTTTTAGTTAGTAAATCATAATATCAATTTTAATGAATCATAATATCAAAATAATGAATCATATTATCATTTTAATGTATCATCATAACATGTATAAAATAATTTTTTTCAAAGTTGTCAAAACATATTCATGACTGGTCTTGTTTTGAAGAGCTCGAATTTAGGTCAACAATGATATATTT
>CM041776.1:344498988-344526830 GCA_023374045.1 Limonium bicolor | reverse complement strand
CTTGAAGGACAACATTGCTCGCGCGCGCCTCCGTATGCAGCAAAAAGCAAACAAACACCGCACTGATGCTGAGTTTACTGTCGGGGACTTGGTATACGTGAAGCTTCAGCCATACCGCCAGTCTTCAGTAGCACACCGCTCTTTTAAACTGGCCAAGCGTTTTTATGGGCCGTTCCCCATCCTTGCTCGCGTGGGTCCTGTTGCTTACAAGCTTCAGTTGCCTCCGGATGCTCGCATTCATGATGTTTTTCATGTCTCGCTCCTAAAGAAAGCTGTTGGGCCTCCTCCCTCTGCTGTTGCTTCTTTGCCTCCAGAGTTCGTGGATGGTCGGCCGCAAGTGTTGCCTGGGCGTGTCCTAGCCCGTCGGGATCAGCTCTTGGCTGGTCACTTTGTCCCTCATGTGTTGGTCGAATGGCAGGGCCTGCCTCCTGAGGATGCTTCGTGGGAACCCCTTCCTGAGTTGCAGCGAGATTTTCCAGCCTTACGCCTTGAGGACAAGGCCGTTTTCGAAGAAGGGGGGAATGTGCCCAGCCCGGATGGTCATACTCGTCCAGCCCGTGTTAGGAAAGGCCCGAGTTATTTATCCGACTATGTTTAGGATAATTAGTCTCTTATTTATTTATTCTTCAGTTTGTTAGGATATTCTCTAGATTATTTAACATTAGTTAATATCTTTATTGTTATCTTTGCCCTTGAGTTTGGCTAGTTAGTTACTAGATTACAATTATTTATTTGCAACATTTGCTGTTACTGGGGAGGTAGCAATAACAGATTTCTATTTTCCTATCTCTCTCTCATCTTCTCGCCCTTCTCTTCTGCTCTTCCCACTCAATCTCCCCTGCCTCTAAGATCCTGTCACATATTCTCAGTGGGTTTCTGGCTAAGAAGATCCCTAGCGTTATAATGTTTTAGTGCATCGGGCTTTTTTGGCAAACTGCATTAGACTTATTGATCTGACTTGAACCATTTTGCTGACCCCAACGCTTGTTTTATTTGGTGTTGTCATAACTGATTTATATGAAGAGTAATAGCGGTAGTTGCTTTGAGGCTGCTGATTGACTTGGGAATCTGTGTTCTACATGCTTGTCATGTACTGGCCAGAGTTGGGCAGATAGGAACAGAACAAGTAGGTTCTTGTTGTTTTTGTAGGCTGCAATTTGTAATTGTAGTCAGTGATCTGTACAATTTTTTCCTCTAAGACGTTTTTCCCACTAGTTTTGGCACACCTTGTGCTCATGGGTGTAACGAAACTTTTGTTTTATTAATTAAAGCTCTGCTTAATTATAAAAAAAAACATGTAGTGTACCAAATTAAAATATGATCAGATATAACTGCATGTATGCTATGATACAAACTAGTGTACTCAAGTATGAATCAAGTGGTAGTAAGTAGGGATGACAATGGATCACGGTACCTATTTCAACCAATTTGTTAAAATTGGTGAAAAATCTGCAAAAATCAGGTAAAAAATGGCTGATGGTGGTGACGGGTCGAGTGAATATTTTTCACCCGGTCATCCAATCTGTTCATCTTATCCGTTACCCTATATATTATTGAACAAATATTGGTGTATTTTTAGTATTTTGTTGGTTAATACTCTATGTTTTAAGTATGTTATTGACATATATTGATGTAGTTTGTATTATTGAACGAATATGAATGTATTTTCTTGGAAAATTAAGTTTATATAGATGTTAAAAGCTAAAAATACTTGTTAAATAAAAAAACGGGTAATGAGTACACCTACATCTCTCATGGATGACGGGTAAAACAGATGACAGATGAAAAACAAGTGACAGAACCGACGTGGCACCACCGGATCCAAACCCGACCGATTGCTTGCCATCCCTAGTAGCAACAGACCCCGTGTTTGTCTGGGCCAAAGTCGTGACATAAACGACAGAACAGCAAGCTGGTGACTGAACTGAGGTGTCACTCCCGGCCCCCTTGACAAGCTACGATGGTTGCTTATATTGGCTTGCGCACGTACAGGATAATCTTTTTACCTTGTTGCTCCGGATTAGTAAATTTACGCCATTTGCGTTGTTAACAATTTCTGGAAGTCTGCATCAATTTGTGTCAGTTTAAGATACGGTATAATCAGCAGATTCTTAGGCTAGGAAATGTGATCATGTTCACGTGTCATTACCATCACATGAGCCATGAGGGATGTTTGTTTTTCTTTCCTTTTTTCAGAAAAAGGGATGTCCTTTGTGTTGTCTGGATGCCAAGGGGTGGGGTTGCACCTCACTTGAAATTTGCGCTAGATGCTTTTCTGCTGTATACGTTAAAAGGTCTGTTGGTAGGTAGGTACTAAAATGGCTCAGTGTGTGGAATGAATGTAGGTTAGAGTTTGGACACTTCTGGTCCTGATTTGTCTGGATTTAATTTTAGTCCATTAGATCTAAGAGGTAATTAATTTAATGGCCAAGATTTAAGTAGTTATTTTTCTATCATCTCTATTTTTAAAAATGAAAAATAATATTAATTAAAGCTCAACAGACCTATTTTACATCCTATAATAACACCTATATTATAGATTATAACAATTGCTAGACTTTTTGAATTCTAGTACCAATTACCAAAATCAATTTTTCTACCTTCATTCTCTTGCCAGTCATCCTCTACCTACCTCCAACCTCTCTCAATTTTTTTTGAAAGCAACCATTCCCTCTCAAATTAATTCACCAACCAACACATTATTCATTTACCTCAAACCATTAACTCCTCATCCTTCAACTTCTACAATATTTGGAAAGGTCTTGAGTTCACTTTCTTCCTGCAACTTCTCTCCCCATCAACTTCTACGATAGGGTCTCGCATACACCTTCTTGCAACTTCTACGATTTGGGTCAGGGTCCGCATTCACCTCTTTCTCATTTACCCTCTGTGGCTCCTTATCTTCATCATCCGACGTCCAGGTAAACCTTCTTCTCTTCCTGAATATCGGAGCCAGCGGGGGTGAACCTGCTGGTAGTCCTGACAGTTCTTTCTACCTTCTTCATAACGACAACGGGAAACCACACAGACACTAGTAGAAAAATGATTAAAAAATACTGCTAAAAAACGACGGTTTATTGAAGAACCGCATCTTAAGCATGGAGGGGGCGCGCGCGCGGGGTTAGAATACTAGTTATAAACGACGTTTGTGTAACCCGTCGTTTAACATTGCTTGAATACGCGCCGCCAATAACCTTAAACTACGGTTAACCTTAAACCGTCATTTTTAATACTTATTATAAACAACGGTTACAAATAACCGTCGTTTTATGTATTTGGATCATCGTACGGGGTTCTTAAAAGACGCTTTACTTTGACCCGCCTCTTAAACCCTAATAATTCCTATTCATCACCCCGCGTGCCATATTTCTTTCTTCTTCCTCACGCTGAATTAAGCCCCCAAAATTCATTCTCTCTCGATCAACCGTTGTCCCCGTCTAAATTTTGGTGTCGTCGTTCTTCCTCCATTGTCGCCACCGTATCTCAGTCGTCGTCAGTCCATCCACCACCGCACATTCTTGCTTCTAGTACTCGTCGACCGCGTAACTAGGCTCTGCACGGTCGCCGTCTGTTTCCACCACCGCGGCGTGAGATCGTCGCGCGCGCGACCTGCATGTTGGCTTGCTAGCTTCTTCTCGTCATCTATCCACCACCGCACCTTGTTGCTTCTGCTCGTCGACCGCGCAAGGCTACTGTCGTCTGTCTCCTCCACCGCGGCACGCGACACTCGCCAAATTAATGTTCTGGTAATATATATTCTGATCAGCTTATAATCTACGATCTTTTCCCCTTGTGAAATTAGTAAGCTAGGCTGTTAAATTTGTATTGATAATGGAACTGATTAGCGTGAATTAATCGGTTCTGTACTGATGAATTATGTCAATTCTGTCTTAATAATGCTGCCCTGTTTTTCTGATGAATTAATCGGGATGTGATAGTATATACTTATTGATTAGTAGTATGTACTAGCTAGGTAATCGGTTCTGTACCGATTGAATCTTTATCCCCTGTACCGATTACAGTATAATAGTAGTAACTGGAATATATAAATGTAGGTTAGGAGTTAGGACCATTGATTGATTGGTCTAGCTAGGCTATAGCTAGTTTGAATGTTTTTCTTAAGAGATGAAGAGATTACGAAACTTGTTTACAATAAGTCATAATGCAACCAGCTAAGAAACACCAAATACCATATAGTGAATAACGTTTCGTGGCACATAAAGCATAGATTTAAAATGCTTAACATAAGATATTAAAGAAAGAAATTAACCCACCTATCCACGAACACTATTTCTACCTAATCCCATTACCGCCCCTACCAAAAGAAAACTAATCCAAGATCTCTGTACTCCAACCTAAATGTACTATAAGGCAAATTTGTTAAGCATCCACGCAACATTCATACCATAGAGTGGAAAGAAAGCGAGGACCAACAACAAAACCCTAAACTCCTCCCACCACTCTCTTTCACCATCTTCTACTTCCTCCTTACTGTTGGTGCCTCTGGTTTTGGTTTGTCAGCTGTTCGAGTATACAGCGCATAGAGAAACATATAAAAGTCGAAACATATCTATCTGCGCAGAAGCTTAAAATTCATAACTGATAGATACACAGATAGACTTCATTAATGGCTGCGCCTCTCAAGGTGGAAGAGATAAGCCATCCCCCTATGGAACAGCTCCAAGGTTTGGAGTACTGTATCGATTCCAACACATCTTGGGGTAAATCATCTCCATTCCTCATAATTTCTCTATTTCATATTGATTACCCATTTGCTAATTCATTTTCTCTGTGAGTTGTGACTTCCTCCCACCTCATTCTCCATCTATATTTTCATTTACAACTGACTGTGACTGACACATTTATCAAAAACTGTATTCAAATTGTTTGTAAATTTGCATAAAACAGGGGAGTCTATCGCTCTTGGATTCCAGCACTACATCCTCTCTTGGATTACAGCCCTCTTGTCCTACTAACCTGGGTTTCCATTGATTGATTGGTCTAGCTAGGCTATAGCTAGTTTCGTCCGGTGCATTATGATTTATTGTAAACTAGTTTCTATTGATTGAAACTCTTTTTACTCATGATCCATCCAAAAACAGAGGCAGAATAGTGTAGCTTTCAAAGTAAAAATTCCTGCTGTAATAGTTTAGTAATGTAGTGTAAATGCAGTAAACTAAAAAATGTTACTGAAGTAAATTGTAATTGTTGCAGAACATTTAGATTTTCAGCGGTGAAAACACCTAATAACAGAAAGAAAAAGAATGAAGCAGGGCATTATCGGAACATTACATTGCTGGAATCTTGCATTTAGTAAGCAATCAAGACAGACAGTTTAACAGATTTATTCTGTCCCACATTTCCTAGCTCATATTTTGATTGAAAAGCTGCTGCACAGGTTAATAAAACTTGGCACCTACTAAGGACTGAAATGCCCTCTGATTTGCTTTCTTGCTTATGTTTTGCTGCAAAACTGCACTAAAGCAAGTGTAAACTACTGTTCTAAATGTGTTGCTAAACCTGATTACAATGGGCTGGAAAATTCTTTGTGCTGTGGAGTAATTAAAAAGAGTAGAGGAATTAAAAGAATGTAGAAACTCAACACATCTACAGCTGCTGATTGATTCTCCACATCTGAATATATTGATGTCGCTGCATTACTGAACTGTTTCAGTAGGTTTTAAATATTTATTATGTTTGTGAATTTCTCTTCTGCTTGAACCCTTGGATTAACTCTAGTTATTTTAATCAGACCTAAGGTGGCAAGGCTCTGCTCGCCATCTCCACCACCGCTGGATGCAATCGACCTGCTAGCTTCCTTCTTCTCGAAGGCGCTAGCTTGAACTGGTAATATTCTCAACTTATCTTCTCCGATCATCAGGATATAGTGTTGCTTCTAAATTGCGTTTTTATGGTCGGTTTCAACCAATGCATTACTACTGATTATATATTATATCTGTTGAGGCTTTTCTTCCCTTACAACATAGGTAGCTATGTCATCATTTTTTTTGCTGCTGTCAAAATTTGATTAATACCACATCTTTGCTTCAGTTCTTGTTTATTTCTCCATTTCTTCAACATCAATACTGCTGCGATTAGGATATACATGTTTTGCACTCTGATCATTCTTTACTTGAATTTGCGCCTGTACAGTGATAAGTCACTGGGCTGCTGCATCTCACACACCAATTTAGAATACGGGCTGATTGCGTAACCGGTAATACACTTGAACTTAATGATTCTTAATATTATTATTTTCTTTAGTATTACGATATACATGCTCTGCGCTCTCATCATTTGCCACTTGAATTTACACCTCTACAGTGAAAAAAGTCACTTTCCCTGGGCTGCTGCATCTCACACACCAATTTGATTACTGGCTGATCCCGGAACCGGTAATACACTTGAATTTACACCTCTACAGTGATGTTAAATATTGTTATTTTCTTTAGTATTAGGATGTACATGCTCTGTGTTCTCATCATTCTCTACTTGAATTTGCACCTCTACAGTGAAAAGTCACTGGGATAGTTGCTGCATCTCACACACCAATTTTGATTACGGGCTGATTCTGGAACCGGTATACACTTGAACTTACTGTGTTTAAATATTGTTATTGTCTTTAGTATTAGGATATACATGTTGTGCGTTGTCATCATTTTCTACTTGAATTTGGCCTTGTACAGTGATAAGTCACTGGCTGCTACATCTCATACACACCAAATTGATTAAGGGCTGAAAACATATCATCTTGGAACCGGTAATACACTCGACCTTACTGATTTTAAATATTGTTATATTATTTGGTATTAGGATATACAACTAGTAGTATATGCATATATAGGTATATATTAGGAAAAGTAGATGGAGATATATAGTAATAATGAATCATCTAATTGGTGATTGGAGGAAAAGTTTGATTACACCACGTTGAGATTCTTGGATAAACCATCACATAAACCTTCTGTACGTCGTTTTAATATACACCACCGCAACACAAGACTATACTCTCTCTCAAATTGAAAATTGACCCGAAATCAGCAACAAACCGACCCTGACCAAACTGAACCATATCGTTGTTAAGCCGAGAATAAACCACAATATTACACAACCATCCAAACCACAATCAACCGAACCGAAGTAAGGTATGTGTAGGTTACTAATGTGTAACAGTATTGTAGGAGGAAGAAGATGACAAATTCATGGATGTATAGTGGGAAATTGGACAATAAATTTCTCGAAGGAGTCAACAAATTTTGCAATGTTCTGGTGAATAATTTGACTCCGGCCAATAAGGGGTACATATTTTGTCCTTGTGTGGACTGCAAAAACTATTTGAAGTATCGAGAGATAGAAAAAATAAAAGAACATCTGATTCACCGCGGTTTTACGAAAGACTATGAAGCTATAGTCCGGTGGCATGGTGAGAGTGCAGTAAATGTCATGTGTAATGAACAAGACTATCGTGAAGACAACCAAACAACTATGGTCGATGAGCACAACACAGAAGACAATGAACCAGATTTCGATGACATTGCTGCAATGTTGGAAGATGTTGAACAAGAGTTTTACAACAGGCCAGACACCTATGAGACTTTGTTGGATTCATCCAAAACACCATTGTATCCGGGGTGTGATCCTACAAAGTTGAGTAAATTGAGTGCTGTCTTGAAACTCTTCAATTTAAAATCAAAACATGGTTGGAGCGATGTGAGTTTCACTGCTCTTTTACAGCTGATGAAGAGCGTGCTACTACCTGCGGATAATGTTTTACCAATGTCGACTTACGAAGCAAAAAAGTTGATGTGTCCAATGGGTATGGGGTACAAAAAGATCCACGCTTGTCCATCTGGTTGCATTCAATGTTCACAGAATCACGATTCGATCCCACGATCCTACGATTTTATGATCCAAATTCATAGTTACGATCCGGATCGCGGGTAGGATCGGAGCCATGTAGGATCGTCTAAGGATCACGATTCCATTGCATGATCCTACGATTCTGCACTCTAGATCCATAGTACGATCCTACGATCCCATCGATCCCAACTTTGTTTACAATTTATCTTTTTCATATCAATGTGAATTATATCTTAATAAAATTTAGGGAAAAAAAAGTTCTCAAAATTTTGTAGATAGCTTCATAATCCATAAAATATTATGACTTTGAACATTGCAACTGGATATTATTAAAATGACTTGTATATGTAGATTTATTAGAGGTCACTGAGCGGATAAGGATTAAGATTGGAATATCACTTCTTGTTACTCTCCATCATGAAAGATTATAATATGTACCTAGGTATTCAAAAAATGTATGACATTTAAAGTGTTATTTAATATTGTAATGATTGAAATATTCAAAGTTATAAAGCTCTAAAGTAAAAAATGAAAAAAAAACTTATAAGAACCAATACAAATTTATAAAATATTATTGATTACTTTTATCATTTTTTTTCTTTTTGGTTTATAATGGAAACAATAAGCTGTTAGAACTCATTTTGGCTTTATGTTCCATTGCTTACTTACCCTTTTGAATCAGGATGAATTGGAAAACCCATGATTTTGTTCATAAATAACTTGTCGCTCATAATGTTTGTTGGAGGGTGATGAAATAAATAAAAAACGCACATAAAAATTATGCAGTCTATGGATTTGATTTATGTTTAACCTATCTTATTAAATTTTATATTTTCCTATGGACAATATTATTAAAATTCATATGGTTTGCTAGTGTATATTTCAATTTTGTAAGCGTAATATCATTGTTATGGTCTTAAGTTTTATTTTTCAATTCAATAATGCTTTATATTCTTACTCAAATTAAACTTTATGCTTTAAATATAAGTTGTTTATAACATATGTATAATTTTCAACAATATTTACTCACTTTTTGTAGGATCGAACGATCCCACGATTTGATCCCACGATCCGATCCTAGGGGTCACTTACGATCCTACGCTAGGATCGCGATCCTAAAAACATTGGTTGCATTTTGTACCGGAAAGATTATGAGTTTGCTGATAGCTGCCCAGAATGTGGAGAATCTCGTTATACGAAGAAAAAACAAAATGAATCTGGTGGTCGTAAAGAGAAATCCTCTGCTAAGGTATTATGGTACCTACCCATCATTCCACGATTCAAGCGTCTATTTGCAAATGAAAAAGATGCGGAGAATCTAATGTGGCATTCAACTCACAGAAAAAAAGATGGAAAATTGAGACATCCGGCTGATGCATCACAGTGGAAAAACATTGACAAAACATTTCCCCACTTTGGTAGCGAGCCAAGAAATCTGAGACTTGGTCTATGCACTGATGGGATGAACCCTTTCGGTACATTGAGTAGTATACATAGCATGTGGCCGGTATTATTGGTGATCTATAATCTACCACCATGGTTATGTATGAAACCCAGACACATTTTGCTGTCACTGTTGATATCTGGTCCAAAACAGCCGGGGAACAAAATATATGTTTTTCTACAACCATTAATAGAGGACCTACAACTTATGTGGAAAGAAGGGGAAATGGTGTATGACTCGTTCAGTAAGGAAAATTTTCTCTTGCACGCTATGTTATATTGCACCGTCAATGACTTTCCTGCTTATGGTAATCTTTCTGGTTATACAAACAAAGGTGCATGTGCATGTCTAATTTGTGGCGAGCGTACATCCAATATCCGTTTGAAACATAGTGGTAAAAATGTTTATATGGGACATCGACAGATGCTTCCAAAGATTCACAAATATCGTAAGATGTCGATTGAATTTGATGGAAAGACTAATCACAGTGTAGCTCGTCCACCTTTATCAGGATTAGAGGTGTATGGAAAGGTGCAACATATTGTCAACAACTTCGGTCCACCGACAAGGAACACCGAGAAAAGTGTATGGAAAAAAAAGTCAATCTTTTGGGAACTTGAGTATTGGCAACATTTAGATGTCAGACATTGTATTGATGCAATGCATGTCGAAAAAAATGTCGGAGAAAGCGTTACTTCAACCCTGTTGAACATAAAGGGCAAAACAAAAGATCATTTAAATGGGAGGAAAGATTGATTGAGTTAGGGATAAGGCAAGATCTTTGGCCGCAAGAACGTGGAAAACGCACATTCTTGCCCCCTGCATGTCACACATTATCAAAACAAGAGAAACATAGTTTGTGTAGTATCCTTCACAACATCAAGGTGCCATCAGGGTATTCATCTAACATAAGAAATCTTGTGTCGATGTCTGATCTGAAATTAGTTGGAATGAAATCCCATGATTATCATGTGTTGATGCAAGACTTTTTACCCGTTGCAATTCGTGGGATTCTACCTGATGCGGTAAGGAATGCAATTACAAACCTTTGTGTGTTTCTCAAAGCAGTTCTGCTAAAGTTCACGATGTGGATAATCTTGAAAAGTTACAGGCCGATCTTATTGTCACAATGTGTCAGTTGGAGATGTATTTTCCTCCTTCATTCTTCGACATCATGGTACATTTATTGGTTCATTTGGTCAGAGAGGTTAAGAGTGCGGACCTGTATATCTTCGTTACATGTATCCTTTTGAAAGATACATGGTATATTGAAGAAAAAAATGAAGAATCGTTGTCGTCCTGAAGGAAGTATTATAGAGGGATACGTAACAGAGGAAGTTGTTGATTTTGTACTCACTATTTGGAAAATGTTGAATCAATTGGTCTGCCTAAATCTAGACATGAAGGCAGACTCGAGGGACAAGGTACTGTTGGAAGAAACTGAAAAGAATTGATATTGAAACTCTGAACAAAGCTCACTTAGTTGTGTTGAGTCACCTGAAATTGTAGAAACCATATTTTGATGAGCACCTGAACATGCTCAGGGCACAAAATCCTACCATGAGTGACATCAGACTGAAAAAGGAGCAGAATAAAACTTTTGTCAGATGGTTCAAGGATAAAGTTTTCTGAACATTCAAACGGAGTGGAAGAAATAGTGAGGACATTGGCACTTGGTCCTAATCTTGATGTTGTTTCGTATGAAGGATATGACCTAAATGGATTCACTTTTTACACGGAAAGACAAGATCAAAGATCAATGAATCAAAATAGTGACATAAATGTTGTTGCTTACCAGAGTACGTACAATGTCAGGGGTGTGGGTCAAAATCCAGTGGAAATGAAACAGTCGTATTATGGTGTGATACAAGATATTTGGGTTCTAGATTACACCAACTACGAGACTTGTGTGTTTCGATGCAACTGGATTGACAACAAACATGGCTATCGTGAGGAGAAACATGGTATGAAACGGGTGCATCTTGGTGGTGCAACACCCACAGTTGAGCCTTTTGTTGTTGCAACGAAGGCCAAACAAGTATTTTACATTCCTGACCAATCTAATCCTAGATGGTCCATTGTACTTCAAGGCAAAAGAGGGATAGTCGGTGTAGATGGTGTGGTCGATGAGGATGAGTACGACATGCAAGATGAAATACCAAATCTTTCTATCCAACTACCAACGAGGCAGATCATATTACAAATTTTGTGCGGTCGGATCATGGTGAAGGAATGTGGGTTGATTAATGTAAGGTTCTGATAAAATATATTGATAATATGTCACATATTTATATATATATATATATATATGTCCATATTTATAATTTCTTACTTTCAGTTTTGTTAGTTACAATATAATTTCTATTTATATTGCAGGATTCATAATAATGGATATCGATCTGGATGAGTTAGATTTACTTTGTGATGATGATATAATGGAGCAGCCACATGAGCAGCCACAGGAGCAGCCACAGGAGCAGTCACAGGAGCAGCCACAGGAGACGACAATGACAATAAAACGAAAGGGTAGGGGACCTAGCAGAGGGTTGCGGTTGAAGAAAGATGCTGATATTGATTTAATTTGGGACAAGTATTTCAGAAGCTGGGGAGACTGTAAAGCAGAGTTCGCCAGTATGTTAGGAAATCTTGCGAAGTCTCGTTGCTGCATTAATAAATTTTGGAAAGATGAAGATGATCAAGTGAAAGAGTCCATGTGGAAACATGTACAACAACGGTACAAAATACCAAATGAAGCACGAGACACTGTTCTTTCACTAATAGCTACATGGAGTAGACAATTCAGATCCTACTTGGTGGCCCACTGGATCAACAAAACACGTGACGTGCCACCATGGGTATTTTATGATGGCATGATCACCGAAGAAGAATGGAAAGAGTTTTATGTGTACCACACATCTGAACAGTTCAAGGTATATAATTTACGTTGATTCATTGTCTAATTTTAGTTTATAACATCTTATATCGTTTATGAATTTTTTGTATTGTTTTGTATTAATAGAAAATCCAAGAAAAAGCAAGGGAAAACCGAAAGAGAAAAATTCATCAGGAGTATATGGGTCGAAAGGGATACGTTGGTAGTATTCCCAAATGGAAAACTGCTGGTTTGCTCACAAAAAAAATGACGATGGCACTGTAACTCCCATTGAGAATGTCGATGAAGCGAACCGAGTTCAGCTTTATGTGTTGGGTCACTCGAAGGTAAATAAAGATGGGCAGATAGAACACCCTCGACCAGAGACAGCAGAGTTGGCTGCTAAGATTGTAAGTATAAAATTTTAAATAATACCATTTTTAGATGAAAATTCTGGTTTTTAAATTATTTAACTAATTGATTATCCTTTGAATGGAATAGACGGAAGCCTCCCAACGAGATGAGCAAGCTGTCTTTGCTCCACCAAGTCAACAAGATATTCTTAATCAAGTTCTTGGAGCAAAGGATCATCCTGGAAGGGTTAGAGGTTTCGGGGGACAAGTGCGTCAAAAGTATGTATTTCAAAAGTCTACCTCAAAAGTTTTGACGGAGCATGACGTTGACACACTTGTAGCGCGGAAAGTGACTGAGGCTGTGAGTAAGGTTATGGAGGAACGAAATAGACAATCTGAACTTACCGGCCATCCGTCTTCTTCATCAAGTTGTAATGTCTCTCCTGATCCGTATCCGTTTGCCAGTCTCAAGGTTAGTAGTATTTTTGAATATTTTTTGTCATTGCAATTTTTGACTATTTAATCAAATTATACACATTTGTTTGTGGTTTTAATTGTTAAAGGAACAAAAAACATGTCGTTTGCAAATCACACTTGATGGATATCCTGTGGATGCTGCATACGGTATTGTGCTACAATCGGGACCAACATCTTTGATTAATTTCAAGCGGCTTCCGCCATTCTATGCTCGAGTGATTCTGCGGTATATCATTGACGGATTTGACACCGCTTTTCTTCCCATGGATATTGATGGTAAAGTCACACTTTCCGATGGAAAAGGTGCTATTATACCATGGCCTGCCGGTTTTATTGTTATCACTGATGAGGTATGTATAAATATTTTATGTATTGTTCAACATTTAAATTTACGTTGTTTTAACTTGTTTCTTTGTTTGTTATGTTATGGTAGGTTCCTGATGAAATGGGTAGACTTCTAGAAAATCGTGATGTTCAGGTCAACCAATCACTGGTTGTTGCCCAAGAGAATACGCAAGTGGCTGAAAGCAACCAGACATCCACGGGAAAGAAAATATGCGAGAGATAACTATGATATGCGGAAGAAGTTTATTTGCCCTCCCTTAGTGATCAAGAATTTGGGGAAGTATGAGAAAATGTTGTATGAGATGCTATTGGAAAAGGGTAAGCATACAACGAGCGTGACAATGAATTTGGCTCCATGGGTTTTCCAATACGATGAGCAACGAACGACATTGATAGACTTTGTGGACATCAAGGAGATGCTGTGCAGAGATATGTTGAATATATCTATCATCCAAGTATATTGCATGTAAGTGTTTGTTTCTCACATCTCAAAATATCTTTAAATCAATTAAAAATAAATATTTTGACGATTTCCCTGATTTCTCTCCGTTGCTTAATTTTTTTAAAGGTATCTGATGGCTAAATTGCGTTATAAAAAATTGGGTGGCATGCTGACATTCTTATGCCCTGAGTCCTTATCGCTTGATGTGGTTAATAGAGACCCCACCACATTCCAGCACTATGTCACACACTGCATAAAGAAGGCTGTTGATAAAGGTAGTAAATACCTCATGATGCCCTTCCATCAGATGTGAGTAGTACTTCTCTTCCCATTGAATTTCTTTCGTTGTGGTTAATTTGTGAGTAAGAATTCTATTACTAATTTCACTTCTTATAAATATTACAATTGTAGTAACCATTGGCTACTACTTATGCTCTCTGTGGATACCTCTCAATTGCTTGTGCTTGACCCGTTAAGAATGTATCGTGAGCTCCACGTGGATGAGTTGATCAAAACGTAAGTGTTATTCGTTAATATCTGTAAGTAATTGTTTAAAATAACTTTCTATTTGAAGAAGCACACGATTAATGAATTGTTTTTGTGTGTAATAGCGCTCATACGGACACAGTCCTTGAACAGTTCAATCGATTTTCATCGTCCATCTTGAGGTACATACTACTGAAACATATATATATTTTTCTACAATAAGTTGATTACGTATACTTACAAAGTAAAAACTTTTTTTTTTTCTTTTAAACTTGTCACAGTGTCCAAGGCAAAATGATTCGAGGAGTTGCGGTTTTTTTGTACTACGATACATGTATGAAATTTGTACGCATATAGAGGAGCTGACAAAGGATGATGAGGTATTAATACTTTCAAATATGTTTTCTATATATTTTATGTTTCACCATTATGTTTAAAACGTGTATAAATGTCTATATATATATATATACACATTGCTGGTGTTTTCCGGGGAATTTATCCAATCCAAGCTGTAGTTAATCTAATATTTCTCACAGTTTTATTGTTGAGTTCGGTCGCTAGTGTAGTATGTTAATAGCTCAATCTCCCTCTCTTGCATGTACTGTGTTGGCTTCAGCCTCTTCTCTTGTGCATCTAACGTTGGCTGCTGCATCTTACACGTATTTAACTATCTAAAATATTCAATATGGTGTGTTATGCTTGTTCTTACAGGTTCGTGCATATTTTAAGAACACGGGCAAAACTTATTCGCCTAAAGATTTGCAATTAATCAGAGAGCAAACATCTTTGTTCATCCTAAAGTGTTTCAAGGATCCAGAACAAGGACAAACTAGTGAAGCAGCTGTCAGGACTACTACTTAAGTTGGTGAGTTACATGTATTTATATGATTTACTCTGAATTTGACAATTCTGAATTTGGTATGATTTTTGTAGTTATGGGGTTTCATTGGTTGTTACTTGTTCTGTAGAAAAAAAATTGATTGATATGGAAATGGGGTGCAGGGCATTTTGCTGAGATTGCACACAATGTGTCAACCAGGAAGAGAAAGGAGATTGTTGAGCGAGCTGCACAGCTTGACATTGTTTGTCACCAACAAGCTTGCTAGGATGACGAGTACAGTGATTGATTAATGTAAAAACATGGATATCTCTGTTTAGCTTTGTTATGTTGGTCGAACGAATGTTATGTTTGGAAGTGGAAATTGGTAGTTTAATTTTCAGATGTGGTACTTACATTGGTCGTTCATCAGTGTTTTGTTTTTGAATGTTGCACTTGAAGCATGTACTGGTGGTACTGTTGTTATCTATGAAAAAACAAGTTGCAGAGGTATCTATGTAGTGTGTGATTTATTGGAATTGTTGCTGTACAGGTTTTCTGGTTTTTGGATGTGTATACGTAATAAGGAAATAGGGAAAAACTGGAAAAAATCAATATACCATAAGTGACGGTTCATATATAACCGTCGTTTATATTAGGTAGGCGTTAGAGGGAATAATAGAAAAAAGGACGGTTCCACATAAAACCGTAGCTTAAAGTACATAATAAGTGACGGTTCTACATGACAACCGTCGTTGAAAACAATTTTAGGCGCGTCGAAAAGGATAATTAAACGACGGTTTGATTACCAACCGTAGTTTAAAGTGTATAATAAGCGACGGTTAAGCTTGTTAACCGTCGTTTATACTTACTAAATCCCGCCCCTTAGGGCGCCCTTAAAAGACGGTTTTCAACCGTCGTAAAATAAAAAAACAAAAATGACAGCGGCGTAAGCAACGGTTTGGAACCGTCGTTTTTATAGGTTTCGAACCGTCGCTTATGAACCCGCCTGTACCAGTGATTGGTTTTATTTTTAGGTATTTGTCATATTATATACTCTTGAGGGATCGTGTATTGCTAATTTATGATTTCTTTCAATTTTTTAGCACTCTCTAAGTTGTTTTTTTTAAGGTAATCATTGTTCTACAAATCGATTTAACCTCATTTTGATAAGTTCATGGGTGGACATTATAATTTGCTAAAACTCATGGGTAGGTATTGTAATTTCTTAATATCTCATGGGTGAACATTGTAATTTTCTAAGACTCATGGGTGGAATTATAATTCTTTCATACCTCATGAGTGGTCAATATAATTTTCTATTTTTTTATTATTTTGAGAAAGATCGTTTTGGCTTTTCAATTCACCTGTCACTTTCTTTCTCCATGGCAGCTAAAGAGTGGTTAGTAGTTGCTAAGTCAACTGAACAAAGCGGTCAAGAGAAAGTATTTCTAACTAATTGCAGCAGTTGATCCCTTAACATTTACATTATGAATAGTGCAAGCTATAGATGGTTTGGTCTCTTTTAACTTTCTAAGTCAAGTCACATGGCACCCAAAGAGCGGCTGACGGTTGCTAAGACACACTTTTTTATACTAAAAATTTGGCCCCATTGTATGAGGTATTGAAAATAATGAAAAACTGGTTGAACCATTGTGGATTTGGTCTTTTACGACTAAAACGCATAAATTTTTGTGTCTTTGTATTTTTTACCCCATCATTACTTTATGATTTATTTAATTATAGATGGACAAACTAAAAATAAAACCACAAGTTAACAATGACACTAATTTCTTTCTTGCTCTTGAAGTTTGCTTTAAATCCATCTAAAACTTGATACAAGGGCTTCAGTGAAAGAGCCTGACACTTGATTGAAGGGCTTCAATCAACAAACACTGAACACTAAACATGCATGTATGGGTCATGGCAAGGCTTATATATTAGGTCATCATTGCCACATGGTTTTGTGAACTACACAGCAACCCATAGTTATTTAACCTATTTATTATCGATGATAGAACTATAGTAGATGCACACATCGAGGACGTAAGCTTGTCTAAAGGCACTAGCCCTACAATTACCATAACAAGAACACATACTAACTCTCAGGGGCGGCTCGGTATTATAGGAGGCCCTGTGCTGATTATTAAAATGGGGTCTTATATAAATTAAATTTTAAATAAAATATAAAATAAATAATTTAGTTGTGTCGATAGAAGCAATAGTAGAAATGTAGATAAGCAGACGACTGAATTGACAAAACGAAAAAGTCAAGGACATCCTCTAACCTCTATCAGTCTATCTTATCAGGGCAAACAATAATTAACCGTACTAGAAGTGATATCAATGAAAATAGCCATGAAAGACACCATTATCAGCAGAGAATTACAACTGGCTGCAATGGAAAATAGTTTCAAAAATACTAGTAGTGTAAAATAACGAAAGCAAATAATACAAATCGGTTAAAGGTTTCACTTCCAGTTTCCAAACAGAAAAAGTTACATTCCTATTCTCACCGGTTATCAATCTAACAGAGATGACCGAAGGAAGATGTTTGACAGGGGTAGCCGTTGAGAAAAGAAACAGAGGAGTAGAAGAGTAGAAACTAGACAGTCAGCGTTAAGTCGCCAACGAGATGAGAAACAGAGAAAATAAAACGTTGATAATAGTTAATAGAATAGAAAGAACCGAGAAGTTGAAAGGTTGCCACTAAATACAGGAATATTAAACTAACTTTACTTATTATTTTATTTATCTGACTTCTAAAACATAATAATGATCTGTAAAAAAAAATTAAAATTAACTTTTTTGTTTTTAAGAAGAAGTCCAAAATTTGATGCTCACAAATTTGGGGGCCTGTACTATTGAAAATGTTACACCTGCTGAGAGCCGCCCCTGCTATCTCTTTATACGTTACAATACATGTATAACGTATTTCAATTTTGCTGATATATTTAGGGTAAGTTCTAATGTGATGAAGGTTTCTACATAATTAATTGTGTTTAATAGGTGTCACTTTATTGCTTTTGTTAACCCTATACCTTAATAAATAAGGGGCTATGTTATTAATCAACATAGTTTCCGACGCTTATGCTCCCAAACTCTCTAAATCCAATGTAACACGATCAAGATCAATAGATCAAAGAAACCATAGTTAGTAGTCTAGATAAGTGTAAAAGCAATAATGCATCATCACCGATGGAAAAAAAAGAGAAAAAACGATGGTTATTTAGGTTATTAAGCGCGAGTTTGAACTGTGTTATATGCATGGGTGGCTCTTTGGGTGTTCCACCATGTGCAATAGAGCAGGGCCCAAAATTTAGGGGCCCCAATTTTTTGTACCTATTTTTTAATTTAATATGATTATTTTTTAAAGAGAAAATTTATAAAAGTAAATAAGCACATTAGATTAAATTTTAAAATATTAGTTTATAAGTGAATGATTTACTAGGTAAATGTTATTTTCTGCAGTGAATTATATTTACTAATTAACTTTTTAATAACTTGTATCCTACTACAACACTATCTAATTCTTTATAAATACAAAGTTTATTGTTTTTTCACTCCCGTCCACCACCTGTATGATCTTATTTTTATTAAGAATTTTTTCATTTCCATGAGATATTAACGATTAAGAATTATCTTTTGAAATACTAAACATATAAGGGCCATGTTGATGATTTTGCTACATAGAATGCTAGAAGAATTACTATTTTAAGTGACATTTTTAGTTTGTAATTTGAGTTCATTTGTATCTTGTACTTTAAATTAAAATTTTATTTTTATGGGGCCTCATTTTTAACATTTAGCACAGGGCCCCATAAATATTAGAGACACCCTGGTTATATACTACAATCGCAAAAAAACAGATTATAATAAAAAACGATCCAGAACCACGATCTTTTAAACATAAAAATAAACCATAGTTCCCAGTAACTTCTCTTTAAAATACGAATGTGAACCATGAAAATATATATTATAATACACGGTTATGAAGATGAACCGCGGTTTAATATGAAATTATAAAGAACAATTATTCGAAGAACCGTTGTTTATAATCTTGGCGCCATAAATTTCACAGCATTTTTGTAAACATAAAGGATGGTTATTACATATAAATGTGCTTTATGTTTTTTTTTTCAAAATTTTCCTTTCCCTGTGCATTTTACACAGCCACAACAAAACATATATGCATAACCTGTAAAAGAGAGAAACAATTGCATAACCTGTACACAAGTAATATTGTAGATCCTACAACTGCTCATTAAAAAATCAAGAACATAAAAGGTCATTTGAGCTTTGAATTCCAATAACTAATGCTTCCATACAACTAATATACAATACAAAATAGAGTACAAAACACTTTACTTTTACATTCAAGAACCACATTCCTGGAATGTACTTTCCCCAATAGAAAGACATATGTTCTTTCGCAAAATTGATCTTCCCTCTATCAAGACCCCAACTTTTTGAAGTAATCAACAACTCGAGGATGACATTAAAAAAAGGTATTAGAATGAGATATACAAACAAAATGCAAATCGTAATAACGAAATAGTACTTCAAAGATATAAATATATACCTTATATTCATCGTTCAAAGTGTCGATATTGTGATGTCATACATGTATCACATAACATAATATCCACAACTTCGTGAATCTTTCTGTTTGAGACACCATATATTGAACAAAAACCAAATATATACACAAATTGTATGTATAATATAAACTATTTATTTATATATATATATATATATATATATATATATATATCAACAAATTGTGGATAAAACTGTCTACCAACATCACTTCATCGTGCTTTATGACCACTGGAAAATTAAGAATTCATTTAATATATGATAACATCAACAAGCTAGATAAGCTGTTTATGTTGAGTTTTAAATTAAAATATATACTTACTTCTTTAGCAGCATCGATATCCAGATGTTTTTAAACATCCCCAAAGGATCAAGGACCAGACAGCTGGATGATTCGACACACACCACAAATAACAACCAATGATTTCTACAAATATATAAACATCAACTTAACCTTCAGAAAATGTGTTCAATAAAATAATGAAAAACATCATGTCGCCTGTTGATGACAATGGCTAGCCTACGACGCACGTGCTTCTAACATGTTGCGTCTTCCCTCATAGCCTCATCATGTGATATTATTTGCGGGAATAGGAAGGTGATTGCGTTTTCGCTTTGTGTTAATTAAAGATTAGCAGTGAAACACCTTGGTAATAAAGAAATACAATAATATTAAATGCCATAAATATAGTTGTGGTACACACTATTAAATGATAGTTGTGTGCTTTAAATATGTAACACTTACAAGCAGTACGTCTGTATAACGGATATGTTGAGTAGATCTCCAGCCAATAAATCCCTCACATCATCGAAGGTGATTAGTAGGTCGCACAATGCATCTCTGTGGAAAATGGACCTAGACACTTTCATAGAGAAGCACATAAAGCTTTCGTCCTTTTGTCGATACACTGGTAAAGAATGTACCCCTTATCCTTGGGTTTGAGATTGTTAAGAAGGACCTTACAGAACTTATCGATCCCTTCTAAATAATTCATGTCCATTTTGTTGTTGTACATCTTTGAACGCTCCATTTCTTTTTATAAGATGTACGGTTTGTTAACACAGATCTCGTGTGTATGTACAGGGCCAGAAGTCTCTTAAATCTTTTAAAATTTTCCATCTGAACCCATGCAATCACGTCCGATCTCCTAGGAACAAATTTATAATAGACCGTTCATTGAAAATTTCAGCAGCATTTCACTTATATTCCTCTAAAGTATAAGTATATATACATTAAAAGAACAATAATGGGATGCAACCAAAATTGTCAATAAACTATATATTATAAGCTCGTTCACAATCTAGATGGTAAGATCGAACGTGATTGAATAGTCTCGATGGGGACTATCCAAGATATACCTCTCGGACGAGTAATTATGTTGGAATAAATTTCATAGTTATTCAATGAAATGTACATGAATAATTAATGAATAAAGAAACTACTAGAAAAACAAAAATATGTACATAAAAATAAAATAAACAAATAACAAAAGATAAAAGAAAATAAAACTAAAGTAAAAACTACTAGAAAAATAAAACTAAAGAAACAATATAAACAACTAAGACTATAGACTAAGAAAAACTATCAAATCTAAATAAAATAAAAAGAACAAAATTAAAATAAAATTCCTAAACAAATCAAATCAAATCAACCTAAACAAAATCCTATAAAATAAAAATAATCTGAAATAAACTAAACCTAAACAAAATCCTAATCCTATATATAAAATTAAAAAAAAACGAAAATAAACTAAGATGAATAAATATAAAGACTAACCTAAATAACCGCGCCTCCCCGACAACGTTGCCAAAAACTTGTACGGTATAAATGTATATCAACAAGTGTACTACTCTATCGTAGCAAGTTTTCCAAGAAGTACTCACTAGGTTATCAAACCAAAGGAGACGGTGTCTAGTTTGAGTCTCTATCTAAATCTAACTGACTATCTAAAGAAAAACAATAACATGAAATTGGGGGTGTTGGTTGTAGAAATAAATAAACGAAAATAAAAACAATAAAAAGAAGATCTTGTAAAAATTGTAAACAAAAGAATAATGGTTTACTACATTCCCATAGCTTTTCAATCATCCTTCCAATTTGTTTTTCTAATTCTAGATTGCAACCTCATATCTATATTATCCATTTCCGGTCTCCCACAAAATAGATCTTTACTAGCAATTACTAAATTCTAACTCTCGTTACGAATTTACTAATTAACTAATAGCGTGAAAATTTTATTGGGTTTGGTCAACTAATATGTAGAGGAATTGTCATCTCTGTATTAACTGATAGTATTCATATAGTCTATTGAATGCCACAGTTCCACTTATAAGCAAACAAACTAAATAACTCAAGCAATTGATCAGATCACAAGAGATTTATAAATTAACCAAGGAATAAAAGTACAATCTTTATTGAACCCGACAAAAACACAAAGGAAAAAGTAATCTTAAACTAGGGTTCCGTAGAAAACCAAGATTCAACCTAACTACTCAAACATGGATAGAAAAGAAACAACGATAAAGGAAAAAAAGAACGGGATCAAATCTATAGTGGACCTTATGATGAATCCAGTCCTTGCTCTTTGTTTTCGATCTCCAATGAAGCCTTTGCCTCTATGTCCAGCGGCTAGGGTTGGTACTGTTCCAAGATGTCTTCATCAATTTATGCCTCTTCTATTTAGATGCTTCACTATTTACTTTGTAAAACACGACACTTTATTTTTGTGATTTTAGTCGCGTCCGGACTTGCGGTTGGACATACATGTTCGTACGCCTCTCAGTTTACCCATGCGACGTCTTCTTTGTGTGATTCTCTCAGCGTGTGTCCGGACTAGCAAGTCCGGGCGCATGTCCAAACAAGGGTGCACTCCCTCTTGAAGGTTTTTCCGGCCCTACAAGTTTGGACGCAGGGTCGGCACTGCCTCCACAAGGCCTAGATTCTCCGTTCTTGCTCTGATTTGCTCCTTGTTTGTTGTGTTACAATCCTTGTCTTTCTGACTTGAGCATTTTTACATGTTTAATCATATAAACCATAAGTGGGGGAAGTTCTTCACATTTAACACAAATTAGCACATAAGTGGAAAACTTATAATATTTTATCATAAATTAATAGACAATTAAAGTACGTAAATACAAGTGAATTCCCCACTTATCAATACCCATAATAAAAGTCATGAAATTCAAAGAAGAAAATCACTCAGAGGTTAATCAAAATGTATGCATGCCCTCACTAGATGATTCTATCGTTTGGGTAAGGGTCAATCCAGAGAGGTACTTGGAGCCAAGACTCGGGTCACAATAAAGGGATGAAGTTATCCACATCATCCTCTTTGTGTTTTCCCCACTTTTTCACATCACCATGAGGTGTGCGTAAGAGACAGTTCTTTTCAAACCATCCATTGGTTTGGGTAAGGATATTGTTCAGAGAAATGCTTGGAGCCAAAGCCTGGTTATTAAGGGCATGCAGTTTCGCCCGACATCTTCCTCATTCCCCCACTTATTCAAATCACCCGAAGGCGTGAGTCTCTAAAAGGGACCGAGCGAAGCGGGTCCAAGGTGGAATTAGTTTGCGTGAACCCTCGACGCTCTCACATGATGCAAGAAATTTAAAGACAATGTGCATGGAAGTAAATCAAACAATGAATAAAGCCTTAACAAAACAAATTCAAGTTAAGCCATATTATCTTCAATTTAACTAGTTAAAATTAAGAATTATGTCCTTAGCAGAGTCATCATTCTGTGAGCACTGATTTTTGAAATTTATTCTGCATGGTCTAGCATTTAGAATCTAAAGTTCTCGGTCCAACTTTTAACCTAATTTTAAGGACTATGTTATAAAACAATGATTATTAAAAACTAAGGTTAGCTTACTGGAACCTATTAAGAACCGCTACCAAGTTTTAACTTGATACTAGGAAAGCTTAGAGTTCAGGTTCGGGGTTTGGTATATAGCTTTTTCCGGTTCCAATTACTTTCATTAACCTACAAAGCTATTTTTCCTCTACTTATGTCATATTAAGGCTTTAATCTATGGTTGATTTACTAAGTGAGGCAATTGTTGTATTCTTATATATTTTGACATTTTTTACGAGAACTAAAAGAGAAAATAACCTAAATTAAACTAGAGTTTCTAAGGTTGAATTAGGTCAAAACTTGCCTCCGCTCGTAACCACGGGCCTAAATCTAGAATAATGAGATTGAGAAACACAAAAATAACAAAAGATAAAAACTTTCCTAATGTCTGGGACCACAAACCGAGGGGCAGTGACCCTGAACAAATCATAGAAATTAATTAAAAAAGGTTGAACTTTAACATCCACCACCGGCCATTGGTCGTCCGGCATCCTGGACGGCACGTCCGATACCTCGGACACGGCATCCGTGGGTGAGGACAGCCCTCGAACGACAATTTTACAGAGAATCCGATGAAGTTTTAGGCTCTAATTTTGAGGGTGAGTTCCCTAAATAATTCAAAGTCACTTAGCAGAAGAAAGATTTAAAATTGAAGTTGAAGTCGTGAGTAGACTTAACAAACAAGTTTCTGGACAGAAAACAAATAAACTAAAAAAGATAGCACTTTGATGTCAGGTTTCATAGAGAACAACCGTCGGGGACCTGTGGAGGTCATAGGTTTTAGGATTCAAGGTTACCAACCTGATTTGAGTACTTCAAGGGATTGCCTACGTATGTTAGGATTCTTCATTTGGTTTGTTGTTTGACTTCCGGTTGAGCAACGACTTCTGACTTTTGATGGTGGCTCATGTGTGTTCTTCACATTTTGAAGTGCTCCAACTGTTGAGTTAATGATTGGAATTTTGATGGAAGAACTAAGAAGGTGTTTTGTATGATTTTGATAGGATTTTAGTAGAGTTTGGTTACTTGGGTGAGGGATTTCGTGGGACACAATCTTGGGAGAGTTTCTTCTTACTTCTAATGTGTGTTTTGGTCACTGGGAAGTGTTGTTTATATAGGCAAAGGTCTAGGGAAATAGATAAAAGTAAACTTTGGTAAATGATCTAAGTTTATTATGATAAATTGACTTTCGGGTCAAAGTTGATCATGACATTTTAATGACAAGTAAATGAAGCTTTTTATGAATTTTGAAAGTTGGAATCGCCTCATTTGGATAAACGAGTGATTTTATAAAAATCTTATAATCTAGCACCTTTAATAATTCATAAATAAATACTGAAAATTAAAATTTTCGAATTCCAACGGGATTATTCCGTAAATATGATATTTTATCATGTGTTAAAATTTTAAACAATTTTGAATTAATTTGTTAGAGGAGAGAAAATTTCAAAGGAGTTAAAATTTCCCTCGAGAATTTTGGATTATGGGTTCAAACTAATTTTGCCGGGTTTATCTCTATAGATGGACATGTTTACCAGGTGGTCTATTTTTGAAAGTTCTAGGCCATTTTTTGATGAAATTTAGCTTATAATAAATATTAAAAGCTATATTTATAGAATTAAAATTATCCTAAAATTAGTAAAAGTGCCCCTTTGTATAAATATGATGTCCGAGATCGTTTTGATGTGTTGAGAAATCATATAAAAATAGAAAGTTCCAAAAGGACCCTTTTAGAACTTGGAAAATTTCTCGACCTTATGCTTTTTCACCACTTTACCCTTAACTTTGTCCATCTGAGTTAGGATTTTTTCACAAGGGTCAAAATGTTAGGTATAACTGAGAGCTAGACAAGAATGAACAAAAAAATATCATGAAATTGTGTAGAATATGAGACGTACAGGATAGATTCAAGATTAGCACACATACTAGAGTGTTGTCCATGTGTTTGATAAAATGTGTTATATAACCTTGTACTGTCACATAATTAGAGGTTTCCTCAATACTAATATAGTAATTGTGACATGTATGTATTGATTGTGAAATAAAAGACATTATTGATTACCTAAAAGTGTTGTATTAGTGAGGGAAGTAATGAAGCAAGGACTTATCCTTGTAGTGGCTTTGATTCTGTACAAAGGGGAAGAAATAGTGTAGTTGTATGGATTGTTATAGTTTTACGAAAGAAAGAAAAGAATCATATATCCCCACGTTTCGATCAATGAAAAGCTAGAATTATAGAATAATAATGTTCTATATCGATTGACAATAAGCTTTCACAAATACATATTAAGACCCTCACTAGTACAAAAATGGTCTATTTCTGCGCCCCTATTTCTGCGGTTGTTAAACAACCGCCGAAATGTGGCGCTTTCTGAAAATGGTAGTCTATTTTTTTAAAAAATAAAACAAACCTATTTCGCGAAATAGGTCTGTTTTATTTTTATTTTTAAATACGGACCACCTATTTCGGCGGTTGTAACTTAAAAAACCGCCGAAATAGGGGCTCATTTTTTTTTTAAAAAAAAATCGACGACCTATTTCAGCGGTTCTTACATAAGAACCGCCGAAATAGGTCCTTTAATAACATCCCCTACCCTAATCCATCACATTTCACCCCGGCGCTTCAAACCTCTCGAACTGCCGCTGCTGCTGGCGACCGAAGAGGAGACTCAGAAACACCTTCCGCTTCCGCCGCCGCCTGGTCGTCGCCGCCGCGCCTTCCTCGCCGCCTAGTCGTCGCCGCCGCGTCGTCACCGCCTCACGTTGGTGCCGGCGAAGTGGAACAACAACAGAAGCAACAGCTAGGCAATTTGAGGGAGAAGAAGAAGGTAAGTTCGATTTTGACCTAAATTTATGGATTTATTGTGATTGTTGCTGAAATTGTGGTTGAATTTGAATGTGGATGATTAAATTAGTGGAGTGTATGAAATTTGTGTATATATGTAGTATTGTAGAAGTGAAATTATATGTGCACACAAGGTGCTCGACAAAATGTTTGAGTGAATAATTGTGGTTTTTTTGCTCATTTTGTGTGGTTGTGCCTTTGTTTTTGATTTTTACCTTTCATTACTTTTCTTTTATTCTTGTTTTATTTCTACTTTGTGTAATTATACATCAAATTTGATTAGTGAGGATTAAGGTTGCTTTCGTTTTAGACTTTTAGTATTTGTTCGGATTGTTTTGTTTTTCGTTTTTGATTTTGCGTTTTGCTTTTCGTTTTTAATTGCTTGAATATGAGGAACTAACATTGCTTTGAGTATTAGTGGTGTTATTG
The DNA here is from genome assembly GCA_023374045.1 of Limonium bicolor. Lineage (NCBI taxonomy): Eukaryota > Viridiplantae > Streptophyta > Magnoliopsida > Caryophyllales > Plumbaginaceae > Limonium > Limonium bicolor. The sequence continues at coordinate 344,500,006 of CM041776.1, read as the reverse complement.
TATAATGAGGAAGAGATTGAGTTGTTTTAGTGTTAATAAAATGATGATTAAAGGGCTTGGAAGCTAAGGGGAAATAGATGAGTTTGTGCAGAAATTTAATGTATGTTAGTGCTTAAGATTGTTGTGGATATTAGAAATGAGTTGGTGAGCTGAAATTGTGTGTGGGCAATGCTAAAATTATAGGGAAACTCTGTCAAAATTGTCCTAGAAATTAGATGACTTAAGTGTTTGAGTTGAGGAAAAAAGAACCTAGAGTAACTAGGTGTTGTAGAGGTAAACTTGAATGGTTAACCACCTTGGTTTTGGTTTATAAGAGAATTGGGTAATTGAGTAGAACCTTGGGTGAAGATAAGGCAAGTGTGTGCTAGATGACACTAGTTGAAGGAACATGGGGTGTAGGAATGAGAACAAAATCTGTAACAAGGAGAACTTAGAAAACTAGAGCAAGTGTTGAAAATTATTTTGTTTATTTTGTCATCAGTTGAATTGGTTTAGTATTAGGTTTACATAATTCTTTTTTTTTAGGTTTCAAATTTAATTATGTAGGTTAATAGTATGTAGTTCGTTTCTTTTCTCTTAATTCAATTAGGATATATTTACATGCTAAGTTTTAATTTGCTTTCTTTTTTAAAATTTTGTTACGTGTTTTTTTTCATTACTCTTTTTTATTCTTGTTTTATTTTACTTTTTTTAATTATACGTCAAATTTGATTAGTTAGGATTATGCTTGCTTTCGTTTTAGACTTATAGTATTTATTCTGATTTTTTGCTTTTTGTTTTTGATTTTGCGGTTTGCTTTGTTTATTTTATTTTTTTGTCATCAGTTGAATTGGTTTCGTATTAAGTTACATAATTTTTTTTAGCTTTCAAATTTAATTCTGTAGGTTTAATAGTATGTAGTTCATTATCTTTTCTCTTAGTTCAATTAGGATATATTTACTTGATAAGTTTTAATTTTTTTTTCAATTTTATTTGCGTTTTTATTTTATTTCGAGTCGATTAATTAATTTTATAGTTT
>CM041776.1:344483437-344498488 GCA_023374045.1 Limonium bicolor | reverse complement strand
TGTAGTTTTTTTTTTCTGAAAAACATTAATCTAATATTATTTGAGTAATTCTAATTTATTTTAATTTACAAAACCTATAATAAAAAACAAAAAACACTTGTATTATAGATAGTAGGGGTACATGATTACTAAGACTGACATAATAATTAGGTTTACTTTAGACTATGTTGCTAAAATATAAATATTCAGAGGTTTTCTATCTACATAGACTAAAAAGTTTTTTTACAATATAATTCTAGAACAAATATTACATATTAATAGAATTAGTGATCATAGTGATATTTTACAAATGTTGAGGGGGCGAACAAATATCTAATAATATAAATAAACTATATAACAAAAAACCTATACTAATTTCAGCATGTACCCGTGGGAGTTGGGGGGGCCGAACACCCACCCGCCCCCCTTGTCTCCGCCTCTGGTAATGAGGGCACAAGCCTGGTTAGCATATAATAAATTGACACATATACATTAGGTTAGATTTTAACTAATTACAAATGACTGGAAAATATATGTAAATAAGATTAATCTCCTTGGATGTGAGTAGCGAACGCCATTTATAGGAATACCATGGTAGTAGGAGTACTACAAAAAACATATGCAGTAGTGGTTATGAGTTATGACCTTCACTTTTGGATGGATGATACAAAAGACGTAAGTTGGAGAAAACTTCTACAGTCTATAGTACTACTTACTGTGAGCGGCTCGTGAAGGTCTTCTAGGAGTGTCAGACAGGAAGATGTGTCATTATTTCTAAACAACAAACAAACTGGGGGACCAAAATGAAAGAGTCGAGAGATCATTTTTTTAAAAAAGAAAAAGAATAGGGTGCGTTCGTTTACTACGATTAGTACATATCGCTACTTTTTAAAAAAAATGGGGGACACTTGTCAAATTTTTATTAGATCAAAACAAGACTATACACACATGTCAAACCATGATATGTTAACTGCAGTGACCTTAAATTATTGGCAAAGCTTCAGTTCCGGGGAGGACACTTAGGCCCCATTCTTTTGTAAATAGAATAAACCAGCTGATAGCTGATATGGGCTGATGACTGATTTCAAAATTAGATGATTGTGTAAAAACCTATATAAGTTGTTCTTTTTGTATTAGAGTTTTGAACTGATAAATCAACTGATAATGTGACTGACAATATGTAAACCAACTGATAATGTAACTGGTAATGCGTAAACCAGCTGATTAACTAACTGATAATGTTGTTTTGAATAAGCTTCATAACTAAATGGTATCCGACCCATAATACAATAAAAGAATGAGCTGAGCCTGATAAACCAACTGATAAATCATAAACCAGTTGATTATGGTGCAAAAGAATGGGGTACAAATTTAGTTTGAGCAGATCAATTTTATAAATCGAGAGGAAGATCTAATTTTTTTGATAAATAATGTAAAATTTTTAAGTTTGATCTATATTTTTTATTATAAAAATTTTAGTGAATAATACTAATTCTTCCATCCAATAATATTAGTGGTTTAAAAACTTATACATTTATTAAAAAATATATATATCTTTATTTTTTAATTTTTATCAAGATAATTTTTTTATATTGAGCAGTAGAGTTAAAATACTAAAACTTTTAAATTTTGAAATAAGATTTCCTTTCTAAAAGGATATATATTATTAAATGAAACTGTGTATAATTTTCACCCAAAGCAATCATTCTCTAGTAACCACTCATATTTTAGAAAAATAAGAAGATTATTGTAACTTTCTTTTTTTGGTGGAAAGATTATTGTAACTTTTACAAAGCGCATCTGCGAGGCTTTAATTTCGATGTGATTTCCCTTTCATGGTACCTATTTAGGAAAAATTATATGTAGTTAAAGATAATTATATTTATTTAAGAATGAAAACATGTATAATGAATAAGAAAAATCTGTATAACAAATAATTATACTAAAAGCACTATTTTTATATATAATATTTGTTATATAAGTAATATATAAGTTTTATAGGTTTAATGTACATGTTTCTTCTACTATATATATGTGTTGTAGCTATCTTTGACTACATAAACAAGACATGTTGTGTATTTATTGGCGCTTAACTGATTAAGGTAGCAGCATAGTTTTTCATTGAAAGAAACCATGATGCAGCGATCATGAGCACACACAGTGGGGTTCTCTCAGGAGATCCATGGCCCCTGTTGGGGTGGAAAAACGGGTTTAAACGTTTTGGACTAAAATCAAACTTGACTCGTTTATTAAATGGGTTTATCTGATCCACATGATTAATTAATTGTGTCCATATATGACATTCAAACTCAACCCTTTTAATAAATGGATTGACCCGTTCAATCCAATTTATTAATTGTGTCAAAATTTGAAACTCTAATTCACATATATTACACTCAAACCTAACTTATTTAGTTATATATAAGAAAATAATTTGACTAATTATCATTAGTTTTGTCATCTTATAATGTTATTAACTTATTTAAATTAAAATACTTAAATTTTAATATTTTATTAATATTAAACTTTGATCAAAATATAATCAATCTATAAATTATAATATATATTTATTTAATTAATTAATTATAAATTACTTAAGCGGGTTGACAGGTTATTCATGTTAAACTCAAACCCGATCCAGTTACTAAACGAGTTGTGTTTGGGTTGATCCATTTATTTAATTGTGTCAAATTTTAAAACCTAGACCCTTAATATTTGTGTTGGGTTCATGTTGATCAAACTTTGTCGTGTTAAAATTGACACCCCTACCAGTTGTGCTATTCGATGTCCGCTATAAGAAAGCCTTCAAATTAGAGTCCGTTTGGTGACGGCTTGTAAAAGAAATCAAACGCAGATTTTGTTGCGTTCGAATAGAGCTCACTCTAGTTAACTAATTATAACTAGACATGTGTGCTTTTTGTCTGACCAAGTTAAACAGAATCCAATAAAATCTAGACATCTGTCCACCACTTTTTTCTTAAAGTAGATTAATATCAATTCGCTGGGAACGAGCAGCACCTTAAGCTCCGTTTTATAAATAGAAATATAATAGAGCACTTGCTACTCTTACCATATCTAGTACTCATTCTTTTAAAATGTGCTATGCCGAAGAGAGTACACAAGAATAATATACAAATATATCAAACATAGGCAGTACTGCTTTTCTTTTGTTTAGCACCAACAAAGCGAGTTATACTTTTTAAATCCGGAAAATTCACAATATCCAACCAAAATGTTTTATAATTTTTGATATATCATCTTTTGTTTAGCATCAATTAAGTGAGTTTTACATTTTAAATCAGGAAAATTTATAATATCTCACTAAAATGTTTCATAATTTATGATATATCTTTTCTTTTAAACTCGTTCTTCGTATGTCATGAAATATATTTAAATTTATAAAATGTCATGATTTGGTAATAGATGTTAGTGGCTTTTATAACTATTTTTTGAATTTTTTTAAAACGTTCACAATATACCCCTACGTTTACTAAAAGTTCACAAAATATCTATGCTTTTACAAAAAAGTTCATAAAATGCTCCTATTTTTATAAAAAATCACAATATGCCATTGTTTTTTTTACAAAACTTCACAATATGTCCCTCTATTTTCCTTTTATGCTATTGTAACAACTATTTTTTGTTCAAACGGAAATCCTTACTACAACGGTTGGACTTGTGTTTTCTTTCGATGGCGGGCTCTGGTGATGCACGACTGATACAACCCTCATCCTAAAGTAACACACATGTTCAAAGTGTCACACAAAAACACTTTAGTTAGCAGGACAGACTACAACTAATGTGCTTATGATTTCTTTGAAAGTGTATATCACTTTAGGATGAGGGTTGTATCGATCGTGCATCATCAGTGTCCGCCATTGAAAGAAACCACGAGTCCAGTAGTTGTAGTAAGACTTTCCATTTGAACAAAAAATAGTTGTTAAAACAACTTTAAAAAATAGGGGCATATTGTGAATTTTTTTTGGGAAAAAAACAAGGCATATTGTGAATTTTTATAAAAACATGGGCATTTTTTTAAACTATTTTGTAAAAACAGGGGTATTTTGTAAACTTTTTGTAAAAACAAGGGTATATTGTAACTTAAAAAAACAAAAAAGATAATCGTTTTGAAAACCACTAACTTCAAAATATAAAACAATCAGGGGCAATTTGGTCATTTTCCAGTGCACAGTTAACGTCCGTTATCAAATTGTGTCATTTTGTGGATTTCAAAATATTACATGAGAGACAAGTTTCAAAAAAATGATTATATCGTGAATTATGAAAATTGTAATGGAATATTATGAATTTTTCTTTTAAAATTTTAGTAGCTTAGCTCTTGGATATTGCAGGTTGAATATATGGGAGCTCAGTACTAAGTGATCGCGCGGTAGAGCTAGTGACTTCCCTTCCATTTGTGGTAGATCTAGTGACACACCTGTGCTGTTGTCGCTTTTCTCAAGTTAGTTGTCTTTATGTACGGTTTTATTTGACTTTGGGTTGTTGTTCCTTGTAACCAAATCTCATTTGGTAAGGATTTTAGATGAGATTGAGGAATAAAGACGTGGCAGAGATTCTTAGCTAATGAATTTTCTTGAACAAAGTGAGACTTTGATATATGTAATAAAAAATATATTTCTTTTTTTTGAATTTTTTTAATGGACTGAATTCACCATCCTTATTATGGAGCTCTAATACAACATGTCTCTTCTTTAAAACCAAGCGACTTGTTGTTAACACCTATTTTTGTAGAGACATATCCTCTAGAAGAAACACTAGCCACAGACGCTGAGACGCATAACTCACCTAATTAAAGAGACGCTTCAAAAACACTATAAGAAACCTTATTCCTCATGGGCTTGGCTTGAGACGTGGTCTCACCACATTCTTATTGGTGGAATGTTTTTTTATTATATAAATGATTAGTTGTTTTAATTATTTGTTAATGATTAATGTTTTGAAAAACAAAAAGGTAATTTTTGTCATAAATTTTTTACTATATTTAAATCTCTTCACATGTTTCAAAAGTATAGAAGTAATAATTATATGTAGTTTAATAGTTAGGGGATATTTAGTATATGATTGTAAAGGAAGTTAGTAATTCAACATATTGTTACATGTAATTGATATACTAATGATTCAGTATGTCAGTGTATACGTTTTGGAAAACTAAAAAGTTATTTCTGATATTAAAAAATTATTATATTAAAAATTTTCACATTTTCCAATATCATAGTAGAAACAATAATGTGGTAGCTTAACAGTCATTCAATATCTGGTATATGAGTGTAGAACATGTTAGTGTTTAAAGATATTGTTATGAGTACTTGAACTAGTACTGATTTAGTATTTTAGAGTATACGTTTTGAAAAACTAAAAAGGCACTTCTAACATAAAAATTTTGTTATATTTAAATTTTTTTCATGTTTTCCAATATCGTAGAAGTAATTATGATATGGTAGCTTAATAGTCAAGAGATATTTGGTATATGAGCGTAGAAGACGTTAGTACTTGAATATATTGTTATAAGTACTTGATATACTACTCATTTAGTATTTGAGTGTGTATGTTTTGAGAAACTAAAAGTGTATTTTTGTTATAATTTTTTTTATTATATTTACATCTTATCACATTATTCAATGTTACAGAGTAAAAATTATGGGGTAGTTTAATACTTCTCATATCTGGTATATGATTATAAGTGTACATGGTAATTTAAGTAGAACTCACTTAGTATTTGAAAGGAAGAGTAGTATTAATATTTACCCAGTAAATGAATTTAACACAGACTAGTATTCGAGTAAGGCTTTTTATAGAATACGTATAACAATAGAGTCGGTATTTCTTCATTTTTAGACAATGTTAATGTCCTTCCATCAGGCATTATCATGCGGACTTGTCCCATTTGAAATTCATGTAGAACCATTTTTGTGCACTTGGTGGTACAACATAGTCATTGATCGTTAGTAATTGACCAAATCCATCTTTTCCTAAAGCTTGTTCCTTAAGAAACCTCATTGGATCATTCTTCAATCCCTGGATTAAATCAATATGAAGCGAGCAGTTGAACCTCAAAAAGTTGACATAAATGGCTTCGGGTCATTTTCTTGTGCCAACTGTTACAAAAAACAATAGTATATAAAAATAACATTATAATTAGGAACATACATGTAATATTCGTATATTTAACACTACAACATTGGTATACTTGATTTGTAAATATTCTAATACTTAACACTATCACATCCGTATATACTTAATTTGCAAACATTCGTATACTTCGCACTATTACATTCGCATACTTAACACTATCATATTCATATACTTGATTTGCAAATATTCGTATATTTAACATTGTCACATCCATATACTTAATTTGTAAACATTCGTATACTTTGCTCTATTACATTTGTATACTTAAGTTGTAACCATATGTATACTTAACACTATCACATCCATACTTCACACTATTACATTGGTATGTGCCATGTGCGAGATGAAGGGCTCGCTTTGAGCAATTTTGAAAAATCATCTGGGAGCAGAGAGCTAGTTCCCGACTAAGAAGCCAAGAGTCAAAGGCTGAGGTTGAGGCAGATGCAGAAAGCGGCGCCCATTCCATATCTAGATGTAGTTCTAGAAGGGGTGTTTAGCAAGTTTTCTCGTATTAGCAAGGTTGCATCTAGGAGTAAGAATAGAGTTAGAATGAGATCGTACGGAGTTGTCTTGTAGGTCTGGCTGGAAGGCTATAGAGGTATGTCTCGTGTGTTTTTGTTTTGTTATGCTGTTGACCGCTTTGCGGCTTTCTAGGCTTTGCCTATTTTCAGGCCTCGTGGCACCAACTATCAAAAAAAAATTATAAACCTTATTCTTGTTGGGTGAAGCCTAACGTGCTGTCTTACCCATTGTATAGTACACAAAAATACTCATTGTTGTCTTCCTTTTGGATTTGGCATTTGCAATGTGTTCATCCAACTTCATTCTCACTTTCTGGAGTGTAAGGGATGTCGATTCTCACTGGTACAGGCGGGTTCATAAGCGACGGTTTTAAACCTATAAAAACGATGGTTCCGAACCGTTGCTTACGCCGTTGTCGTTTTTGTTATTTTACGACGGTTGAAAACCGTCTTTTGAGGGCGCCCTAGGGGGCGGGATTTAGTAAGTATAAACGACGGTTAAGCTTGTTAACCATTGCTTATTATACACTTTAAACTACGGTTGGTAATTGATAAGTGGTGAAATAATGATGTTTCAATGCCTTTATACACCTTCATTTCATTTGGTGTATAGCCTATTTCACCACTTAATAGAGTGTTTTTGTGATTAATAGTGAACTTATACAGTTTGATCTTTTGATAGGTAAAAGCTCACCTTGAGCATACTTTTGACCCATTTTAGAGCTAGTGGCATGCACCAACAGCTTCCCCATCCTTCAAGCTTTCCAATGCCGCAAACGGGGAGCAATTCCGAGCCGTAACGAAGATTCTAGGCCCCGCGCAAGTTAGAGAAAATGTTTTCTGCAGTCGACCGACCCATGGACCGACCCACACTGGGTCGGTCGGAAGCTCCTGGAGCAGAAATTTGTCTCTGCATCGGACCGACCCATTGGACCGACCCACACTGGGTCGGTCGGAACTTAAAAATGGTCACGTGCCTCGTCTCCAGAAGGCCGACCGACCGCGGGACCGACCCACGGTGGGTCGGTCGGACGCGGAAATTTCTCTACTAATGCCAATTTTGAGGCTTTTTCACTATCTTACACTTCTACACACCAAAAGACCTAAACAAGGAGAGAGAGAGAGGCGATTTTGAGGGAGAAGAAGAAGAAGAAGAAGAAGAAGAAGAAGGAAGAAGAAGAAGAGAGCTCACCTTCTCCAAGCTCAACCACCTTCACAATGGCTTTTTCTCTCTCTCTCTCTCTCTTTTATGTATCTCTATGGCTGAGTAGAACTATTTAGCACTTGGGATGGGGATTTGAACTTGAATCCCTCAACTAGCTTGTAAACCCTTGCTTCATTAATTATGATTGTTTTCTCTCTCTTGTCATTTAATGCTTTAACTTGATCAATTATGGCATTTATGGTGATTCCCAACAACACAAGACTTTGAGTTGGGGGTTGTGACCTAGAAGAGAGAGGAACCCTAGATTGTGCTAGCTTGATTAGTTGGTGAAATTTGGGGCTATTTATGTGGACTTGTAATTAATGCTATCTAGTGATTTGAACTCCTCTTGATTTGAGAGTTGAGAGTATCTAGGTAAGAGTTGGCTCTTCCATGATTTGGAAGGTCATTACAATAGTCCAAATAGACAATTTGAGTGAATTGGGTTTATGAGTGAAGTTGGGGTGTATTTAGGTGAGAATAACCATCCTAGGGTGCTTTCCATCCAAAACCCTTAACAACCAATTTTAGTTTCCTTAGTTAAGTTGCAGTTTTTCTTGAACAAAATCATTAAGCTTGCCGCCGGCTAAACCCCCCCCCCTTTACTCATTTATTATTAGTTACCGAATACCGAAACTAGGGAAATAGATAATCAATTTCCTGGTGGAACGACACTCGTTATCTACTACTTCGATTGGGTCCACTTGCCCATATTTTGTGATATTGATCTGCATATACATATATTTCCTCTGACAAGTTTTTGGCGCCGCTGCCGGGGAAATTGATAGTCTCTATCAGTTTCCCCAGTTTCGGTATACCGGTTTTATTTATTTTAGTTTTCTTTAGTTCCTTTTATTTTACCTACCTCTAATATTTAGTATTGTTTGTGGGCAAGCTTGTTTAGGTACCCTCTGCTCTTCTTGTGTATGCCAAGTACCCGTTCTAGCGACTCTCCTCTTGCTAGTCCGAGGCCTGATCTCGAACGATCTCTAAGAAGAGTTAGAAGAAACTTGAAAACACTTGCCATGGCGGACAATGACCCGCATGTAGAGAACAATGGTCATGGGGATGAACAACCACAAGGCCAACACCGACCTCTCAAGGACTACCACCGACCAAACACCGAAGGGAGAGCCTCAGCAATAGTTCTTCCAACCTTAACACAGGCTGAAGCGGCTCAATGGACTTTCAAAACCCATTTCATCACCGCCATCCGGGACCAAGGAAAATTCAGTGGGGCTAATCCGGATGATGCTCCAAACCACTTGAGCGTCTTCGTGGATTTTTGCAACTCCTTCGGTAAAACAGGAAATCTAAACGAGAGGATCCGGCTACAACTCTTCCCCCACTCACTGTCCGACTCAGCTTTGAGATGGTACCGTAGTCTCCCATCAAATTCTATCGAAACATGGGAGCAAATGGCTAGCAAATTCCTTGCCAAATACTACCCCACAAGTAGGACAAGGCAATTAATTGGCGAAATAAATACTTCTACCAAGAGCCGGGTGAGACCTTGTACGATGCTTGGGACCGGTTCAAGGAGCTGCTCATGAATTGCTCCCATCATGGTCTAGATGACCAATCCTTGTGTCTCTCATTCTTCAATGGGCTGGACGACTCCAACCGCCTACTTGTTAATTCCTCCGCGGGAGGGAGCTTCATGACAAAGTCTCCCGAGGAAGGAATAGAACTCCTAGAAACAATGACCAATGACACAAGGCAATGGTCTAGAGCCAAGGGAAGAGTACCAAGAGCAGCTGGCCTCCTCAATGTGCAACCCACCGATCATCTCTCAGCTCAAATCTCATCTCTCACGAAGATGGTAGAGAAGCTAGCTACCGCTCAAACCGAAATTGTCAAATCTATAGCTTCTTCATCTTCCGGTCAATCCTCGGAAGGATGTGCCATATGTGCGGGTCCCCACGACACTCGACGTTGTGAAGGGGAGCTGAACACCAACAAGAGGATGTGAACTTCATAGGCAACCGAGCTTACAACAACAACAATGCGCCATGGAGGAACCATCCTAATTTTTCATGGAGAAATGACCCAAACCAAGGAGAACCAAACAAAAGCTTCAACAACTCTCAAGGGTATAGACCTCAAGCCCAAAACCAACCATCAAACTTTCAATATGGGTATAGGCCACAAGGAACTCCTCCGGGCTTCCAACATCAACAACAACAACAAGGGTCCCCCTCCTCCTCTTCTAGTGGGACTTCAAGGTTGGAAAACCTCATGGCGGATTTCATTGTCACCGCAAAGACCAAGTTCTCGGAACAAGAGGCTTTCAATGCTAATCAAACGGCATTCAACAAAAACATTGAAACCCAACTTGGTCAAATATCTCAACAACTCTCCCAAAGGCCACCGGGCACCTTTCCAAGTCAAACAAAGCCCAACCCGAGGGAAGAGGCCAAAGCGGTAACATTGAGAAGTGGTCGCCCCCTTCAAACTTCATCTCCACAAGCTGATCATGAGAGCCAAGAGAATCACAATGAAGAAATTCAAGATCGCCAAGAGGAAGAACAAGAGATTGTTGAGGAAGCTCCTTCTCAACCGAAAAATACTTCCAAGGAGAAGGAGTCTCCTGAATCATCTTCCCCTTCTACTCTTGCTAAACCTTTACTACCTCTTCCATTCCCAAATAGACTCAAAAAGAAAAATCTAGATGAACAATTTGGGAAATTTTTAAGCATTTTCAACAAGCTAACAATTAATGTTCCTTTTGCAGATGCTTTGAAACAAATGCCTATCTACGCCAAGTTTATGAAAGACATTCTTGCTAACAAGAGAGCAACACTTGGTGCGGAGACGGTGCAACTCACCGAGGAGATCTCGGCGGTCCTACTGCGGAACCCCCCTCCAAAACTCGGAGACCCCGGTTTGCCTATAATCCCCTGCTCTATCGGTGATATAAATTGTGGTAGTGGATTATGTGATTTAGGTGCAAGTATAAATCTCATGCCGCTTTCAATTTTTAATAAACTTGGGATTGGCGAGTGTGCACCCACTGCTATGCAACTGCAACTTGCTGATAGGTCATTGGTCTTCCCGAAAGGGAAAGTTGAGGATTTAGTAGTGACTGTAGGGACTTTTGTTTTCCCGGCTGATTTCATCGTTATTGATATGGAGGAGGATGCTAGAGTACCACTGATATTAGGTCGCCCCTTCTTGCGAACTGCTAGGACCTTAATAGATGTGGAAAATGGAAAAATTATCTTGAGGTTTCATGATGAAAAACTTGAGTTTGACATGTCTAAGGTAGTGAAAAAACCCGCACATGCGGAAGCTGCTTTTGCCATAGATATTGTTGACTCAATTTTGCAAGATAATTACTCTTCTTGTTTTGATTATGATGCTCTCACCGTCGCTTTGACTGATACTTGTGGAGACCGGGAAGATGAACCGGAGGTAGAGAGATGGTCGCCGCATTAGACAAGAGGTCAATGCCATACCGGACACACTACCCACCACCGGAGCCCTTGGAGCGCACTGCACAAAGGCTACCCCCCTCGGTTGAGAAGCCTCCCACCGTGGAGTTGAAACCCTTACCCTCTCATTTAAAATATGCTTATCTAACTGAACCTTGTGATCTTCCTGTTATTATTTCTTCCTCTCTTACAGGAGCACAAGAAGACAGTTTGTTGAGGGTGCTTCGAGACCACAAGAGAGCTATTGGGTGGTCCATCTCAGACATCAAGGGTATTGCTCCACATTTGTGCACTCACCGAATTTTCATGGAGGACGACTACAAGCCACTTGTTCAACCTCAAAGGCGGCTCAACCCGAACATGAAGGAGGTAGTTAAGAAGGAGGTCCTAAAGCTACTCGACTCCGGGATCATCTACCCCATATCCGATAGTCAATGGGTGAGCCCGACTCAGGTGGTACCAAAGAAAGGAGGGATCACGGTGGTGTCGAATGAAAAGGGTGAGCTGGTTCCCCAAAGGACAACAACCGGTTGGAGAGTATGCATCGACTACCGGAAGTTGAACACGGCTACAAGGAAAGACCACTTCCCCCTGCCCTTCATCGACCAAATGCTAGAGAGGTTAGCCGGACAAGACTTTTATTGCTTTCTTGATGGCTACTCGGGGTACTTCCAAATCCCCATAGCCCCGGAAGATCAAGAGAAGACCACATTCACATGCCCTTACGGGACATTCGCATATAGAAGAATGCCTTTCGGATTATGCAATGCTCCCGCAACATTCCAAAGGTGTATGATGGCCATCTTCTCCGACTTTATTGAAAAAAGCATGGAAGTTTTCATGGACGATTTCTCGGTCTTCGGGCTCAATTTTGACTCTTGTCTAGAGAACTTGGACGCCATTCTCTCCCGATGTGAGGAAACCAATCTAGTACTCAATTGGGAGAAATGTCACTTCATGGTGAGAGAAGGGATCGTCCTCGGGCACAAGATCTCTTCCAATGGGATTGAAGTCGACCGGGCCAAGGTCGAAGTCATAGAGAAGCTGCCACCACCTACCTCGGTTAAAGACATTAGAAGCTTTCTTGGCCATGCCGGGTTCTACAGAAGGTTCATCAAGGACTTCTCCAAAATCTCCAAACCTCTGTGTGACCTCTTAGCAAAAGATGCAAAGTTTAAATTCTCTGAAGAATGTCTAAAAGCCTTCCACACTCTCAAGGAGTGCCTCGTCTCAGCACCGATAGTGGTATCACCGGATTGGGGCCTCCCTTTTGAGGTAATGTGTGATGCAAGCGACTATGCGGTGGGAGCAGCCCTATGTCAAAGAAGGGAGAAAATTCTTAGAACTGTCTACTATGCAAGCAAAACACTCAATGATGCTCAAAAAATTATGCCACGACTGAGAAGGAGCTCCTAGCGGTGGTCTTTGCACATTAGATAAGTTCCGCTCATATCTCTTGGGAGCAGGGTGATTGTTCATACCGACCACTCAGCTCTCAAGTATCTCTTCACCAAGGAAGACGCTAAACCGAGGCTCTTGAGATGGATTCTATTGCTGCAGGAATTTGAGATTGAGATTAGGGATAAACCGGGCACTCAAAACGTTGTTGCTGACCACTTGTCGAATGGAGACCCCGGATGATGGTACCCCTATCAATGAGCTCTTCCCGGATGAGACCGTGTTCACAATTGGAGAAACCGGTGATCCTTGGTTTGCCGACATCGCAAACTACCTGGTGAGGGGAGTAGTGCCATACGAAATGACATACCAGCAGAGGAAGAAATTCTTCGCCGACGTCAGCATTATTTTTGGGATGACCCTTACCTATTCAAAGTCTGTGCCGATGGGATGATTAGGAGGTGCATACCCATAGATGAAGTTCAGAGCATCCTCACCCATTGCCACTCTCTTGAGGCAGGAGGGCACCACGGGCCAGCCAGGACAGCAGCTAAGGTGCTACAGTCCGGATTCTTTTGGAAAACGCTTCACAAGGACTGCCACTCCTTTGTAGCTGCTTGCGACCGGTGCCAAATGCTAGGAAACATATCCCGGAAGCACGAGATGCCACTTAATGTAATGATCGAGGTCGAACCCTTCGATTTATGGGGCATTGATTTCATGGGTCCATTCCCCTCCTCCCACTCAAATCTCTTCATCTTGGTGGCGGTGGACTATGTCACGAAATGGGTGGAAGCCATTGCATCTCCCACCAATGATGCCAAGGTGGTGACCAAGTTCCTAAAGAAAAACATCTTCACAAGGTTTGGGGTGCCTAGGGCGATTCTCAGCGATGGGGGATCTCACTTCTGTAACAAACAGTTTGAGGCGTTAATGGAAAAATACGGAGTGAGACACAAGGTATCCTTGCCTTACCACCCTCAAACAAATGGGCAAGCCGAGGTGACAAATAGGGAGCTGAAATGGATACTACAGAAGACGGTAAACTCCTCCAGGAAGGATTGGTCCTTAAGACTAGACGATGCTCTATGGGCTTACCGGACAGCATACAAGACTCCCATCGGGATGTCTCCATACCGTCTAGTCTTCGGCAAGGCTTGCCACTTACCCGTTGAGCTGGAGCACAAATCCTATTGGGCTGTGAAAGCCTTAAACTTTGATCTCAAGGGTGCCGCCGACAAGAGAAAATTTCAACTCACCGAACTGGAGGAATTCCGGGAGGAAGCCTATGAGAACAACCGCATTTACAAGGAGAAGGCCAAGAGGTGGCATGACAAGATGATCTTAAGGCGGGAGTTCCATGATGAGGGAGACCGGGTATTGCTCTACAATTCGAGGTTGAAGCTTTTTCCGGGTAAGCTCAAGTCACATTGGTCCGGACCATTCACCGTCACCAAGGTAACCCCATATGGTGCGATTGAGCTGAAGAATGTGAAGGGTGAGACATTTATGGTCAACGGGTCTAGGTTGAAGCATTACCTAGGAGGCGATATCGAGAAGGTGGAGACACGTCCTCTCTACTTACAAGAGCCCCAGGTTTGATCTAACCCTCACAATGGTCTAGCCAAAGACCGTAAAAAGACGGGCAGCTTTCCGGGAGGCAACCCGGACAACTCTCATCGTTCGTGTGTGCATTTTTTGTTAATTTAGCTTTGTTTTGTGTGTTTCTGCGTGTTTTTGCATGTTTAAGTTGGTTGTGGATGAAAATAAGCATTTTGGGCAAGAAAACATCTCTTTTTGGGGAGCCTCTGTCAAAGACCGACCCTAGGACCGATCCTAGATGGGTCGGTCGGCTCCAAACTTTGAAAAAAATTGGTCTCTGTAACAGACCGACCCTATGGTGGGTCGGTCGGGTCGAAAAATTTGAAAAATTTCTTTCTGTTGAAGACCGACCCACCGACCGACCCTATGTTGGGTCGGTCGGGTCGAAAAATTTAAAATCCTGCTTGTAAAGACCGACCCACCGACCGACCCTGTTGGGTCGGTCGGGTCGAAAAATTTGAAAAATCTTGCTCTGTTAAAGACCGACCCACGACCGACCCTAGGTTGGGTCGGTCGGGTCGAAAATTTTGAAAAAAAAAGAGAAGAAAACGGCGTTTTCTCTTTCTTTCTTTTTCCTTTCTTCCTCTCTTTCTTCTTCTTCCTCGCGCACCGACACCACCCTCCATCGCCATTCACTCTCCTCTCTCGCGCAGACCCGCCACACACCTCCAGCCCCTATCCGACGACCGCGCCGCCACCCAGTCCCCTCCGACACGACCGTCGCGTGCCCCAGCCGCACCGGACCCCAGCCACGACCAAA
>CM041776.1:344341977-344482937 GCA_023374045.1 Limonium bicolor | reverse complement strand
AGTTCTTTTTATTGAATGTATCGACGTGTCACTGTTACCATGATTGGTTTAGTTTTACTACCGCTCATACTTATGTTTAGTTTTTACAACCCGGTTAGACGTCTTCATCTCTAAGTATCTTTATTTTTCCAAGCCCAATTATGGCTTTGATCTGTGGTTGACTTCGATTGGTTTCAGTCAAAGGTTACTAAATTATATATGTTAGAAATTTCTGTGGTTGCAGCCTCTAAATTTTGAAATCGTATCAATGTATTCTACCCGTTTGTATTATCTACATCGATATCGCATCCTTCTTATTTGTAGTGTATGTGTCCAACTTGTAGGAGGTTTCGGGAGTTATCAACCCTTACGTGGTCAGGTAAGTGTTGGACATCCTTCCACCCCAATTTGTGCTCAGTATCACTTAACCTGACCAGGGTTAAGTTCAACTCGCACGTCCAACAAACAATCATTCAATTAATTCTTTTCCAACTGCATATATCTAAAAGTGTACATATATACATTACCTCATTCTTGTATCCATAATATGTATACTTATGTGTTATAAGTTCAAGGTCGTATTTGAATTATACTACCATTTTGTCTAAATATGCACATATGGTTGTTTCCATTAATTAAATGGTATATTGGTACATACATTCGTACCCTTCTGATATTATCATTTCTTTCATTCCAAGTTTCATATAGGGAGATGTAGTATGGATATAGGTGATCCATCCGCACCGTATTATAGTATGGATATAGGTGATCCATCCGCACCGTATTCATAGATATAGTATGGATATAGGTGATCCATCCGCACCGTATTCATAGATATAGTATGGATATAGGTGATCCATCCGCACCGTATTCATGGATATAGTATGGATATAGGTGATCCATCCGCACCGTATTCATAGATATAGTATGGATATAGGTGATCCATCCGCACCGTATTCATAGATATAGTATGGATATAGGTGATCCATCCGCACCGTATTCATAGATATAGTATGGATATAGGTGATCCATCCGCACCGTATTCATAGATATAGTATGGATATAGGTGATCCATCCGCACCGTATTCAATGTCTCCCCATATGATTAGGTTCTCTTAACCTACTTATATCTTCATCAAAGATTTATATTCGGTAGTTGCCCCTCTTTTGTTCTTGTCACGGTTGTTATACTAAATAAGAGAAATTAATTTATGCGATATTGTATAATTGAATTCGAACCATAAGGTTAGAAATTGCTTGGCTAAGTAATATTAACCTTAGCAAACATTTGAAGTAAGAAGGTGTATATATATATATACTTTATATATATACAATTGGTATTTAAATTGGATATAATACGTGTATAAGTAAAAATATTCACATAAAACAAATGTGATAATAATGAATAAATGAACTTACAAGGTAATGAGTATAATGAATAAACTTTCAAAGTTTATTTTGGTGTTATACCAATGTTACATGATCTTAAGATAGGAATCTTAATATAAGTTTGTATATTATATTACAAACTAGTAAGAATAATCACCTTACATAAAATAATGAAATGTAACACTTAATGGAAGGGGTTTTATAATTCACGTATATTTGTATGTGCATAAAGGCGTGACTAATATATGTAGGAAATGCGTATAAAATATGGTTGAGAACCATATAATATTTAATGAGGGGTGTTATAAATGAATAGAGTTGATAAGCTGTAACTTATACAATCAAGAGTAGCATATTGCAAAGTACATGAATTATATAATACCATGTATTATGATGAATGCCGTAAACTAAAGTACTTGGGTAAACTAGTCAAGTCAACATGCTTGACTAAGTCAACTAATTTGACCAAGAGGTCAGGTTGACCAACTTATACCTTGAATGGGAGTTTAAGAAATACCACTGTCACAATACAAGCAACTATATATTATAGGATTAAATCAAATAAAACTTACATGTATAAATATATATATGTGTAAACCGAGAATATATGTATATATATAAGTGTATACAATATGGTTTTAATATCATGAAATGATAAATGATAAGTGTTATGACATCACTATCAATATATATATGCTGTAAATCATACAGTGTAAATTAAAGTATAGTTTATTTAAAATGAATAACGTGATATGTATTATATGGTACAATACCAAATGGTTAAATAATACTGTCATATAACGTTAGTGCATAACGTTGCATGTGTGATCATTTCCTTCATAACCATAGTTAATGCTATACACCTGATCCCAAGGGTTTATCTTCTTTATAACATTGAATTCCACAGTTACCCGTTGCATTGCTTGCGGGCGTTTTTAACAGTTCCTCTTTCGGAACTTGTTCCTCCATGATCGGAACTTAATTCACTATGACACACAACTCCTTTTTATTTGGTCTCCTTGAACAAAATATTCGATAGATGTTTGAACATATTGGCGGATTCATTGCCATTTTTCATATCCGTTTGCCTTGTGGGGTAGGGAATTAATTGAATTCCGTATTATTATACTTTAGTGTGTAACATTGTGTTATGCTTCGTTAAGCATAATAGGTCGTACCAATTTTATGGTGTAATTTTGTCTTGAGCTATATTCTCTTATTTCATTGTCTTACGAGAGGTTTTCTTAAAGTACCCTCTCAAGTGTTCGAATTGTAGAATTTATCTCAATTCCCATCATTGGCTTAATTAATTGCTTATTTTTGGCTTTATTTATTTCATGTATTTTAGGGTATTTCGGTCCTCTTTGCTTGTGTGGTTGGTCCTATCGACTGCTAAGCATGTCGACCCAAGTTGTCGCTAAAATTGGTTCCTCAACGGGTATTATCCTTTTGGCAACGTCGATTGTATAATATAGTCTTTTCTCCTCGGGTTGATTGTGCAACATTAAATAGATGTCAGATCGGGTTTCCCCGAGTAAGAGGAGGCTTTCTACCTCTCCGGCGTTTTTTTCTATGATTTGAAATGGACTCTTGGTACGTAGGGGTTGGGTGTAGGTGTCTGTTAGGTATCCAGTAATTAGTGGGGAAGAATCCTAACTATCGCGCCTCACATGCTAACCCTTAACCCCATTTCCCCGAATTCAGGTTTTCCTATGCTCGGTACTTCTCTGTTCCAGTCATCAGAGCGCAACTACGCTCTGATACCACTTTCTGTAACACCCCCGAATAAATATCCAATAGTACAAAACCAAGCTCCTAGTCATAATACATGATAACTACGCAGCGGATTCTCGATGCCATCCGGGTGCTACAGATGCCAACCACCCACGTGGTTGACAGACCACATCACCAATACTAAGTTACGGTCTGCATGACTGGAAACAGCTCTCGCCAAACTCATATACAAATAAGATACAATTTCAAATATCGAGTGTCTACAACAAATTGCCGAATTATGAACTGAAAATTACATCTCGGGTACATTAAACATATAGCCACATCTTCAAACGTTATGCCTTGATGGACTACCCCCATGGTAGCCATCCCGCCTACGCTCCGTTATCGTCCGGCATAATACCTGTAAAAATTTGGTTTGGGAAGGACTCAGCAAACTACGCTGAGTATGAACGTGTGAAGCCCGTATGTTGCCGGGCCACACGACTACTTGGTCGAATATTATTAAGTCAATTTACATGCTATAAGAAAGCAGTAAAACACACCACAGTACATCATAGTATCATACACACTTAAAGGTAGTAACGCATTAGCAACAACAACCAAGCACAACATGCTGACAACATAGCACATTCAACACGCATCCAAGCACAACGAACTGCTAGTATAACAACAACAATTCATGTAAGTAATAAAACGTGTGCATAGGTATGTTATACCCATGATCCTCACTATGGGATCATTCGAGCGTTGTGTGTTTTCATTTCTTTTCT
Organism: Limonium bicolor; assembly: GCA_023374045.1. Lineage (NCBI taxonomy): Eukaryota > Viridiplantae > Streptophyta > Magnoliopsida > Caryophyllales > Plumbaginaceae > Limonium > Limonium bicolor. The sequence goes on along the minus strand of CM041776.1, from coordinate 344,479,062 downwards.
CTTGTTCCCATAACATGTATTTTCTTTCTCTTTCCATGCACCCGATCAGGGGATATGGTTAGATCCCGTGACCGTATCATGTAGGTGTCAATCTTTCCTGGTTTCTTTAAGGTTTGTTTGTGAATTCTCTTGTCACCCCAAGTTGAAGAACGTCTTCTCCATAGCCAGTCCTCCATTCCCGGCGTCGTGCGTCGAGGAAGCGGGGTCATCTCTAGACTTCAGGATGTGTTCCACCAATAGGTGTTTTACTTTTCATTATCATTATAAGTTCGACACCATAGTGGGTGTCATTAGAAGTCCTCGATAGTTTAAGAGGAGCTTTCTTCTTGTATAGTTGTTTCGTTTTGTTTGCGTAGTTCGTCGCGTTTCATTTCAAGTTCATAAACGAGAAGGGACTAAACTACTGTGTGCGCGTAAATAATATGCAACAATGATATAGCAATCATATAAGCAAGATACACAAGCAATCCAATTTCATGCTTTAATCTTATGGTCATTTTCACACAAAGCACACAGCAAACAAGCCGTGTAACACGGCAACATACGAACCACACATGTCCATACCTTATTCAGAAGCACGTGTCGTCTCACACACGGGGTCTCGATTTGCGTTCGTTACGGACCTAACGTTGATTAAAAACAATGTGTCAATTCATGATTTCATGTGATGACACTTTTCTAGTTTGTCTCATTTATACCGGGTGTTATTCCCTAGATGAACTTTTGAATGCTAAACTTATAGTGGCCCTTAGGACTTTCCAAGTATTAGCCTTAAACTTTATGTCGCTTCTAGGGCATTTATAATGACGTTTTACACGTTAGTTAAGTCCTCTCGTTCACAAATGTTTAGAGTACTTTATGCACCACCTTGTGACAGGTTACCTAGGAAGGATTTCATATCCCCTAAGGTGTATTCCCCCCTTAGCTATATAGGTTAGTACTTTCTTAAACACATTATCATAGTATTACAATCTTTAGAATACTCCTAAAACATGTTTGTACAGAAGCCAAAAGTTACAGACTCTGAGACACAATGTCTGTGTATACCTTTATCGAGTTTCACCTTTAATGTGCCAAACTGAGGACTAACTCTCCCAAAATGTTTTACCAACTCAGCTAAGTGTATTAGTAATGGTTGGGTTCATTATTAGACCAACATCCCATCTTTAACACCTCTGGAAATTGATCATTCAGAGGCACAAGCTTCAGTGAACTGAAACATCAAACATGTGAGTACTTCCATTCCAACTCCTCTTTTATTGCATTAGATGGATTCCTAATTTTTCTGAGGGTGTTTAAACTCTTAGGTAGATGTATTATCACAGTGCTAAGTTCATTCCCAGGCCACTTCAACCCTCTCATAACATCTATATTACCGTTATACAGAGACAACAAATTATAGAAAATCTGAAAACTTAATCTGCATGTTTCTTCTTCCTTCTTTCTTTTAGTTGGTTAAACTGACTTCTAATTTTCCTCAAGATGTTTACCCAACTAGCTAAGTGTCTTAGCAAGATTTTCAACTCAGAAACACCCTAAAACAACACTGTTAATTTTACTAAAACATTCCTATACTGAAACTGGAGAAACTGGAAATTTGAAATCAAGACTCTGCATTCTCCTACTTCTATCACCCTCTTTCATGTGCTAGTTGTTCTCTCTAGCATCCCCCTTCTCATTTATACTTAGTCTAATGTATCGGTAATGTTTTGCACTCAAAATCAACCCAAAACTATGCTGGTAACACTTCTAGAGTTTATTTTACAGAAGCAAAGGTTCCAGACAATTTGTGACGTCAATCTGTGCATTCCTTCCTTTTAACTCCTCTTTTAATGCCCTAAATTAATTTCTAACTTTCCCCCAAAGTATTTACACACTTAGTTAAAAGAATTAGCAAGATCTTAAGCTCATAAACAACTCATTACCACTCTGATCAAATCTCCTGACTCATTTATACAGAAACTACGATGTGACAGAATTTGAAGCAAGGTTTCTGGACACAACTTCACTCCACTCCACTTTCACCGCACTACTGATTCTTAAAGCTTCCCAAGTGTTCATAGCTTGCTTAAGTGTACTAGAACTGTTTTGGGTTCGTTAACAACTCCCTACAACTCCATGCAATCCCTCTGAGGAGTGGTTAATGTAAAACCTGAAAACTGGAAATTATGAACCTGGACTTAGATTATTTTTCTTTGTTTTGTCTTTCTGTTCCATTCATTGTTTTGGTATCTATTCCCCCTCACGTGGGTTATCCTTTTAATGCAGCTCGAAGCCTCAAACAGCACTAGTAATTCTTACTGGAAATCTTTTATACAGAACTAGAAAAACTGGGAAAAAACTAAAACACCAAATGATACTTTCTCTTCTATCTTTCTCTTTACCCACCAACCTGACTTCCAACTTATACTACCTTGTTTTCCCACGTAACTAGGTGATTTAGTGAGGTTCTGAATTCGAAACAAGACCCAAAGCAATCCAGGACTACACCTTCTGTAAGATCTGACTATAAACCTGAGGTAACCGAAAACCTGAAACAAGGAACTGCTACATCAACTGCTCCCTTTTCTTGTTTACATATTGACTTTAAGTTTTTCCCTCGACTTGCCAACACTTAGACCTATATGATAGCAAGGTTTTAAACTCAAGATTAAATCCAGAACCACATGGACAGTTCCTCTGAAACATCGTGATACAGAAGACTTAACAATCTGCTACGAACTGCAACTGATAATTTGATATTTGAACTTCTGTTTCCTTTCTGTTGGTTATCAATCTGCTTGTTGATCTGTCCCAAGTACTCCCTTATCTAATCATGTGCTCTGGCTATATTTCTAATTCAGAAACAGCAAGAACCAAACCTCAGAAACTTCATTACTCAGACTCAAGAATATACTGCAAAAATTGAAACTAAAGCATCGTTATTTCTGTCTTGGATTTTGACTGTCATTCAGTTTTCAAACTCCCATATTTGTTTACCCATTTGGTCACACCTCTTAATATCGTTTTGGCTTCAAAACAACCCTAAGAACTTTGCCAAGGTTACAGTATTATCCTCATACTGAAACAAGAAACTGAAAACTGAAATAGAGACTGAAACATAAAACCCATGGCTTTACTTTTATGTTTGTTTTTCTGTTACTTATCCCGATTTCCAATTTACCCCTAAGTACTCACTTATTTATCCACGCATTCTAGCCATGTTTTAGACCCAGCATCAACCCAAATACCACTATGATTCCCACTGGCATGCTTTTATACTGAAACCAGAAACCTGTAGAAACTGAAAATTCTAAACTGATTCATTACTTTTGTTATTTCCTTTCTGTTCCTTTACCCTGATTTCTAGCTTCCCAAGTCATGTGCTCATTCAGTTAAGTGGTTCCCATGACTTGACTACACGAACAGACCTCAAACCATATTGTTAATGCTACAGAAACCCAAATACTAAACTAAAAGAAACTGACACATGATAATAACGAATTTTTCTTGTGCTGTCTTGATTCTGATATCTGATCCAACCTCCTATCCTCCCAAGTTGTTCAGTTACTCAGCTATGTGCTTTAGCACAGTTTTAAGTAAATTACAAAGCCAACACTAGTCTTATACTGCTTCTGAGGGGTCTGTGTACAGAGGCACTAAATTTCAGAATCGAAACTGACCCTGCACTCTTCTGTTGCTTAAATCTATTTTTCCTAGTTTACCCAGCCGTTTAGTTAAAGGTTTGAGTAACTTAATATAGTTTTAACCCCAGAACTATCTAGGCAATCCCCTTACACCCACTGATGTAATTGATATTCTGTAACAGAAAGGGAAAAACAAAACTGAAAGAAAAGAAAAACCTGATAAACTGAAGAAAGGACGCATGTTTCTTTTCTGTTGTTTTCTCTACGTTCTCAGTTTGTTTCTGCTTTTCCCAAGGTGTTCATACTTTACTTAAGTGCATTACAAATGTTTTAGGCTCATTAATCACTCAACACAGCCTGTTATAGCTCTCTGTAACAGAGTCATACAGAGCTTAAGTTTTTCAGAAGGACAAACTGTAAAATTGGAAATACGGAACTGATATTTCTCTTCTGGTTTTACTTTCATTCTTTAACCTGATTATTAATTTCCCCAGTGTAGACTCAGTTAGTTGTTGATCAAAGTTTTAACTCATTACCGTCACATAACAGTATTGATGTTACAGATTTGGTATAATTATCAGTTTGACAGATTTGCTCCTTTTTTGTGTTTTCTATTTCTGAAGACAGTTCAAGAGTACTCACCAGTGATAGCCAGTTGTTCTTCCTTTTGTAGGTTTAGACACGCTCCCAGACTCCTTGTATTTTGGTTACTTGGCACGGCTGAGAAAAGATCCTCCTAACGTTAGGTGTGATTCATCAGGGAGAGTTATGACAGAAACAGGGAAAAATTCATTTCAGAAATCTCACCCTCTTTGTTAGGTTTCAGAGGGAATCTTTCGCAGCTCTACCTAGAGATCTCTTGAACAAAACCTATAGGGCTTTGTGAGGAAATCAAACATGAAAAGAACTAGGTGTTGAGTAATGAACTTTCAGACAGTAGCATCAACACAGAGGTAATAGGCATGTAGAAGGCATTTCTGAATTACTACCTGAGTTGGGCCTCAATGGAGGATACAGCCGGTGACAGAAGTTAATGGTTCTTTTGGTTTTGTTCTCTGATTACTCCACTCCTCTAGTCATGCATGAACCATCGAGAAAAAGAAGGAGTTAGGCAGCAGTAGATCTCAGACGTGGTAAATAGAAGATGAAATGTAACTCGATAGTACTCACCTTGTAAACCAGGAATCAGAGGGAATTGAAGGTTGTTCCTGCCCATGCAGAAACAATGCAAGGCAGGAGAGTGAAAGAATGGTACCTGGGTTTTATGAAATAGTTAACACAAGGCACGGGGAACAATTTTGCAGAGTTGTGAGAATTTGAACCAAACAGTTTATGCGTGGGAATCTGTAGTGTATGGCTCTGGTGCATAGAATTTTGAACAGAAACAGGTTCTGTCTAGAGACTGGGAACAAGAGGGTGTTGTGGTTTATTGTACCGTTTTCCTTGTTCCAGATACTACCGAGAAGATAGAGTATGGAGATAAATGTTAGATAGGGGAGCTGGGTCTCGGGTTAACAGGAACTGTCACGAGGGAAGTGTCTGTAGTCATATTTTTTTTGTTCTCGATCCAGGCGCGAAACAGAGAGACTGAGAGGGCATGACATAAAGCGATGGCTACTGTGTGTCTGGAAGAGGATTTGGGAGCCACTAGGATGCGCAGATTACAAGAGCAGTCATGGGCATTTGATTAAATATGACACTAGTGTCGCCTGGAGATTCGATTCTCTGGTTTTCTATATTTTTCCTTCGATCTGGTTCTGAACGAGGAAGAAGGAGGAGACTGAGTTGGTTATTATTTTTTTTCTTGTATTTACTTCATTTATTGATACTAGTTTCAATTAGTGTGAGTTAGTTGCTGAATACGAGCACAGCTCACCCGGTCACAGCGTTTATAAGGTATACGAGAGGTCTCGGGTTCGAACCTCAGCGGGAGCGTCCTTGCCCCTTTTTCTGTTTTTTTTTGTAACTATATACATACTATTTATATATATGTAAGACTATATACTATATCGTTTTATATTTACTTGCTTATTGTTACAAGGTTATGCGACGTTATCATTTTATTACAACGTTACGATATCGTAACGTTACATATTTGTAGTTTTCGTATTCGTACATACACATGTATATACATATGCTAGATTTAATTATTCGTACGTTATTTTATGTCCGTATTATAAAACGTGTTATGATTTAATACGTTTAATATTTAGGGGTGTTTCAGCTTACCCCCCTTAAAAGAGACTTCGTCCCGAAGTCTTACTTCTTTAACTTACAATTTCCACTCCTAGCAATCTTAGGGATCCAGTCCATAACTATAATGCTCAGTGCTTCTAAGCACCATGCCACATCAGTGGCTTCATACAAGTTTTCATAGTAGTCCGAGAAGCTAGCAATGAGTATAACATGTTAAAGTGCCAGTCAAGACACACAATGTTCATTCATACAGAGCATACATATACGTACATAACATTTCCACAGGTATACGAACGCAGTTCACACACATAGCATCCAAACATAGCACATCACACGAGCAACAACATAGCAAAAACGAAACACGCCTACCCCCCTTAAAAATGGATTACGCCCACGTAATCCTTTTTATACCATCCTAGAGCCTTGGTTCAAGTTGTTTTAACTCTCATTGAGCATTCTAGTTTCTATGCATTGTAGCTTACAATATGCTGTCATCATAGGCCTTGATCATGTTAAGGGTTTAGTCTCTGTATCCAAAAGGCTCTTATCGGTAGTCGTACTGATCTAGAAACGGATTCGGGTTTAGCCTCTCTAGGTTTAAGGTATTGGCTGATAGGCCACTTGTTACTCAACTGGAAGATGTGCGATATGGTCCACCAGCTTCTGCTGCGCGACTCTGATTACCTTCGGGTTTAGCTTTCCCTTACTAAGTCTTTCAAGGTAGTGGATGGTTTAATTGTTTCTTCCGCCTAGTTTCTTGGCTAACATGGGGTAATTTAATTTGTACACGGTATCTGTGGATTGTATTCTGTCTATTCAGTTCCTTTGGAGACTGGATATTCATGCTTTTGGTGCGCTTTTTAAGCGTCTAGATTTTTGTTTCTGGCTGCCCCTTTTGGGTGTTAATGATTTAGTTCTTGTTATTTGAATGTTATCGACGTGTCACTGTTACCATGATTGGTTTAGTTTTTACTACCGCTCATACTTATGTTTAGTTTTTACAACCCGGTTAGACGTCTTTCATCTCTAAGTATCTTTATTTTTCCAGCCCAATTATGGCTTTGATCCTGTTGGTTGACTTCGATTGGTTTCAGTCAAAAGGTTACTAAATTATATATGTTAGAAATTTCTGTGGTTGCAGCCTCTAAATTTTGAATCATGTATCAATGTATTCTACCCGTTTGTATTATCTACATCGATATCGCATCCTTCTTATTTTGTAGTGTATGTGTCCACTTGTAGGAGGTTTCGGGAGTTATCCAACCCTTACGTGGTCAGCGTAAGTGTTGGACTATCCTTCCACCCCAATTTGTGCTCAGTATCACTTAACCTGACCAGGGTTAAGTTCAACCTCGCACGTCCAACAAACAATCATTCAATTAATTCTTTTCCAACTATGCATATATCTAAAAGTGTACATATATACATTACCTCATTCTTGTATCCATAATATGTATACTTATGTGTTATAAGTTCCAAGGTCGTATTTGAATTATACTACCATTTTGTCTTAAATATGCACATATGGTTGTTTCCATTAATTAAATGGTATATTGGTACATACATTCGTACCCTTCTGATATTATCATTTCTTTTCATTCCAAGTTCTCATATAGGGAGATGTAGTATGGATATAGGTGATCCATCCGCACCGTATTTATAGATATGGATATAGGTGATCCATCCGCACCGTATTCATAGATATAGTATGGATATAGGTGATCCATCCGCACCGTATTCACAGATGTAGTATGGATATAGGTGATCCATCCGCACCGTATTCATAGATATAGTATGGATATAGGTGATCCATCCGCACCGTATTCATAGATATAGTATGGATATAGGTGATCCATCCGCACCGTATTCATAGATATAGTATGGATATAGGTGATCCATCCGCACCGTATTCATAGATATAGTATGGATATAGGTGATCCATCCGCACCGTATTCATAGATATAGTATGGATATAGGTGATCCATCCGCACCGTATTCATGGATATAGTATGGATATAGGTGATCCATCCGCACCGTATTCATAGATATAGTATGGATATAGGTGATCCATCCGCACCGTATTCATAGATATAGTATGGATATAGGTGATCCATCCGCACCGTATTCATAGATATAGTATGGATATAGGTGATCCATCCGCACCGTATTCATAGATATAGTATGGATATAGGTGATCCATCCGCACCGTATTCAATGTCTCCCCATATGATTAGGTTCTCTTAACCTACTTATATCTTCATCAAAGATTTATATTCGGTAGTTGCCCCTCTTTTGTTCTTGTCACGGTTGTTATACTAAATAAGAGAAATTAATTTATGCGATATTGTATAATTGAATTCGAACCATAAGGTTAGAAATTGCTTGGCTAAGTAATATTAACCTTAGCAAACATTTGAAGTAAGAAGGTGTATATATATATACTTTTATATATACAATTGGTATTTAAATTGGATATAATACGTGTATAAGTAAAAATATTCACATAAAACAAATGTGATAATAATGAATAAATGAACTTACAAGGTAATGAGTATAATGAATAAACTTTCAAAGTTTATTTTGGTGTTATACCAATGTTACATGATCTTAAGATAGGAATCTTAATATAAGTTTGTATATTATATTACAAACTAGTAAGAATAATCACCTTACATAAAATAATGAAATGTAACACTTAATGGAAGGGGTTTTATAATTCACGTATATTTGTATGTGCATAAAGGCGTGACTAATATATGTAGGAAATGCGTATAAAATATGGTTGAGAACCATATAATATTTAATGAGGGGTGTTATAAATGAATAGAGTTGATAAGCTGTAACTTATACAATCAAGAGTAGCATATTGCAAAGTACATGAATTATATAATACCATGTATTATGATGAATGCCGTAAACTAAAGTACTTGGGTAAACTAGTCAAGTCAACATGCTTGACTAAGTCAACTAATTTGACCAAGAGGTCAGGTTGACCAACTTATACCTTGAATGGGAGTTTAAGAAATACCACTGTCACAATACAAGCAACTATATATTATAGGATTAAATCAAATAAAACTTACATGTATAAATATATATGTGTAAACCGAGAATATATGTATATATATAAGTGTATACAATATGGTTTTAATATCATGAAATGATAAATGATAAGTGTTATGACATCACTATCAATATATATATGCTGTAAATCATACAGTGTAAATTAAAGTATAGTTTATTTAAAATGAATAACGTGATATGTATTATATGGTACAATACCAAATGGTTAAATAATACTGTCATATAACGTTAGTGCATAACGTTGCATGTGTGATCATTTCCTTCATAACCATAGTTAATGCTATACACCTGATCCCAAGGGTTTATCTTCTTTATAACATTGAATTCCACAGTTACCCGTTGCATTGCTTGCGGGCGTTTTTAACAGTTCCTCTTTCGGAACTTGTTCCTCCATGATCGGAACTTAATTCACTATGACACACAACTCCTTTTTATTTGGTCTCCTTGAACAAAATATTCGATAGATGTTTGAACATATTGGCGGATTCATTGCCATTTTTCATATCCGTTTGCCTTGTGCTGGGGTAGGGAATTAATTGAATTCCGTATTATTATACTTTAGTGTGTAACATTGTGTTATGCTTCGTTAAGCATAATAGGTCGTACCAATTTTATGGTGTAATTTTGTCTTGAGCTATATTCTCTTATTTCATTGTCTTACGAGAGGTTTTCTTAAAGTACCCTCTCAAGTGTTCGAATTGTAGAATTTATCTCAATTCCCATCATTGGCTTAATTAATTGCTTATTTTTGGCTTTATTTATTTCATGTATTTTAGGGTATTTCGGTCCTCTTTGCTTGTGTGGTTGGTCCTATCGACTGCTAAGCATGTCGACCCAAGTTGTCGCTAAAATTGGTTCCTCAACGGGTATTATCCTTTTGGCAACGTCGATTGTATAATATAGTCTTTTCTCCTCGGGTTGATTGTGCAACATTAAATAGATGTCAGATCGGGTTTCCCCGAGTAAGAGGAGGCTTTCTACCTCTCCGGCGTTTTTTTCTATGATTTGAAATGGACTCTTGGTACGTAGGGGTTGGGTGTAGGTGTCTGTTAGGTATCCAGTAATTAGTGGGGAAGAATCCTAACTATCGCGCCTCACATGCTAACCCTTAACCCCATTTCCCCGAATTCAGGTTTTCCTATGCTCGGTACTTCTCTGTTCCAGTCATCAGAGCGCAACTACGCTCTGATACCACTTTCTGTAACACCCCCGAATAAATATCCAATAGTACAAAACCAAGCTCCTAGTCATAATACATGATAACTACGCAGCGGATTCTCGATGCCATCCGGGTGCTACAGATGCCAACCACCCACGTGGTTGACAGACCACATCACCAATACTAAGTTACGGTCTGCATGACTGGAAACAGCTCTCGCCAAACTCATATACAAATAAGATACAATTTCAAATATCGAGTGTCTACAACAAATTGCCGAATTATGAACTGAAAATTACATCTCGGGTACATTAAACATATAGCCACATCTTCAAACGTTATGCCTTGATGGACTACCCCCATGGTAGCCATCCCGCCTACGCTCCGTTATCGTCCGGCATAATACCTGTAAAAATTTGGTTTGGGAAGGACTCAGCAAACTACGCTGAGTATGAACGTGTGAAGCCCGTATGTTGCCGGGCCACACGACTACTTGGTCGAATATTATTAAGTCAATTTACATGCTATAAGAAAGCAGTAAAACACACCACAGTACATCATAGTATCATACACACTTAAAGGTAGTAACGCATTAGCAACAACAACCAAGCACAACATGCTGACAACATAGCACATTCAACACGCATCCAAGCACAACGAACTGCTAGTATAACAACAACAATTCATGTAAGTAATAAAACGTGTGCATAGGTATGTTATACCCATGATCCTCACTATGGGATCATTCGAGCGTTGTGTGTTTTCATTTCTTTTCTCTTGTTCCCATAACATGTATTTTCTTTCTCTTTCCATGCACCCGATCAGGGGATATGGTTAGATCCCGTGACCGTATCATGTAGGTGTCAATCTTTCCTGGTTTCTTTAAGGTTTGTTTGTGAATTCTCTTGTCACCCCAAGTTGAAGAACGTCTTCTCCATAGCCAGTCCTCCATTCCCGGCGTCGTGCGTCGAGGAAGCGGGGTCATCTCTAGACTTCAGGATGTGTTCCACCAATAGGTGTTTTACTTTTCATTATCATTATAAGTTCGACACCATAGTGGGTGTCATTAGAAGTCCTCGATAGTTTAAGAGGAGCTTTCTTCTTGTATAGTTGTTTCGTTTTGTTTGCGTAGTTCGTCGCGTTTCATTTCAAGTTCATAAACGAGAAGGGACTAAACTACTGTGTGCGCGTAAATAATATGCAACAATGATATAGCAATCATATAAGCAAGATACACAAGCAATCCAATTTCATGCTTTAATCTTATGGTCATTTTCACACAAAGCACACAGCAAACAAGCCGTGTAACACGGCAACATACGAACCACACATGTCCATACCTTATTCAGAAGCACGTGTCTCTCACACACGGGGTCTCGATTTGCGTTCGTTACGGACCTAACGTTGATTAAAAACAATGTGTCAATTCATGATTTCATGTGATGACACTTTTCTAGTTTGTCTCATTTATACCGGGTGTTATTCCCTAGATGAACTTTTGAATGCTAAACTTATAGTGGCCCTTAGGACTTTCCAAGTATTAGCCTTAAACTTTATGTCGCTTCTAGGGCATTTATAATGACGTTTTACACGTTAGTTAAGTCCTCTCGTTCACAAATGTTTAGAGTACTTTATGCACCACCTTGTGACAGGTTACCTAGGAAGGATTTCATATCCCCTAAGGTGTATTCCCCCCTTAGCTATATAGGTTAGTACTTTCTTAAACACATTATCATAGTATTACAATCTTTAGAATACTCCTAAAACATGTTTGTACAGAAGCCAAAAGTTACAGACTCTGAGACACAATGTCTGTGTATACCTTTATCGAGTTTCACCTTTAATGTGCCAAACTGAGGACTAACTCTCCCAAAATGTTTTACCAACTCAGCTAAGTGTATTAGTAATGGTTTGGGTTCATTATTAGACCAACATCCCATCTTTAACACCTCTGGAAATTGATCATTCAGAGGCACAAGCTTCAGTGAACTGAAACATCAAACATGTGAGTACTTCCATTCCAACTCCTCTTTTATTGCATTAGATGGATTCCTAATTTTTCTGAGGGTGTTTAAACTCTTAGGTAGATGTATTATCACAGTGCTAAGTTCATTCCCAGGCCACTTCAACCCTCTCATAACATCTATATTACCGTTATACAGAGACAACAAATTATAGAAAATCTGAAAACTTAATCTGCATGTTTCTTCTTCCTTCTTTCTTTTAGTTGGTTAAACTGACTTCTAATTTTCCTCAAGATGTTTACCCAACTAGCTAAGTGTCTTAGCAAGATTTTCAACTCAGAAACACCCTAAAACAACACTGTTAATTTTACTAAAACATTCCTATACTGAAACTGGAGAAACTGGAAATTTGAAATCAAGACTCTGCATTCTCCTACTTCTATCACCCTCTTTCATGTGCTAGTTGTTCTCTCTAGCATCCCCCTTCTCATTTATACTTAGTCTAATGTATCGGTAATGTTTTGCTCTCAAAATCAACCCAAAACTATGCTGGTAACACTTCTAGAGTTTATTTTACAGAAGCAAAGGTTCCAGACAATCTGTGACGTCAATCTGTGCATTCCTTCCTTCTAACTCCTCTTTTAATGCCCTAAATTAATTTCTAACTTTCCCCCAAAGTATTTACACACTTAGTTAAAAGAATTAGCAAGATCTTAAGCTCATAAACAACTCATTACCACTCTGATCAAATCTCCTGACTCATTTATACAGAAACTACGATGTGACAGAATTTGAAGCAAGGTTTCTGGACACAACTTCACTCCACTCCACTTTCACCGCACTACTGATTCTTAAAGCTTCCCAAGTGTTCATAGCTTGCTTAAGTGTACTAGAACTGTTTTGGGTTCGTTAACAACTCCCTACAACTCCATGCAATCCCTCTGAGGAGTGGTTAATGTAAAAACCTGAAAACTGGAAATTATGAACCTGACTTAGATATATTTTTCTTTGTTTTGTCTTTCTGTTCCATTCATTGTTTTGGTATCTATTCCCCCTCACGTGGGTTATCCTTTTAATGCAGCTCGAAGCCTCAAACAGCACTAGTAATTCTTACTGGAAATCTTTTATACAGAACTAGAAAAACTGGGAAAAAACTAAAACACCAAATGATACTTTCTCTTCTATCTTTCTCTTTACCCACCAACCTGACTTCCAACTTATACTACCTTGTTTTCCCACGTAACTAGGTGATTTAGTGAGGTTCTGAATTCGAAACAAGACCCAAAGCAATCCAGGACTACACCTTCTGTAAGATCTGACTATAAACCTGAGGTAACCGAAAACCTGAAACAAGGAACTGCTACATCAACTGCTCCCTTTTCTTGTTTACATATTGACTTTAAGTTTTTCCCTCGACTTGCCAACACTTAGACCTATATGATAGCAAGGTTTTAAACTCAAGATTAAATCCAGAACCACATGGACAGTTCCTCTGAAACATCGTGATACAGAAGACTTAACAACCTGCTACGAACTGCAACTGATAATTTGATATTTGAACTTCTGTTTCCTTTCTGTTGGTTATCAATCTGCTTGTTGATCTGTCCCAAGTACTCCCTTATCTAATCATGTGCTCTGGCTATATTTCTAATTCAGAAACAGCAAGAACCAAACCTCAGAAACTTCATTACTCAGACTCAAGAATATACTGCAAAAATTGAAACTAAAGCATCGTTATTTCTGTCTTGGATTTTGACTGTCATTCAGTTTTCAAACTCCCCTATTTGTTTACCCATTTGGTCACACCTCTTAATATCGTTTTGGCTTCAAAACAACCCTAAGAACTTTGCCAAGGTTACAGTATTATCCTCATACTGAAACAAGAAACTGAAAACTGAAATAGAGACTGAAACATAAAACCCATGGCTTTACTTTATGTTTGTTTTTCTGTTACTTATCCCGATTTCCAATTTACCCCTAAGTACTCACTTATTTATCCACGCATTCTAGCCATTTTAGACCCAGCATCAACCCAAATACCACTATGATTCCCACCGGCATGCTTTTATACTGAAACCAGAAACCTGCAGAAACTGAAAATTCTAAACTGATTCATTACTTCTGTTATTTCCTTTCTGTTCCTTTACCCTGATTTCTAGCTTCCCAAGTCATGTGCTCATTCAGTTAAGTGGTTCCCATGACTTGACTACACGAACAGACCTCAAACCATATTGTTAATGCTACAGAAACCCAAATACTAAACTAAAAGAAACTGACACATGATAATAACGAATTTTTCTTGTGCTGTCTTGATTCTGATATCTGATCCAACCTCCTATCCTCCCAAGTTGTTCAGTTACTCAGCTATGTGCTTTAGCACAGTTTTAAGTAAATTACAAAGCCAACACTAGTCTTATACTGCTTCTGAGGGGTCTGTGTACAGAGGCACTAAATTTCAGAATCGAAACTGACCCTGCACTCTTCTGTTGCTTAAATCTATTTTTCCTAGTTTACCCAGCCGTTTAGTTAAAGGTTTGAGTAACTTATATAGTTTTAACCCCAGAACTATCTAGGCAATCCCCTTACACCCACTGATGTAATTGATATTCTGTAACAGAAAGGGAAAAACAAAACTGAAAGAAAAGAAAAACCTGATAAACTGAAGAAAGGACGCATGTTCTTTTCTGTTGTTTTCTCTGCGTTCTCAGTTTGTTTCTGCTTTTCCCAAGGTGTTCATACTTTACTTAAGTGCATTACAAATGTTTTAGGCTCATTAATCACTCAACACAGCCTGTTATAGCTCTCTGTAACAGAGTCATACAGAGCTTAAGTTTTTCAGAAGGACAAACTGTAAAATTGGAAATACAACTGATATTTCTCTTCTGGTTTTACTTTCATTCTTTAACCTGATTATTAATTTCCCCACTGTAGACTCAGTTAGTTGTTGATCAAAGTTTTAACTCATTACCGTCACATAACAGTATTGATGTTACAGATTTGGTATAATTATCAGTTTGACAGATTTGCTCCTTTTTTTGTGTTTTCTATTTCTGAAGACAGTTCAAGAGTACTCACCAGTGATAGCCAGTTGTTCTTCCCTTTGTAGGTTTAGACACGCTCCCAGACTCCTTGTATTTTGGTTACTTGGCACGGCTGAGAAAAGATCCTCCTAACGTTAGGTGTGATTCATCAGGGAGAGTTATGACAGAAACAGGGAAAAATTCATTTCAGAAATCTCACCCTCTTTGTTAGGTTTCAGAGGGAATCTTTCGCAGCTCTACCTAGAGATCTCTTGAACAAAACCTATAGGGCTGTGTGAGGAAATCAAACATGAAAAGAACTAGGTGTTGAGTAATGAACTTTCAGACAGTAGCATCAACACAGAGGTAATAGGCATGTAGAAGGCATTTCTGAATTACTACCTGAGTTGGGCCTCAATGGAGGATACAGCCGGTGACAGAAGTTAATGGTTCTTTTGGTTTTGTTCTCTGATTACTCCACTCCTCTAGTCATGCATGAACCATCGAGAAAAAGAAGGAGTTAGGCAGCAGTAGATCTCAGACGTGGTAAATAGAAGATGAAATGTAACTCGATAGTACTCACCTTGTAAACCAGGAATCAGAGGGAATTGAAGGTTGTTCCTGCCCATGCAGAAACAATGCAAGGCAGGAGAGTGAAAGAATGGTACCTGGGTTTTATGAAATAGTTAACACAAGGCACGGGGAACAATTTTGCAGAGTTGTGAGAATTTGAACCAAACAGTTTATGCGTGGGAATCTGTAGTGTATGGCTCTGGTGCATAGAATTTTGAACAGAAACAGGTTCTGTCTAGAGACTGGGAACAAGAGGGTGTTGTGGTTTATTGTACCGTTTTCCTTGTTCCAGATACTACCGAGAAGATAGAGTATGGAGATAAATGTTAGATAGGGGAGCTGGGTCTCGGGTTAACAGGAACTGTCACGAGGGAAGTGTCTGTAGTATTTTTTTTTGTTCTCGATCCAGGCGCGAAACAGAGAGACTGAGAGGGCATGACATAAAGCGATGGCTACTGTGTGTCTGGAAGAGGATTTGGGAGCCACTAGGATGCGCAGATTACAAGAGCAGTCATGGGCATTTGATTAAATATGACACTAGTGTCGCCTGGAGATTCGATTCTCTGGTTTTCTATATTTTTCCTTCGATCTGGTTCTGAACGAGGAAGAAGGAGGAGACTGAGTTGGTTATTATTTTTTTTCTTGTATTTACTTCATTTATTGATACTAGTTTCAATTAGTGTGAGTTAGTTGCTGAATACGAGCACAGCTCACCCGGTCACAGCGTTTATAAGGTATACGAGAGGTCTCGGGTTCGAACCTCAGCGGGAGCGTCCTTGCCCCTTTTTCTGTTTTTTTTTGTAACTATATACATACTTATTTATATATATGTAAGACTATATACTATATCGTTTTATATTTACTTGCTTATTGTTACAAGGTTATGCGACGTTATCATTTTATTACAACGTTACGATATCGTAACGTTACATATTTGTAGTTTTCGTATTCGTACATACACATGTATATACATATACTAGATTTAATTATTCGTATTTTATGTCCGTATTATAAAACGTGTTATGATTTAATACGTTTAATATTTAGGGGTGTTGTTTCATAAATTAAGCCCGAAAACATTGGGTTTTAATACCAAGAAAATCATTTATAACATACAAGGTAAGATTATTACCTTAAGGTATAATTTTGTGTCACAAAAGTTAATTATGATGCATATAAAATCTAGCCGAATACTCTAGGTATAAAATGCTTAATTTTGAGCCTATAATCATTCTAAGTCATTAGCATGATTTTTAGAAGTGTTATATGGCTTATATACATTTATATGTATTTATTATAAGGTATAAATCAAGTTTTAAAACCATATGGTAAATATTTGTAAAAGCTGAAAATAAAATGGGTTAATTGGTGATTTTTGAAGTATATTAGCTTATATTATAATTTTGGGGGGTTAAAAATAGCTACAAGTATTTAAATGGCTAGCTTATTAATTTATGTGGTGGCTAAAATGTAAATTTTGAAAAGTTTGGTGTTCAAAATATAAAAGCCGAGAGTTAAAAGGTTTATTTGGTATAGTTATGATATAATATAAGGTAGGAATTAATATTATGAATTTTGGTGAATTTAAGTAAGTATAAGTGTTAAAATAACAATTTATAAAGTTTTGGGGCTATTTTGTAATTTATGGAAAATATAGTGCATACTAAAACATATATGTTTTTCTGGGTGTATCAAAGTATTAATTATGAAATTAAGTCTTGGTCAATGTGTTGACCAAAAACTTTGGGTTAAAATGATTTATGACATGAAATATTAAGTTTATAAAGGTTTTGGGGTGAATATGTAATTTATAAGAATTAATATGTAAAACCGAGTTAGACATGGGGCGGAAATGTAATTTATAAAGAGTATATGGGACATTTCGGTTATTTAAAAGAATTTAGTATTAAAACTATAGTTTATAAGTTAATATGTAACTTATATAAAGTTTTGGGGTTAAATTGTAAATATAGGAAAAGTATATGTTGAAACCGAAAGTATATGGGATTAAATAGTAATTTATAAAAGTTAGAATATTTGGTTTGTAATTACCGAAAGTTTAAAGTGGTTAATTAGTAATTTAAAAAAGTTAATGTGTCCAAAATATAAATACTGAAATTATAAGGTTAGTTTTGTAATTAAATAAAGAAAGGAATTAAAACTAGGTAATATAATGTATTATAGTATATTATGGAGTATAATGTAAAGTTTATAAAATGATTGTGGGTATAATAAAAATAACCAAATGATATTGATATATGGACTAAGTGAAAATAATTATGGGTATATGAATAATGAGATAAAGATATATAATACAATGGAAAATTCATTATCACATGTGGTTATCACATAAAATAACAGACTGTTAAACTACCTCGAACCACTGTACAATAATAGGGAGAAAATAAAGAACATACGTGGTTAGTATACCACGAGTATTAGTTCTGTAGTGACAGTACTGTAATACTTAGTGAATAGTTGTATTAACGTTACCCGGTATTGCATGTAAATATAACAGCGTACGGGAAGAAAACTACTAAAGCGTGAACTGCCAAGCTAGCAACTTACATGGTGAACGGTATGTTAATTGTGTGGTATGAATGTCCTAAGGATTTTCCTGAGGTCCAGACGTTGTGTGTTTGATTGTTAAGAGCGATATCTGTGATTTATGCATATGATATTGTATACTGTATTGCTCGACACCATTGCATTTTATCTTTGCGCGAACGTCTTATGACTGGAAGTTTATACATCTAAATTCAAGCAAGACTAGGTGACCTTTAGGTATTATTTAACCTAACTAATGGTCAACTGTTATAGTCTTAACTCAAGGATTGGATATTGTATCACTGACTAAAGGGCTAACTTATAAAGAGAGGAATCCAGACTGTTTCGACTTTCTGGTTGCGCATCGTGATCACTACGAGAGACTATATCAAGAGTCACTCAAGGGAATCCATTATCCACATTCGATGATGGCAGAGGGCACTGCTGTTGGTGCACAGGTTCGACCGGATCGGTCAAAATAATTATCCAGGGCCATAAGCTCAGCTGGTAACGGTTCCTTTGGAACCCAGGGGATTACTGTCCATTGATAAATTATTAAGGGTTGTCCTAACATGACGCCTGAGGTGGAATTTAATTGGAAGGTTAAGTGATTGGTTTAAAGGATATGGGCCATGTGGCCAACTAACAAGTACAGTTAATTAATATGTGTATCTTGTTTGGTTACTGTTATGGATTCTTGGTGTTGAGTATTGGTTGTTGTTTACTACTATGCACCAATGTTTGCAGGTGAACTATTGTGTGTTTATTTAACATTACAGTTATTACTATTGTTGTAAAATGGATTATCATGTAATGAATCTAATATCAAGATGGCTAAACGACTTAAGGAACCTAGATGACTTAGGACTACATTTAGCATACCAGCATATCGTTTCCTAAGCCCTTCAATGGGCAAAACATTTCAGGTTACTGATTGAAGATACAAGCCGGAGAGCGGGGCACAGGGTAGCTGATGTGTTTCAATAAACACTTGTAGTTTTATTATGTACTGTATTTTGGAGTTTGTTGTATTTCATTTAGTTGTTCAGTTTGGATTTGCTTTGTAAGTTTAAGTATGCTCAGTATCTTGTTCATCACAACGGTGAGGAGTTGAAGTTGTGGGTGGAGTAAGGTCTTGTTGCTCACATGGGTGAGTAACGGCGTGTAACACCAACGTTAGATAGATTTTATTTCCGCTGCGAATGTTATTTATTATGCTACGACGTTATTACAGGTTTAGGACTATGGATGTTACAGGTAGAGGATAAGTGTGAATCGTCACACTAGCGTTTTCGTCGGTGAATGGTATGTGGACGGTGTGGTCTAAATTATCCTGAGGGCTTCCTCTGGTTCAGACATTATTGTTGTATTTAAGAATGACGTGTGTGTGTGTGTGTGTGTGTGTGTGTGTGGTGTGTGTTGGGTGCGTTGTGTGTATGTGTGTGTGTGTGTGTGTGTGTGTGGTGTGTGTGGGTGGTGTGTGTGTGTGGTGTGTGTGTGTGTGTGTGTGTGGTGTGTTGTTGTGTGTGTGTAGTGGGGTGTGTGGTGTGTGTGTGTGTGTGTGTGTGGTGTGTGGGTGTGTGTGTGTGTGGTTGTGTGTGTGGGTGTGTGTGTGTGTGGTGTGTGTGTGGTGTGTGTGTGTGTGTGTGGTGTGTGTGTGTTGTGGTGTGTGTGTGTGTGTGTGTGTGTGTGTGTGTGTGTGTGTGGTGTGTGTGTGTGTGTGTGTGTGTGTGTGTGTGTGGGTGTGGTGTGGTGTGTGTGTGTGTGTGTGTCGTTGTGTGTGTGTTGTGTGTGTGTGTGTGTGTGGTGTGTGTTGTGTGGGTGGTGTGTGTGTGTTGTGGGTGTGTGTGTGTGTGTGTGTGGGTGTGTGTGTGTGGTGTGTGTGTGGGTTGTGTGTGTGTGTGGTGTGTGTGTGTGTGTGTGTGTGTGTGGTGTTGTGGTGTGTGTGTGGGGTGGTGTGTGTGGGGGTGTGTGTGTGTGTGTGTGTGTGTGTGGTTGTGTGTGTGTGTGGTGTGTGTGTGGTGTGTGTGTGTGTTGTGTGTTGTGTGTGGTGTGGTGTGTGTTTGGTGTGTGTGTGTGTGTGTGTGTGTGTGTTGTGTGTGTGTGTGTGTGTGTGTGTGTGTGTGTGTGTGTGTGTGTGTGGATTAAATGTATACCTGTTTTTTATCGCATCGTTACTATTATGCGCGAACGTCCTTTCGGACTAATACTACGTTGACTATAGATCGGCTTATATAAACATACATATACGAGTAGGGAAATGAAGTTGTTGTTATCCAATATAATACGTTTAGTATTATAATTATATATTAACCTAGGTAAATTACTTAGGTACGAGACACGACTATGTCGGTCTCTAGAGCTTGGATCTCAAACATGAATGTGACCTAGACTATTTCTAGGTAAGTGCATAACACCCTGAGAGCTGCCATATTAAATATGAACTCTCCATAACCTAAGACTACACTTTAGGTAATTGATTAACAAATTAATCACACATTGGAGGTTTGGTGTATGAGGGAAACCCAGTGCAGTCTTGGACTAACTGGTTGCGCATAGTGATCACAATAGAGTGGATGACTGGTATAGGTCTACTCACATGGTATTCCATATGATCACAGTGATCATTGGACGGAGTTCGCATGTAAAGGAAATGGTTTCAGCCGTTGGTGTCCCGCCATATAATAGGTGACATAAGAAGGATTCAGAGTTCCCACGTTATGGGTATGGTTACTAGCATTGGTGTCCCGCCATATAATAGGTGACAACAGGAGTATGTTTGGAGGACAAGTAATCTATTAACAAGATGTATGTCAATGGATAAGGATAACCAAGTGTGCTAATTGCTAAATGTAACCTAATCAATATTGCGAGATCTAAATCATCCCCATACGTGTGAATAGCTTAAAGCGGGCCTTAAAGGCCTGGTGACAAGTGTCGTTCATTATTAGTGACTATCGCATTGTTTCCGTGGTTGCTCATTTATTGTATTTGTTTGTGTGCATGATTACTTGTGGAATGTAGTGAATGTGATGGTTGAGTTATTCAGTGTTTACGCATGATTCCTTATAGCATTTATTATAATTGTAAACCGGACAAGCATGAAATCAATCTAATGCTAAGACGGCTAATACGACATAAGTGACCATTAGAGTCCAATAGCATACCTAGCATACTCAACGTTTTTCGCTGAGCCTCTACAGCGTTTGTCAGGTTAAAGGTCGAGCTATGAAGCCGGAGTGCGGGACTTCTGGGTAGACGACGACACCTTCATATTTATCACACTTTTTGGAATTAGATGTATCTAGCGCGTTGTAAATACTGTGATTAATTTAGATGTTCACTTGTCATATGAATCAGTTGTAATTAGGATGATGTAGTAGACATCTCGTTCATCACTGCGGTTTATTATTGTTGTTGTTGTTATTATTTAGTTTCTGCTTCATTACTCGCATGAGCGAGTAATGGCATGTGACACCCAAGTGAGGATTATTATCGTTTAGACTTCATTGTAAGACGTTTTTAATTATGCTACGAGAGAGATTATCATGGGTTTAATGAGTGGGGTGTTACAACACCATCATATACCACCACAGTGGCGTCTTTTTGAAGCCCGATTTGCTAATCCAACCATCCACCAACCGGTACTTGAACTGCCTCAGATATGTCGCTAGAAGTGACATTATCCTAGTCCGAAGGTCATCCGCGACTTTGTACCACTTCTGCACCATCTGTCACATGATGTCTTTGTCCGCCTTTTCTTGCTCATTCCAATCCTTATTAATAGAGCAGTGGGATTTTACCATCAATCCCAAGTAAGAAGCAAACTGATGCTTTGACCCACCAGAATGTCTAAGGTACTTGTCCCAGACCAAATCAATGGAAGAATCCTTCTTCACCTTCAAACCACGGGTCAGTCCATGTCCCTTCCAGGGGTTTTGCGAAGTAGATGCAGCTGGTGGTTCTTCAGCAGGAACGTCATCATCGATATCATCCAACCCCAATAGTACCTCCTCCTCAACTCTATCGTCAGGATCCAAATCTGAAAATAATCAATAACAACAAGGTTAATACAAATATTTACTTAATCAAATGTTGAAATATGACAAAATGAAAACTGTTTAATTTATATATAATATATAACATTGCCAACAAGACTTACATAATAACATTTCATCGTTCCATCCATAATCCTTCATTGTGATCGGACCTTCTACATTCAAAATTAGTTACACTGTCCACCTCCATCGCCAACCGAATAGGTACCTTTGTTTCATCTTCACAATCGTATTCATCCTCATCAACTACATCATCAATCCCAACTATTGATCTTTTACTCTGCAACACAATAGACCATCTGGGATTACACTAATCACGACAGTAGAATACTTGTTTTGCCTTTGACGCAACAATAAAGGGCGCATCAGTAGGAGCCACTATCGTTAAGTCAACTAGCTTCATACCATGGTCCTCCGCACGATATCCGTGTTTGTTGTCCACCCATTTACAATGAAATATACAAGTTTCATAACTAGTGTAATTCAAGACCCAGGTATCTTCAATAACACCATAATATTCTTTCTTCAGTGCAGTAAGACTTGTCCCTGTTTAAATATATTGTGAAGCGATAAGATACACACCACTGTTTTGGTTTGTCGATATACGATCTTGACGTTCAATGTAAAAAGAAAATCCATTTACATCATATCCTTCATAAGACAACACATCGAGATTTTGATCGAGTGCCAACAACTGGATCATTTCATTCACGTTCCCTGAATGTCCGTACAACACCCTCTGTCTGAACCACTTAACAAATGTTGTATTCTACTCTTTTTTCAATTTGGCATTACTCGTTTTTGGGTGTTTTGTTTTGAGGTATGCTAGGTGTGTTAGAAATATTGTGGGGGGAGGAATAGACCCAACGGATGGAATTATATAAAATACCCATATAGACTAGCAAGCCCAATAACCCATGAGGTTTCTCCCACAACCAATTGACATTAGGTGGAGTAGTTCTAGGCTATATGTGCTACTGGCTAGCTATATAATTTTTCAATGTGGGACTCACACTTGATCTCCAACATCCCCCCTCAAGGGTGAGTCTCTTACCTCTACAGCCTCCCACATTGCACCCTGTTTGGACCCCACTTGGTACTGGCCCGGTCTCTTCCCCGTGACACAGTCCAATTCTACGGTACTGGTCCGGTCTTTTCTCCGTGACACAGTCTGTTTTTTACTTGGGTTTCTATTAGACAGTGGTGCATTACCCAAGGCAGAAACCGAGCTCTGATACCATGTTGGAAATATTGTGTGGGGGGGGGGGGGGAGGAAAAGGCCCAACGGATGGAATTATATAAAATACCTATAGACTAGCAAGACCCAATAACCCATGAGGTTCCATCCTAAAACCAATTACCATTAGGTGGAGTAGCTCTAGGCTATATGAGCTACTTGATAGCTATATAATTTTTCAATGAGGGACTCACACTTGATCTCCAACAAGGTGTGCCTCGAAATATGGTTCGACACTTTCAGAATGGTTCAACACAACCAGGTGTGCCTTGTTCCATGTATCAATATCAACTGTGCATAATTTTTTCCATAGGTACCAACACCTTTAAGCCTGCCATCATGTCTTACTTTTGGTAATCCAATAACATCAACACCCTGTAAGTAGTGAGTGTAGAAGTCAACCACCTCCTCTGTTACTGTCCCTTCAATTATGCTTCCCTCTGGACGCTGACGGTTTTTCATTTCCTTTTTCAGTATACCCATATATCTCTCAAATGGATACATGCATCGAATGTATGACGGACCACACTATTTGATCCCTCTAACAAGATGAACACATAGATGCACCATAATATCAAAAAACGAAGGAGGAAAATACATCTCCAAATGACACATGGTGATCACAAGGTCATTCTGTAGTTTATCCAGCGTCTCCACATCAAGCACTTTACACGAAATCCCTTTGAAGAAAACACATAAATTTGTAATAGTTTATCTGACATCAGTTGGAAGGATCCCACGGATTGCAACCAGAAGTAAGTGTTGCATCAGCACATGATAGTCGTGAGACTTCATCCATACCAATTTAAGATCAGACATTGATACCAAACTTTATATGTTTGATGAGTAACCAGATGGCACTTTAATATCACGAAGAGAGCTACACAATTTTTTTTCTCTTCTTTGGATAATGTGTGACAAGCGGGAGGCAAGAATGTCAATTTCCCTCTTTGTTGTGGCTCGAGTTCTTCTCGTATACCCAATTCAACCAAATCTTTCTACTCTTAAAATGGTCTTTAGTCTTGCATTTCACGTTTAGTAGTGTCTCACTAACACTTTCACCAATGTTTTTCTCCACATGCACAGCATCAATACAATGTCTCACCTCTACATGTTGCCAATATTCAAGTTCCCAAAATATTTATTTTTTCTTCCAGATGCTCTATTCAGTGGCTTTAGTTGGTGGACCGAAGTTGTTCACAACATTCTTTAATTGGTTGTAAGTCTCAACAGCAGATAGTGGTGGTCATGCGACTGCATGATCGGTTTTTCCATTAAACTCTTTCGTCATCTTACGGTATTTGTGACCTTTTGGGAGGAATTTCCGATGGCCCGTGTACACATTTTTGCCACTGTGTTTCAATCTTATGCTGTAAGTTCTATCTCCACATATAGGGCACGCTAGTGCTCCTTTAATTGTGTATCTTGAGAGGTTGTCGTATGCAGGGAAATCATTGATTATACAAAACAACATATCCCGGTGCGTGAAGTTTTTCATACCGTATGAATCATACACTATTTCACCTTCATTCCACAAGAGTTGTAAATCGTCAATAAGTGGTTGCAAAAACACATCAATTTTGTTTCCTAGTTGTTTTGGACCCGATATCAACAGAGAGAGAAGAATATGTATGGCTTTCATGCATAACCATGGCGGCAGATTGTATATCGTCAATAAAATAGGCAAAGTACTGTGTATGCTGCTCAAAGTGCCATAAGGGTTCATCCCATCTGTGCATAAGCCAAGTCTTAAGTTTCTTCGATCTGTACCGAACCGAGGGTATATTCTGCCAATGTTTCTCCATTGTGGTGAATCGGCTGGATGTCTCAATTTACCATCGTCCTTTCTATGTTTAGCATGTCATCGAAGGTTCTCAGCATCTTTTTGAACTGCAAACAAACGTTTGAATCGTGGAATTATCGGCAGATACCACAACACCTTCGCAGGAGAACCCACTTTAGTGCTTATATGGTTTGTCTCATCCTTTTTTACATAATGTGATTCCCCACATTCAGAGCAACGGTCATCCAACTCATTCTTCTTCCAGTACAACATACACCCATTTGGACAAGCATGTATTTTTTTGTATTCCATACCCATTGGAACACATTAACTTTTATGCTTCATAAGTTGTTGTGGGTATAACATTGTCCTCTGGTAGTATATCCTTAAACAGTTGTAACAGAGCTGTAAAACTGACATCGCTCCATCCATACCTCACCTTCAAATTGAATAGTTTTAGGACAACGCTCAATTTGTTTAGCTTCTGTGTATCACATCCACTGTACTATGGTTCCTTCATGCTTTGAGTTTGTTGGAAAAATGTTGTTCAACATCTTCCATCATTGCGTTAAGGTCATCCTCATCTGAACCACTAACTACTAAATCATCTTGAGTATCCCCATAATTGTGTGAAACATCCATTTCTGATTGTTTTGAAACAACGTTATGATCAGCACATTCAAACACTTGTACTGAATGTTGACCATGTAGTAGTGTTATGGCTTCATAATCTCCTGTAAACCCTCTACGAATCAGATGATCCTTAATCTTATCCATACCTCAGTATTTGAAGTCGTTCTTACAATCAGTACAAGGACATCGAATATATCACTTATCCGTTGGTTTAAGATTGTCAACAAGGACTTTGAAAAATTTATTGACCCCTTGTAGGTACTAGATGTCCAATTTGTCACTGTACATCACTGAGCGCTCCTTCTCCTTTTTCAACACACACTAGATGTCGTGAACTCATTCCACTGATCTCCACTTTTTTAATTTACAGATTTACAACCTAAACCTATCCAATCACATTCGATCTCACCTAACAAGTTAATAATATAGAGTTCACTAAAATTTTCGACAGAATTACCCTACAGTTCTTCTAGTGTATATATATATACACTAGAAGAACACTAGGGTGATGCAACTGAAATTATCATTGATCTGTATATTATAAACTCATTCACAACCTAGATGGGGAGATCAAAGGTCATTGGACAGTCCCAACAAGGACTATCTAAGACATACCTCTATCAGGTAATTATATGTTTGAGTTGATTTTCCATAGTTTAATAGAAAAACAAGAATAATTGAAACATTTTAAATACCAATCCGATGAGTACTGATGGTCAGAGCAGACAACACAAGATAGAAGAGAGACAAGTAGATAGTCTAACCGTAGTAACACCTATTCAATGAAATTAGAATAAAGTTAAATTCTGGAAAAAAAATTGGCATGAACTTTGCGTATTTTTAGATACTGCACACTTTTTTAGGCAAAAAAGTACAATAGTAGCACCATTCTTAGCAAACCACACAAATTAGGCATCATCAGATAGGCAAGTATGCATATATTAAATGTATATATATGATCAGTGAACAAAAGCAACCGCCCCATTTCAAATTAATCGCACATTTCACCACACTATGCAATATATTTCCTAATAATTGTGGAATAAAAATAGAATTTAGTATAAGCTTTATTTGTGACATTAATATATATATATATATATATATATATACATATAAGTATTTGTTTTTATTATCGTTTTGTTATTGTGTAAAATCATAATCAGAAATGCTAGTGTTATTACCGGTTATGTTTGCTCTCCTCGTCTTAATATGATTGTCTTCTACCTCAAAGCAACATGTAAATCAACTTTCAAGATGTTAATTAGTTGGCAACAAAAAAAATTGCTAGCACTAAGCTAGGTTACTACCGTGGGTTATGATCAGGCAAGCTGGTGGAAGAGGTTGACGGGGCAGCAGTGTGGGTGACAACCAGTTGTAGGGCAAAATAGTGTTGAAACTTTCTTGCTAACTATGGGCAGTGAACCCAATCATTGTAGTACAACAAGGTCGTATCCACAGGGACTTCGTAACTATCTAGCTAATTATAAGCTTAGTAAATGTGCAAGAGGATATATACAAAAGTGCATAAATGTAAATTAGGGGTTTTGGGTTTTTGGGTTGTAATTGGAGAAATAAAGAAAAGCAATAAACACTAAACTAACTATCTAGGATAGGTGTAGCCCGGGATGGATATTTGCACCCGTCCTCCCCTTACTACCGATTGTCGAACCTCGAACTCATAGCTAAACCACAGGAACGCTTAATTAATTAGCAACCTAATCTAGGCCTACTAATCCTAACCAATTTAATCGAGACTTCTCATTCTGCTAAGCCCCGGGTCAATCGATAGCACTAAGCTCAAGTTCCACTAAGGTTGCAATGTAGTCTAATCTCAAAATTATCGAAATCAGAGTACACCGTTTTAGTCTCTGACAGTTTAGGTTTCTATCTCTGAATAACATTTTGATAGAATCCCACAATAATGCTAAACTAATCGGTAGGCCAAACCAACCAATTTAACACATAGAAGACAAATTGAGCAAAACCCTTAACAAATCCCCAAATCATGAGCAACAAGTTTAGAAGTCATAAACACTCAATAATCATCTTCATTAAGCTCAAAGACTAAAATAGAGCACAAACAAGTTCAAGATTCAACAATGGAGTTTAGGGATTTTGGGACAAAATCCCCAATCCCTAGCTACAAATGATTCTACACAGCCATAGGAGAGAAAATAAAAGAGCAAGGGATAGAAGTAGCCATTAATGGAGCTTAGAAGGAGGTGAGCTTCTCTTCTCTTCTCCTCCTTCTCTCTTCTCTCTTCTCTTCTTCTTCTCTTCTCCTCTTCTTTTCTCCCTTGGAATCGCCTCTTTTTTCTCTGTTTTTGGGGCGGAACCGAGCTGAATGAAGAATGGGGAAGTTTTTCCCAAAATTCCCCATTTTAAAATGCAGATCTGGGCAAAATTTCGACCCGTCCGACCCACCTTGGGTCAGACCCGTGGGTCGGTCGCGTCCAGGAGCAATTTCGGGGCCAAAAACGCGTTTTTTAAAGTCCGTCCGACCCAGGGTCCGACCCAGACTATGGGTCAGACGATTCCAGTAGCTCGGGGACAAAAATCACGTTCTTTTAAAAGTCCGACCGACCCACGTCCGACCCAGACCTATGGGTCGGACGGTTCCAGTAGGATAACTTCGAAATGCTGTATCTTCTTCGTTACAGCTCCGATTTTGGATCCGTTTGCGCCCACGCGTTCCTCTCTTCATCTACTTACTCCTATCTATGTTATTCCTCCTGTTTAAACAATAAATGTGTAAGACACCAATGAAACACAAAACTAGAGGAAAACAAGCCAGAGTGGAGAAATGAGCATGAAAAGTGTTGATTAAACATATGAAATACTCCCCTAAAACATGCTCATTTAGACACTCATCACACCCCCACACTTACCTTTTTGCTTGTACTCAAGCAAAACCAAGCCCCCAAGCAAGTAAGGAATGCTCAATACTAACAAATACTAACATGAATTGTAGGATAAGAAGAAGCAAAAAGTGATTAAAACCTTTGAGGAGTGTGAACCAACTCTTAGTGGTGGCATGGGTGAACTTAGGGGAAAAACAAAAACTAGAGTTTCAGGGTATGATCCGGAGTGCTTCAAAGTTCTAAAGATTAGGTAACTTGGAGAGCTTTTACCATGGCCAACTTCTCTCAAGAATGGGCATTGAGAAGAAAACAAAAGGAAAAATAGATTTATGCATTTTTTCACTTTTGCATAAGAGATGACGAGATAAAATTTTGGCATCAAGCCTTTGCATTTAAGAACACTCAACTCTCATTGTTGGTTGCCAATGGCGTCTCACAAGTCCCTTAAAGGATTTTCACAAAGAAGCACCCCTTAGCAATCCCTAAGAAAGAAGACAGAAGGAACCCCAAAGCAATAAAAATCCAACCATATAAGATCACTTGGCCACACCGCATGTAAAATGCTCCTCAAAAGCAATCAAACAGAAAAATTTAAGCATTTATCCCACAACTCATAATAGTATTTGTTCTTAATGAGAACAACTCACAACACAAGGGTCCAAGTTTTTTATTTTGGACAATCGCAAGATAAGCATGAAGTATTAAGCATTTAAGCACACAATTCACCGAAAAGGTCACTCCCCCACACTTAAATTGAACAATGTCCTCATTGTTCACCAAACAAACCGGGGAAGGTTTCAGAAGACCTTTTCAGGAAGCAGGCAAAAGAGGAAACACAAGGGACATAAACACCATTATACCACAGCAGCTATCCCCAGATTTGCAGATTCAAAATTAGAGAAGAGAGAACGAAAACTAAAAGAAACTAGTACTCCCCTGAGATTGCTATTGCTATCAGTTTGTAGAACTCCCCCACACTTGAGCTTCAGTCTCAAGTAGCGTAGCTTGGTTGCGGTGTGGAATTGAAATTGCACCCACATAAAACACTAGAAGCAACCAAACTACAACTGGAGTTAAGGGTTAGCAAAAACAAAACCAAAGGAGAACGAAAACAAAAACAGGAAATAAAAATAGTGGAGTCGTTGTGGGCAAATATTAAAGGAAGGGTGAAACGAGTACTCCCCGATAAGATGCGGAAGGAAGATAGGGTGCCCGCACAATTGCAAGTGGGAGGGGTCATTGAGGTGCTAACTTCAATCGTTGGAGATGAAGGTCCTCTTGGAAAATTTCGCCAGAGGTTCCTTTGTAATTGTTCCTAATTCCATCCCTTTTTCAGAGGGGTTTACCTATTTCCAAAATATTCACAACACAGACGCCACCAATTGGGCGTAAAAGGGCAAGTCCAAAGAATGCCAAAATAGCCCATTAATTATTGAAAACAATGCAAAATCGAACTAACAGAATTTAAAAGACAAGACACGAAATGAAATCCGGGTTGCCTCCCGGTAAGCGGCCCTTCTTTAAGGTCTTTGGCTAGACCATACCACCGTGAAGTCATCCGGGATCGAATATGACGTTGAAGTCGGCTTCAACGGGTGGGTTGGGCGGGCATCATCTAGCAATGAAGAACGACCCGGATCAAAAGGAAATGTGGCCTCAACACTTAGGATGTGAAAGTGTAAACTCCACTGATCGTTCATCAGGTGGAAGTGTTAGGTGGGTGATCCTTGGTACGAGGATCAAACGTGGTGGAGCCTCCTCTTCAAATTCAAGGATGTAAACATCCTTATCTTCAGTGAGCGGTGCAGGGTGAACTCCGGGGGGACTTTGTCTTCAATCTTTGGTCCCGGATCAAATGGGAAGGTGGCCTCCACACTTAGCGGGTGTACGTTGAGCTTCCCCCAACTTCATTAGTGCACGGTGGGGGCCTTGATCCTTCAAGTGAAGATTAAAGTTAGTGGGCTCCTCCTCCACAAATTCAAGGATGTAGACATCCTCGACCTCGGGGTGAGGCTCATAGGAAGAGCCGCGGTGGACATCAACTTCAGAGGGGGATGGCTCCTTGAAGTCGGTGGTGGTTCTCTCCTCTGAGGAGTCAGAGGGAGACAGTGTCTCCTCCTTCTCAAAGTTGAGGATGTGAGCATCCTCGTGATCTTGATGGAGCACGGAGAAGGCGGGGAAATATTGGTAGCTGACTTCAGAGGGAGAAAGCTCCTTGAAGTCAAAGTGGAGACTCTCTTCTGATGAAGTGTCTTCATAGTCAAACCGGGGGTGGAGTGGTGCTGGGCTTTCAGATTCGCACAGGGGAGGAGTTGGAGAGTAGCTCAAGTCCTTAGCAGGTTGTTCCATCATGAACTGTTTCGCTCTCAAGTTGTTGCACAATTTGATCAATCTGAGCTTGAACATTCATGTTGAAGGTATCTTGTTTCATGGTAAAAGTATCTTGCATAGTCGAGTTAGGCTTGCAAGAAGAGATAAGATTAGACATGAGCTCCTCCAAACTGGGTGAATCAACCTCTATTGTGATCACAGGACAGTGAGCGCTCTCGTGGTCTCCTCCACACTCTTGGCACACAAGCCTCCGGTAGACATATGAGTTGAGGTCCTCCATAAGAGCTCTCAATTCTGCCATTGTTGTTGGACATTGGGGGCTCTCATGGTACTCTCCGCACCTTTGGCATACACTCCAATAATCGGTGTTTTGCTCGGTGTAGTCGCCATGCCAACCTTCTGCTGGGGGAGTGACAGATGGTTCGAAGTTTTCCATAAGAGCTCTCAATTCTGCCATTGTTGTTGGACATTGGGGGCTCTCATGATATTCTCCCACCTATGACATACATCCCATTGACTGTAGTTCTCTGCGCCATAGGAGTAACCGTACCAACCTCCTGCTTGATCGTAGTGACCATCCATCAGAATTAAGTACCTAAAAAAGAAACAAAAATTTATACACAAAATGGGCAATAAATGAAATGAAAATCTGCACAAAACTAAACAATAATAAACTAGATAGTTGACAGAGTCCCCGGCAACGGCGCCAAAAACTTGTGGCAAAATAGTGTTTAAACTTTCTTGCTAACTATGGCAGTGGAACCCAATCATTGTATACAACAAGGTCGGTATCCACAGGGCTTTCGTACTATCTAGCTAATATAAGCTTAGTAAATGTGCAAGAGGATATATACAAAAGTGCATAATGTAAATTAGAGGTTTTGGGTTTTTGGGTTTGTATTGGAGAATAAATGAAAAAGCAATAAACACTAAACTAACTATCTAGGATGGTGTAGCCCGGATGATATTTGCACCTGTCCTCCCCTTACTACCGATTGTTGAACCCTATAAACATAGCTAAACCACAGGAACGCTTAATTAATTAGCAACCTAATCTAGGCCTACTAATCCTAACCAATTTAATCGAGATTCTCATTCTGCTAAGCCCCGGGTCAATCGATAGCACTAAGCTCAAGTTCCACTAAGGTTGCAATGTATTCAATCTCAAAAATATCGAAATCAGAGTACACGTTTAGTCTCTGACAGTTTTAAGTTTCTATCTCTGAATAACATTTTGATAAATCCCACAATAATGCTAAACTAATCGGTAGGCCAAACCAACCAATTTAACACATAGAAGACAAATTGACAAAACCCTTAACAAATCCCCAAATCATGAGCAACAATTTAGAAGTCCTAACACTCAATAATCATCTTCATTAAGCTCAAAGACTAAAATAGAGCACAACACAAGTTCAAGATTCAACAATGGAGTTTAGGGATTTTGGGACAAAATCCCCATCCCTAGCTACAAATGATTCTACACATCCATAGGAGAGAAAATAAAAGAGCACGGGATAGAAGTAGCCATTAATGGAGCTTGGAAGGAGGTGAGCTTCTCTTCTTCTCTCTCTCTCCTCCTTCTCTTCTCTTCTTTCTTCTTCTTCTCTCTCCTCTTCTTTTCTCCCTTGGAATCGCCTCTTTTCCTCTGTTTTTGGGGCGGAACCAGCTGAATGAAAAATGGGGAAGTTTTTTCCCAAAATCCCCGTTTAAAAACGCAGATCTGGGCAAAATTAATTTCGACCGCTTACCCACCTTGGGTCGGACCCGTGGGTCGGTCTCTTCGCGTCCAGGAGCAATTCGGGCATTTCGGGCCTAAAATGCGTTTTTTAAAGTCCGTCCGACCCAGACTATGGGTCGGACGATTCCAGTAGCTCGGGACAAAATCGCGTTCTTTTCAAAGTCCGACCGACCCACATCCGACCCAGACCTATGGGTCGGACGGTTCCAGTAGGCTAACTTCGAAATGCTGTATCTTCTTCTTCGTTACAGCTCCGATTTTGGATCCGTTTGCCCCCGCGTTCCTCTCTTCATCTACTTTACTCCTATCTATGTTATTCCTCCTTTTAAACAATAAATGTGTAAGACACCAATGAAACACAAAACTAGAGGAAAACAAGCCAGAGTGGAGAAATGAGCATGAAAAGTGTTGATTAAACATATGAAATACTCCCCTAAAACATGCTCATTTAGACACTCATCACCAGTCTCGTTGGAAACATTCAAGACTACGAATTCAATCAAGAAAATATAAGTTCATCTTAAAAGTTAATAAAACAATCAAAATTGATATTGTGTAAGAGATGAAAAAAATTGAAACTGTGAGTAATTATGAAGAAGATATATAAGTTCTAGAATAATTTTCGGTGGTCTCGGTTGGTATATATCGTCATCAGAGGAAAAACATACTGCAAACACCTATCGAATGAATTAGAATTATGTTAAATTCAACAAAAAATTTGGCATGACCTTTGCATATTTTTTACATACTCCCTTACTTGTTACGCATAACCAAACACAATAGCAACATCATATATAAGAGTAAGCTTGCATCATTCATATCTCCCTACATAGCCCCATCATAACAATAATTGATTTTATAAGAGTAAGGAGAAAGTAAAACAAACAAATAATACATTACCCCTTTTAAACTTAATACGCTTGTTTAACCACCATGAACAATACCCTTCCTTCATGAAGTGATCCAATTTCAAACATAGGATGATGTTTTAAAGCAATGATTTCAATATGAGATTTCTTTTCTTTTGTATTTTAAGTATCAAAGTAGAGAAAATAAAGGTTGATTTATTTCATAAAAACCTATGCTACTCAAATGAGATCTTCCTCCCTTGTGTGTGTTTTTCTTTTAAGTATCAGTTCATTTTGAAAATGTAGATAGTTTGAAAAATGGTTTCAACCTGAAAACAAGATCTTCATTCCTTTTTTATATTACGTTTCTTTTCAAACCCCCATTTTCATTTCCATGAAGAATACTACTTTCCTTTTCTACTTAGTCGTATTAATTAATCAAAAAGGTTAAAAGTATACAAATATGGTATTTGTAGTGTATTTTTAATTTCTACACTTTTAGCCTTAATATCTATTCAAAAATGGGAAAATCGTATTAATTATTTATTGTTAGTGCTGAAGAAATTAAGACAACTTTAATTTTTTATTTACTCTAGATTTTTAACTGTGCTAACTTTTAAGACTCACCTAAACAATACAATAATTGCTTACAGTAAAAAGTAATTTCTATCTAAGTAGATGGAATATTCAACTTACCGAGTAATAAGCGGAGCAAGTACATTAAAGAATTAGAATGAATGAAAAGTGTAATTAAGAATATTAATTAATGGAGGAAAAACGTCATGGCGCAATCTAAGATATTGGGATTTGTTAATTTTTGTAGCAATTGTGTTTTCTTAGAAAAAGGAGTATTTATCTCGTTAATAGTAAGTCTTGAGGAGAGGACCGGTCTACTTTGCCTACAAAAAAATTGTTGTTCCGCTTCATCTCCGTCCATGTCAAGTTACTTACTCCTTTCTCGCACTCTCCTTTCTCGCACTCTCCAAACTGAACTCGTTCGCTCAGTCGAGTTTTTCACTTCGCTCAGCAGTCGGAAATTTAAAAAACTTTACCGATTTGCCCTTACCCTTAAATTCTCCTATATACACCTTTACCCTCTATTATCTCTCCACAAAATTTCAAACTCTCAAACTCTTTATCTCTCTAGAATTCTCTCTGACTTCTCTCTAGAAGCGGTAACCGGAGCGGGAGCGGGAGCGGGAACGGGAGAAAAGCCGGTGCTCAAGTCATCATTCTGTTAGCTCGATCTGCAAAATCAGGTTCTTTTCTGTCATAATTTACAGTTTTTTAGCGTAGAATAGCAGTAAAAGTAGCAAAATTAGCAGAAAACAGTAGACGAATTCGGAAACGGGGAGGAAGAACAGCCGGCGCAGGCGCCGGCAACATGTAGGGCGCGCGGGCGCGCGGGTTGGTGAGTGCGCGCAGGCGCCGGGGTGGGTGGCGCGCTGGCGCGGCGGAGAAAGGCGGGACGCTGGCGCGGAGGAGACCAAGGCGGCGCTGGCGCGGAGGAAATGGAGGCGGCGCGGGCGCGGCGGAGCTGGAGACGGCGCTGGCGCCGGTGATTCTCGGTGGGCGCTGGCGCGCGCTGTCGGGACCGCTCCGGGCTCGTTTTTTGCTGTTTTGTTACGTTTTTTACATTGTGTACCTCTATTATGCGTGTTTTAATCAGTTATGCGTTTCGTGTTTTAATCAGTTCTAAGATAGAAAGTAATTTATTTTTGACGTTGAACTACTGAGATGCATGTATGACCGGTATTGAGTAACCTCGACCGGTCTTGACTAACTGTAAAAATAGTATGACTAAATTCTACGGTAAACAACAGATGGCGGGAGGAAAGGGCAAGGGTTTGCTTGGTAGGTTCGGTTTGGGTAAGGGTAAGTCGATTTCCGACCAAGGCGAGAGTTCATCACACCCTCGTGTGAGCGGGCCTGATGCTGCTGCTGCAGAGAGGAGGCGTACACAGTACGCTACAGCTTCGTCCAGGAAGCGTAGGGAGATTGAGTTTCTACGAGCCCGTGAGGAGAGGATGCGGGCGGAGTTTGAGCTGGAGCAGGGGGAGGAGGAGGAGGAGGAGCAGGAGCAGGAGGAGGAGCAGGAGGTGGACCAGATGCATAGTGTGGATCTGGACTCATTGATCGGCGATGGGACGCTGGTCGTGAGGTCTGATAGTCCTGATTGGCCTACTCCTGGACAGAGTGGGGCCGGAGACGCACGTCATCACGAGGCTGACGCTGATGACGAGGACATAGATGAGCCGGTTGCTGAGGTGGCCACACGGGTGCGCCGTCGTCGCCGGTCCCCAGTACATGGTCCGGCAGAGGGGGTGGCGCAGATGCCGGCTGCTGATGCTTGGTTGCTTGGGCAGACTCCAGTGCCCGGAGGCCCTCAGGATACGAGTTTGATCCCGAGTTTCGGTGGTCACGTCGCGCTTGACGTGTGGCGAGGAGTGGTATGTTTCCCGTCTGGTAATAGATTCCATAAAATTTAAGATTGTTTAGGAAATGGTTAATATAGTGTGAACTCAATCATAAATATTCAACAGGAGAAGGGATGTCTTAGCTTCAAGCCTAAGACGAAGTATTTGGAGGCGTGGACTCCGAGTACATTGAGGCACCCAGAGTCTCTAGCAGCGGTCGAGGATAGCGGACTTGCGCATCTTGTCGACATAGCGCATGGTTGTTTTGACCTCGCGCTCCTCTCAGCGTTCGTGGAGAGATGGCAGCCTGACACGAACTCCTTTCACATGCCATTCGGAGAGATGACTATTACTCTCCACGACGTCTACCACATTTTGGGTATCCCCATCACTGGCATGGCGATTTCGTACCAGCCCGAGGATGGCGCCCGGGTCGGCATAGCGGCCCCACCATTACATGTTCTCATCCCCCACTTCCTACGGCTGTTTGCCGCGGCGGACCAGCAGGAGCTGATAGACTGTAGGTTCCTGGAGAAGAGCCAGGTACGTTACCGAGCTCTTCATGATACTTGTGGCGGTCCATACTGTACCCCACTTCAGGAGACGACGGCGTTCCTCTGGTGGCTGGTGTCCCACTCATTGATCATCGACAAGGGCGGGGATCGTGTTATGCCCTCGTCCTACTGGCCGATCCGTGACCCTAGTAGGGTCCACTTGTATGCGTGGGGGACCGGGACACTGGCATACCTGTACCGACAGCTCGGCATCGCTTCCCGGGCGGATACACGTCAGCTGGCTGGTTGCCTGACGTTGTTTCAGGTGAGAACTTGATTGTGAGCTCACGAGTTAAGTATTGTAAACTTGTTGATTGACTATGTTGGCTAATGTTTTCGGATGATCACCGCAGTGCTGGATCTATGAGTACTTCCCCATGTTCAGACCGGAGCCCCTTTCAGACTGGGATGGTTGCTCCCCGGCGGCGGCGAGGTGGCCTCGTTACACGAGGAATTTGATGGACGATGAGAGGCTACGTTTCGTGAGGGGACGGCTGGACATGATGTCCTCTACTGAGGTACGAGTTGCTTAGCGATTGTAGTAATTAAAAGTTGACGGTTAACGTATCGTCAAACATTGTTTCTCATTTAAGTTGTTAATTGTTTTCCATTAAATGAAACGTAGGTTGTTTGGCTGCCATTTGAGGCAGAGGGTGCCCTCGTATCACAGGCGCGCTCCCGGTATTATGGCACCATACAGTTCTTGGATATTGCTGAGCCGTATATGCCCGAGCGGTGTCTGCGCCAGTTTGGATACATGCAGACTATCCCCCCTCAGCCTATCAGACCCGACAGCCATTATCGTCCCAGACATGGGAAGACGTACCTTGCTTCGTACGACTACGGGACAGCCGTGTGGGACAACACGACAGGGCCCAGCAGGTGGAGGTTTCCTCTGGCACGTGCGGATATGCCATGGGCCGTGGCCCCGGATTACATCCGGTGGTTCCAGCGCGTTTCTCATGTTCAGGTGCGTCCCCTGGGAGCGGACGGTGGCCCCAGTACACGACGAGAGGATCAGCTCCAGGTAAATACTTAGTCTTGTTAATTTTTTTTGTTTGTAATTGTTTTTAAATACTAACTTCACATTTATATCTTACTGCAGTATTGGGATGAGACAGCGCCGCTTATCATGAGACTCGCCCCGGAGAACAACCCGGGCTGGCCCACCGGCTTCCCCGCCTGGGCGGCTGATACGCTGGAGATGGCCTTTGAGTACTGCCGGCTTAATGTCCCGACCACCCCTGATTCGCCCACACGTCACAGGAACCCTAACCAGCCTCGTGCTGGCATGGAGTGGTACATCGCGGGGCATCGCACCAGAGGCCTTAGGCCTAGAGGGGAGGGTATGTACCGTAGGCACATGGAGCAGGCGCGTCGTGGTGGGGGTGATGGTGGGCGCGGTGATGATGCGAGGGGACCGGGTGATGGGAGGGGAGGACATGGTGATGGGAGGGGTGGGCGTGGTGATGGCAGGGGACGACATGCTGGTAGTGGTTCTGGGGCGGGTGGGTATGGTGGTGGTGAGTATGGTAGGGGTGGGTATAGTGGTGGTGGGTTTGGATATTAGTAGACTTATTAGTTTATGTTGTTTTTGAACATTCTGTATTGATGCTTAAACTGATGTGGTTATTGTAATTTTAATTTATGTTTATTTCATTTTTAAATAATTCATTCTTGTTTATGTCATTAGGATGTCAATTCCCTTTGCAATTCACGTGAACCATTACACCGCACTCAATGAATACGGGGCACGGTTCCAACGTGCTCCGGGATGGGCAGTGATCAATACAGAAATTAGAACTCCGAGAAGTGTTAACCACCTAACAGCTTCATTAAATCAAATTGTCAGATCACATTTTGATAATCAGCAACTCAACGTCTTTTCCATTGTCTACCTTAGGATGGACCAAGATCTGTACAACGACTCTATCGTCGATTTACTAACCGATGCGGACGTATGCATGATGTTGCAGAACTTCTTAGACCTTGGAGAAATAATGGAAAGAGTTAGGATTCTTGTGAAGTATGAAGATGATTCAGACTTCGAAGACCCAGATGTAATACGAAGCAGGGCTGAGGCGGACCGTAGGGAACACAATTCACGGTACAGGGCTAGTACGAGGAGACGACCTCCTCCCGCTTGATCAGTGCATCCATATTTGGCTTTCATGTACTAGTAGTCATCACAACCGTTTTTTGTTTAAAGGTTTAAAATGATGTGTGTGTGGAATAAGTTGTAACATTATGAGAAATGATGTGTGAACAATGTTGATTGAAAATGAAACTCTAAAATATAATCGCTTTTGAAGTCTTAAAAATATGTTTCAAATATGTGTACAATTAATTAGTAAAAAAAATTTTTTTCAGCATCTTGTCCAGCGGTTAGAAACACAGATGGGCCAAAATTCGATCATTAGCAACAGATGAAATATTGTACAACTTTTTTTTTGGTAAATTAGGTGTCATATGTGCTTCTTAAGATCAATGCCAATCTGGGTGGTCTAAATTCTTTGTAGGACGTTGAGTCGCTAACAGCAGTTGTTAGAACGCATTGTATCTACGATGAATTTGCTTTTATTAGATAAAGTATAATCCACTGTATCAACATGAGACACTAAAACACTCAAAATTTTCAATGTCCTTCTTCAATACATTAATCTTGCAAAACATCACAAAGTTGTTCACTAACGGGATAAAAGCATCCACTCAACATGAAGTCACTATACGTATTCACTATTAGTATGGTATTCAACCTACGATTACTGATGGCCAAAAAGCATTCATTACCAGTAACCTTGCTGATGTTGTGATCGAAGGTATACTTGAAAAGTTACCCTTGGTTGACCAAGTAAGGATCAGCATCTTGTCCAGCGGTTAGAAACACAGATGGGCCAAAATTCGATCATTAGCAACAGATGAAATATTGTACAACTTTTTTTTTGGTAAATTAGGTGTCATATGTGCTTCTTAAGATCAATGCCAATCTGGGTGGTCTAAATTCTTTGTAGGACGTTGAGTCGCTAACAGCAGTAGTGTTAGAACGCATTGTATCTACGATGAATTTGCTTTTATTAGATAAAGTATAATCCACTGTATCAACATGAGACACTAAAACACTCAAAATTTTCAATGTCCTTCTTCAATACATTAATCTTGCAAAACATCACAATGCTTCTTGAATATACTAATGGCATACAAAGAATTCAACAAAATTTTACAAATTCTAATCTTCTATAATCAAGCGTCCTGGTTCACCAATTGGGGGAAACAATCTGTACCACTCTGCATTGCGCGGTAAGTACGGATCAATATAAGCTGTAACTGAGGGCTCATGCCAACGTCGCCACATCGGATTCAAGATTGGGACTGGACAATTTTCGACTGTTTGGAGTCTAATGAAATGAGACTGCTCAGCGACACATGCAAGAGTGACCTCTGCTGTTGGACGACCTAACCCCCGATCATCACGTAGCGGCAGTGCGACCAACCCAGTAGCCTTACCATCGTATCCTTTTGAAAAACTGATAAGCGCAATGTGGTATACAGTGCACAAGATGACACCAATATCTAGAATTTCAATCCAGTATTGTGATGGTGCAAATGTGTCTTCAAACCAATTCAGTCGATGGTACTGTCTATCGTACCAAACTCGTTCAACTTTATTTAACCACCAATCTCTTCTATCCTCCAGCTCATCCAAGCATGCACGTCTAACCTGTTTCCATAGGCTTTCATCGTTGTACACGGCATCAGCAATGGCTCGAAACCCACAGTTTCCATCACCCACTATCTCCCTGTAACCTATAATATAATTACCTAATTGCGGATCGAGGTCAGTCCAATACGACGAGTATTTCCAGGGGCTCCAGTATGTCGGATATGGTGCATGTTGTTGAGGTGGATTGTGTTGCATTGTCGGTCCTTCTCCAGTTTGACTCATTCGCTCAGATGACCAACGCTGTGATTGACTGTGTTGCATTGACGGCCCATGATCACTTGTACTTTGGGGTGCTGTCGAGCGTCGCTGAGACTGCGAACGTCGTAGGGGCGGACCACGGTTTCCAAGACCTAAATGCTCGTGCTCGGACTTGTCCCTAGTGTTTGGCCTCTTCTTTTTTTTGGTAGTGGGCCTTCCCTTAGGCACCTTCACCTCTGGTGGCTGTAAACCAGTGTGATCATCCTCGGGCTCCCATATTGGCTTCCACGCGTTGAACGCTTGTTCAATCGTCGTAGGATCATACCGCTGAGACAGATCATCATACCATAAACCTACACATGAGAGTTGTTCCTCTGTGCTATACGACTCATCGTATGTTTGGCGTTGTGCTTCAAATTCTTGTTGTGCGTCGTATCTGAGTGTTCGCCAGAAGATATGCACTTCTTCAACTGGTATATTCAGACCGGCTTGAATGTACTGAAACATACGAAACGCGCACGGTAATCCCATGGTCGAAGTAAACGCACAAACATCTTCGTACGATGTTGTGTGGTCAATATCGCACCTCCCGCTTCTCAGCTGATCCTGGAGTATTTCCAAACATTTGAGGCTCACTTGATTGACCAGAAATAAAAATGGGACTTGCTGGTCTTCCGAAACCCTTCTGTCAATGGAGAACTCGAAGTCTTGTTTAATGTGAAAATGTTGCCCTTCGACGAATCTATGTATGCTGTCGAAGCATGTGTCTAGAGATCCGGTGGATGTATGAAGCCAACACTTTAGAGCTGAGTGGGCGCTCTCCGCCCTACACATTGGAAGTCAATTAGTATCAGATAAATGGGAAACATACCAATACAAACAACAGAACATGTTGACAATTAAAGTTAAGCTAACCTGTTGGTAGATGTGTTGCCGAAATGCCTGAATCTCTTAACCCATACCTCACAAAATTTCTCACGCTGACATAGCCATGTGTTGTTCAAGTACACAACGAAAGGATTGTTGGCGCCGTAGGAGTGTACTAATTTCCCGTACTGTTCATCGTACTTCGCAATAGTTGAGGCGTAAACTAGTCGCTTCCACCGATGCACTACTAAATTGACTCTGTCACGGTCAATATGCATTATCTTAAGCGCATTGGCAGCCACATTCTTGCATATATGCCAACGACATAGAAGATGTGGTACAGAAGGATATACCACTGAAAGTGCTTTCACTAGCGCCTTTTCATTGTCAGTGACAAACACATTTGGAGGATAGATCAACACCTTCGTCAGCTGATTAAGCATCCACGTGTATGCAGACTCATCCTCTCTGACCGCAAAACAGAACGCTATGCAGAAGTTCTTGCCGCACGACGTGACTCCGACGAACTCCACTAGAGGCACCTTGTACATGTTCGTCTTGTAAGTGCTATCAATGAGCACTACATAAGGAAACATCTTAACGAGCGTCAGCGAAAAAGGGTGCGCAAACAAGACAAGACCCAGCCTAGATGGATTCCCTGCAAAATGGACATTTAATTAGAACTAACATTTAAAGTGATTAACAGACAAATAAACCAACACTGAACAGATGTGCCGACACTTACTTGCATCTTTCTCGGACCACCAACTATAATTACGTTCATCTAGCGAGTGCATGAAGGACGCTACATCTGTACGTCCGCCACGATCTTCTTTTCTGAATTTCGAAACTAGGTTATGAATCGATGTCTTGTCTGCAGTACTTTCAGGGTTCTTGTCATGTAAATGGGCCCACATCTGCCTAGGCGCAACACCACTCCTGTACAAACTTTTCATGCTTGCCCTTTCGTCGACGCTAAAGCGAGGCCGGACGAAGTGAGATTGCGGGTTCCTCGCTAACGCGTGGTTGTGCGTCGAGACCATTACCAAGACAGACCAGCCCGTCTTAACCCCACCCCTGATGCTTAGGCGGAAAGGGCAGTTGCATTTCTTCGTGGCACGCCGTGGCCTTTGACTCGACGATGACGATTCTCCTGTGCTAACCCGTGGCCTATGCTTGCCGTACCTCTCACACGTTAGTATTACTTCACCGTCGTCTCTCTTAGTCTGTCTGATTAGATAAATATTATTAGCCTCTCCGGTGCGCAACGCATAACCAACCGCCTCCTCTGCATCGCCAAAGACTAGGCTACTATTAAATACATGACTTGTGTCTACGTTCGCATCATCGAATTCATCATCGTTATCACCCTAAGCAGAAAAACGTCGTTATTCATCAAGTGCTACTCGTAAACCCTAATACTACGTACTTTAGAATAAATCACACATAAGCCATCAAAATAATCAACAAAGTATATCATCGTAAAGTACACGAAAAGACAAACGCAACGGCGCAAACGGATCGAAAAACGGAGCAATAACGAAGAAGATACAGCGATTTGAAAAACGGGCACCGGCGCAGGCGCCGACCTAAAGACGCCGGCGCCGGCGTCCGCAGCAAGGGAGGCGCGCAGGCGCGCGTTTGAAAGGCCGGGCGCTGGCGCGCGGTTGGAAACAGGGGCGCGGGCGCGCGGTTCGATACGGGGGCGCGGCGCGCGGTTGGAGGCGTGGGCGCGGGCGCCCGGTTGACTGGAACGGCGCTGGCGCGCGCTTAATGACGTGGGCGCGGGCGCCCAGTTTCCCGGCGTCTTTTTTTGCTTTTTTCGTTCAGTTTTGTATATATTCTAGCTACATTTGTACA
Source organism: Limonium bicolor (assembly GCA_023374045.1). NCBI lineage: Eukaryota > Viridiplantae > Streptophyta > Magnoliopsida > Caryophyllales > Plumbaginaceae > Limonium > Limonium bicolor. Next base: position 344,435,784 of record CM041776.1, on the reverse strand, counting down.
TAAATTGCTAAAATAACAACAGAAAGTACCTCAGATTGAGCTCCTCGTGAATACTCCTCGCTCCTAACATCATCTGCATTCTCGTCTTGTATTTCTGGAACACCACCTTCAGCATTTCCTCCATCTTTTTTACTCTTACCGAACAGTTTTTTCTTCAAACTTCCGAAAGAAACCATTTCCTCTCTTTATCTCTCTAACTTTATCTCTCTAACTTTAGGATTTCTGAATTTGAATATGATTTCATATCATATTCAATCCCTTTATATAATGAAATTTGGGGTCACCTTGTAATATATCAAAAATTGTGGGTAAATATAAAAATAATTGAAAATTATAGTAGGGGCAAAATAGTCTTTTTCCGACTGAGCAAAGTGAAAAAAACCCGACTGAGCGTAGTGACCCTCCTCTCTAAACTCACCACACTCGTTGATCCAGCAATGAAAAGAGCTAAGAAGAATTGTTCAAATTCTGACAATCCGTTGGAATTGTGTACTAAAATCCTCACATATCTCAACGCGAAGTCTCTTCAGATCAGTTTCCGACCCATTTTTTTTTTGTTTGCCATAATCTCATCGAGTTCTTTAACTTCTAAAGCTTGACACACTTCAATTATCAATCCCTAAATCTATCGTAATAATAAGCATTAACTACTGATTATAAAGTTAACAAAATACATTATTTATACAATAAAAATGTAAAAATTAGTTTACATGAACAAAGCATGTCAAATTTACAATGCTTAAAATATGCAAGCTAGGTTTACTAATTACCTGGCCGGATTTGTAGGTGGTGGAGGAAGAGAGTGGTGGGCGTGCGCGGGGCGGCGGAGGAAGAGCACCGGCGACGTGGTGTTGTCGATGATGGCGCGCTCAACTCTAACGATTTTGTTGCTGGGCGACGGCACGAATGCGACGGGCAGGCTGGGACGACACGAGGACGGCGAAGGAAGAGGGGCGGCACGGCGATACGGCGTGTGTGATGGTGGAGGAAGGGGGCATCGTTGCAACGATTTTGAAATCGCCAGGATGAGAGAGCAGAGAGGGATAAAGGCGACGGGACCGAGGAGGAATAAAGAAGAAAAAAACGCGGGATTTTATTAAAATCATTTTAAACGACGATTCCCTCAACGACCGTCATTTAAAATGGTACGGTGAGCAGTTTTAAACGACAGTTCCCTCAATAACCGTCATTTAAAATTGTATGGTGAGCAATATAAATGACGGTTCTTGAATAACCATGGTTTATGATATCACCGACGAAACTATAAATGACGGTTTCGTCTAAACCATCATTTATTAGTACTGATTAAAAACCACGGTTTTAGAACAAACCTTGGTATAAAGTCTCGCGGTTAGATTGTATTTGACGGTTTGAGTAGAAACTGTGGTATATAACCTTTAAACTACAGTTTCAAGTACCGTGGTTTAAAGGGTGTCACATAAAATCTTTTTTCCACTAGTGAAAAAGAAAAGTAATAAAGAAAAGACCGTAGTTTTTTCTAATGTGTCCTTAGTCAAAACCTGTTGTCCTGAGGGCTGTGGCTATTTCAAGTCCTTCAATGAGCGTCTCGTATTCTGCTTCATTGTTGGTTACTTCAAACTCCAACCTGAAGGCGTAGTTGAGGTCTCGCCCGTCCACGGTTTGGACTACAATGCTACTCCTGCTCCAGTCTTGCAGCGAGCCCCGTCTACCAATATCACATAGGGTGACAAGTGTTAGCTTTCTTATTGAGCGAAGCTGGTTTCGGTTATGAAATCTGCCAGGGCCTGTGCTTTGATCGATGTTCGAGGTAGAAAGTGGATCTCATATTGCGTTAGCTCGACCATCCAACTGACCATGCGCCCGAACACACTAGGATTATTGCTATTTGCTTTAGCGGCCAATTGGTTCCGACAGCATATCTTCACTACTGTCAGATAGTGGGGAAGTAGTTGACGCATTTCCAGTTGTGATAGTTGTTGTCAGAGCTCTTGTCCTTCCTCTACGATTCAAAAATTCGATGTGACTAAAAATAAAGGCGCAACTTTCGCCACTCTACTACCAGTGCAAACAAAATTTTCTCAATGTTAGTATCTTGTCTCTGTTCTTGTCAGGATTTTCCCGGTATAATCGACCGGGATTTCCTTATTTTCTTCCTCCATAATTAAAACCGCCGCTATCGCCCAGTCGGATGCCGAGAGATACAGGTAGATATCCTAGCCCGGAGCGGAAGCATCCAGTTTGGGTAGTTCGCTGAGCATTTCCTTAATTTTTTTTGAAAACTTCAGCGCATTCCTGCCACCCCACCAAAATTTACTGTTCTTCTGTAATATGTTGAAGAATGGGATTGACTTCTCTTGAATTTTTGAATGGTTATATAAATATTTTCTTTGTTTCTTAGATAGGGTCATTACTATAAATTAACTAATCATAGTATGATGAGTTTAGACAATAGTATGCAGTCAAAATTTTAAAATTATTGATAATATTTTATATACTTATTTTATGAAATATGTAAATCCTAAATAATATATTTTTATAATTTAGTATGTATTTCAATTTGTTAAGCTATGTATACATATCTATTTGTATTTTACAATTTTTAGTCAATATATCAATTAATTTAACTCAATATATATTGTAATTTTTTTCCTTCTCATCTTATATTGGATTAATTTTTTTATTACCTTACACATATATGCTTATTATCAGGGGCGGAGCCAGGATTTTGAACTTAGGGGGGCCAAATATTTTTTTCTTTATATATTTAATATCAATGTTAAATATATTTTAAAAAATAAATAATAAAAGTTTAAAATAAAATACTTATAATATTTTAAGGTTTATATTTTAAATATAGATATAACTCACTAAAATATACGTTATCCTATTTTTCATAGATGATTTCTAGAACACAAAACACGACAATTAAGGAGACAATTTTTGGACTACTTTATCCTTACTTTTTATAAGGAATAGGAAAGTTGTGGGGGGAAAGAAAAGTAAGGGGTAAATATGAAAATTGAGTGGTTAAAAGTTCCAATACATGTTATATTTTGAAAAAATGGCAACTCCCAAAACATCATTTATCAAGAATAGAAGGTAGTACATGGTGACAATTACAAGAACTTATTAACTTAACTTTAAACTAATATTTAAAAAACACAATTAATATTTTAGAAACAAGTTTCTGTTCAAATTATGGTTTAAAAAAATAATGTCTAAAAGTTAGACACTTAATAACATCAATTAATGTTTTAAGTGTAGTTTATTTTTCTATTTATAACACTAACAAATTAAAATGGACTCATGTTAATTAAAAAATAATACTGTAATTGAAATTTTAGACAATTTTAATAAATTAAAGTTAATTTAAGACAAATAAACTATATTATATAAACTAGTAATAAAAAAAGTGATGTCATCGGGACAATTGGGGGGGCCGGGCCCCCCTAACAACTAAGGTGGCTCCGCCACTGCTTATTATATAATATTTCATCATCAATTTGTTTGAAGGTTTGTATGTATTTAATATTTATTAGATTTATTTCAATTTCATATATGTTTTAGTACCATTTTATAGATTTATTAATTTTTATAATATGTTTTGAAATTATTTTTTTTTGTAGTATGTTGAATATTTTATATAAGATTTCATAAAATACACTGAATAAGAAAATGTGGCATATTGTGAATTTGAAACATGATTTGTATTGAAGGTAAAATAGTCATCATTCAAGAACATTTCATGCAACGGATTTTTTTTATGAATTTTGTTATATATTAGGGTATCTCAGTAAACATATTTTGAAAAATGTATATATTATGAATTACAAAACTTTTTCATGGTGTGTTGTAAAATTTTTTTTTTGAAAGAAAAAAAAAACAAAAAGCGTGTTGGGCTGGCGGAGAAGCAGAACCCTTGTTAAACCCTAAACCTCCTACATTCGCCCGTCCCCGATCGCCATTGCTAGCTTTGAGGTACGTTTACCCCCTTCCATCTGATTCTGCTGTATTCGCGCTCTTTCCCTTTAATTTCCGTTTCATTTGTTGCTTTATGTGATTAAATTTCACCACCTAGTTGAGTAGCTCTCTTCTCCAAGGCAACGGATTGTAGAATTTGGTTGCTGATTTCCGGGCGCCGGAAATGTTTATTTACCACTCTCCTTTCGAATTGTCTGCTTGCGAAGCTTAATTGTTTCCCGATAAATGATACTACTATTTTCCCAGCGGCTCAAACAGACACAGAAGATTAGTTTCCAGTACAAGGGAATTTAACGAAGAATGGATTTTTCATCGTCTTCGTCGTCGCCATCAAGTGGTTCACCTCAGATGTCCACTGAGCAATTCATGGATCAACTCAAGACTCAGCTCGCTCAGGCCTATGCCGAAGAGTTCCTAGAGGTCTCCCTTCTCTCCAATTGCTTGAAATATCTCCGTTACTCTCATTATGTATTAGTACATGGTATGCCCTAATCTAAAGACGCTTTACTGGATTTAAGAGGTGTTTCCCTTTTATTAGTTGAGCTTGTTTGATATGAAACTGGGGTTTAACCCGATTGTATAATATTTGTTTGCTCGATTATGGTTGTTAGACCATGGAGGAAGTGATTATCTGAAAGACTGAGAACCTAATTCACCGTAAGCTCACATGAGGTTACTGCAGGGTTGCCAGAGTTGCCTTTTTATGCCAACATGAAAAGAGCCATTATGAATTGAATATGGTTTGGAAATCATTAGCTGTCTATTCAGCTTTGAGGATGCTTACGCGGTGCTCATGTGCTCTCTGGTTTTATTTGTCTCGCTGTGATGCTGAGACCCTCAATGCTTAGCTCCCGTGTATCCAGATAGCTGACAGCCCATTTTGTAGTAAATGTTCGTCTTGTTGAGAAGCATCTTTATGGATATGCATATGCTGAATACAATATGGTAATTGTGGATGTAGGATTATTTATGGTCATATAGGCATAAACTTTTATTTCTTATGTTGCTTATTTTTCCATTTCTAGTTCATGCTCTTTCCGGCAGTAAATGGTGTTTGCATCAATTCTGTATAATGTAGACCTGTAACTCTGCGCTTAATCTTTGCTGTTAAACTTGTCGTCACTTATGTATTGATGCTATAGTTGCTTAACCCTTATGGCTCAAGGCTCCCTCTGTTGCATCATTCACTCCCTTTCTGACCCATTATTCTCTGTTGTAACATATCAGACTGTGAGAAGCAAGTGCTTCGACAAGTGTATCACAAAGCCAGGGAGCAGCTTAAGTGGGAGTGAAAGCAGCTGCGTCTCTAGATGCATGGATCGTTACATCGAAGCAACTGGCATCATTAGCAAGGCTCTTTTTAGTGCTGGCCGTAATCATTGATACAAAAAGAAGAAGAGCTCGATTTTGGTTGGATCTTGGAAGAAATTGATAGGAAAATGATCTTTATGTAGACAGTGATATTGATACGCTCGTCATATTTGTTCAGTTCAAGGTAGTTTTGTTGGACCAAAACATCGTTATGCAGAAACGGTCTTTCAGTTTCCACATCCGTGCTAAAATGCTACATCTTTCTTTTTCTCCATGTTTTTTTATTGGAATATCACATATCAAGCCTCACTCCTGTGTTAAAAGGATGATCAGCGTACAGCGTGCCTTGTCAACAAATTGCAATTAGTTTTTGTTCGTTTATTTTTTTCTGTATATTAGCCATATCAACTATTATAGAACTTTGGGGTTGTTTTGACTTGAGGAACCAGGTCTTTAGGGGAGAGATAGTTTCTTAACTGAAAGCTCCAGGTAAATTTACTTTTCTATGGACATCCAATAAAGAAAGTATATTCTCCCTGCTGATAAATATTATTTTGATTTTTTAGTAATCTCTCTCATGTTTATCTAAGTTTTCTAAAAAGATGAAACTCTTGCTATATTTTTTTTAGTCAATCTTTTTTTTTTAGTTAAGAGGTAAATCAACCCCCATATGCATACCTTAGATACCTCTCCTCATCATATTCTCTCCTAATACTTTCCAATCACGGAGCGCATGCCCTAGGTCAAATCCAAGTCAAGGGCCCTTGGAAATTTTAACTGACCCATGCGGGGCAGTAGGTAGGTAGATCTCGAGTGGAAGTGCCAAGACAACATTGACTAATCCCAAGTCAAATGTCCAAACTAACCTTGCTCGGTCCATGTGGGTGATCCTAGGAAGAGGTTGGCCTCATAACCTTCATTTTTACGATGAAATCTTCTTAAGTTTTCTTATTGCATTTAACATTCTTTCCGAAGACTGAATTCTTGGCTAGGATAAGTTATAAATAATACACAAAAAAGGTGACTAAATACCCTTTAAATACATATTTTTTCCACTTACTAGTATGTCCTCTCCCCTTTGGGGTGATATTGCGTCACATCCCCTAAAAGGAAAATCTCTCATTGTGCCAACATGCGTAATCTCTTTGCTCCCATGGTAACCATCCCCTTCTAGGTTTTTGTGTTGTAGTAGAGATTATAAGTAGATCCCTTAAGCTTTGAAGTTCCCATCCATTCATATCTTTCTTTGTAAAGATGAGATTTCATATTTCATTGATCTTTGTGATGTCTATCCGTTGATTGCTCATTATGGACGTTCTGAATTGTTGTATTGTCCCTTATGTTGGTCTTGTAAGATTGCTCTGACTCTAGGTGTGTGGGTTCTCCTATTTGCAATTCTTCCATCATCTAAATATAATGTGCAAGATTGTTAAGCTTTTACTGGTGATGGATCGTGATTATTTACAAGTTGTTGTTGCCTAGGCAAAGATGGTAGTGTAGGGGCTTATTGTGTCATAAAAAAAGGTGAGGTTCTTGCTTAATGAGGACTATTGCTAGTCTTGTCTTTCTTCGGAAGTGGACAAACATAGACCTCTCAAAACTTGATCCGAATTTAAAACGCGCCCGTTTGACCCGAAACCGGATGACCTGAACTCAAAATGAAATGAACTCAAATGACCTGAAGTGACTTGAAATGGACCTGATCCAAATGACCCGAAATAATAGTGAATCAAAACTATTTAAATTCGTATAGCATAGAATAATAGTGACCCGAAGCTGTCTTGAACCATAGTGACCCGAAATAACAATGACAAAAACTTGATTTAACCTCAAGGAAAATCGATTGTATGACCTTTTTAATAACTTAGCGTTGTATTTACTCTCGTAGTGTAGGAACTATTATGCCATGTAGACATTTTTTAATTTTAATTCATATAATAACTCTTTTTTTAATATGTAAGTAACCACAACCAAGCAATATACACATTTGTATATCGATCGATAAAATGTACATTTTGATATAATCTAATTGATATTTATTTAATTTTTCTATTAAAATATTAACATGACGTAATTAATCGAAACCTAATTCTATTTGAAGTTGTTACAACCTGAACGCGATTTTACCTAAACTCAAATGATCCATACCCGAATGATTTAAACCCGAAAAAGTAAAATCCGAAACAACCCAAAATTTTTACTAAATGATGAGTGTCCAAATTAGCATGTTTTAGGGGGTATTTCATATGTTTTATTAACACTTTTAATGCTCATTTCTTCACTTTAGCTAGTTTTCTTCTAGTTTTGTATATTATTGGTGTTTCTACACATTTATTGATTAAATAAGAGGAATAACATAGCTAGGAGCAGAGTAGAAGAAGAGAAAAAGCATGGGCGCAAACCGATCCAAAACTAGAGTTAAAACGAAGAAGCTAGAGCAAAAATGAGTTGCGACTGTTTCTGGGATGTGTCCAAGTCTATTTCCGGGTATACAGACCCAGATCAAAGTAGAGACGAGGTTTTTGCTGATTTTTGGGAGTGGTCCGGGTATCTGTCTAGGAAAACAATCCCGAACGAACTTCAGGAGGAGGTTTTTGTCATTTTTCAAGCCCCGTCCGGGTTTATGTCCAGATATTATACCCGGACCAGCATTGCGGGACCCAGGATGTGCCACGACAGTGTGGTCCGCGTCTACAGATCCAAACCCACACCCGGACCCTTAAGAAATGCAGCAGATTAACAGGATTATAACGTAATAGAAGGAAAAGAAGAGGGATAACGAAAGCACGGACGATGAATGAAACGAGAAGAGGGGAAGAACCCTACCTCCTTATGGCTAACTCACTAGTAGAAAAAACATTATATACCACGGTTATTTTGCTTATATACCCCGGTAAAAAACCGTGGTATTTGCTCCTGTCGCAAACGTCAAAAATTAAAAACCATGATTCAAAACCGTGGTTTTAAATGAAGATAAAAACCATGGTTCTATAAACCGTTGTTTTAAAGTGTTTTCTCGCGGAATCTGCAACTATAAACCACGGTTGGAGCCAATAACCGTCATTTATAGTGAGTATAAATGACGGTTATTCTTAAAACCATGGTATATAATGTATAAAATCACCGAATAAACCACAGTTATACATATAATTGTGGTTTATACTTTGCGATTTGTTTTCAAATCGCCGGTGATTTAGAAGCGCCGCCTTCAATCTGGTAATCTCAACAGAGTGCATACACAAGAGAATGAAGAGGCCAGAACATGTATGTTCCTTGTTTGCGAATTAGGGTTGCTTTAATGAGTGAAGAATAGAGGCGTAGTATGTTCCTTGTTCGCTGGTGGGTTGCAAAATTACCGTGAAAGAGAATGGATAAGGTGTAGACCATGTTCCTTGTTAGCTGGTTAGGGTTGCAAAAATTACAGTGAGTGAAGATGAGGAAGAGGCACAGAGCATGTGTTCCTTGTTGGCCAGTGCGGGTTGCAAAAATTACCGTGAAAACAAGAGAATGAGAGAGTCCGGAGCATGTTCCTTGTTCGCCAGTTAGGGTTGCAAAATTACAGTGAGTGAGATGAGGAAGAGGCCAAAGCATGTGTTCCTTGTTCGCGAGTGTGGGTTGCAAAAATTTATCATGAAAACAAGAGAATGAGAGAGGCCGGAGCATGTTCCTTGTTGCCAGTATTGGTTGTGAAATTACCGTGAGGTTGAAGAGATGGCGCAGAGCATAGTTCCATGTTCCCAGTGTGGGTTGCAAAATTACCGGGAGTTGAAGAGAATGAAGAAGAGTTGCAGAGCATGTTCGATTGTTGTTCTGTTCGATTGCAGAGAGTGGGAGAAGCGGAAGCGATTAGAGTATGCACGGGAGAAAGGCGAGTGAACGACATAAGAGGAGCGTGAGAGAGAGCGAAGACGAATTTGAGAAAGAATAGAATTCGTATGTATTATGTGTTTGGATGAATACCAGGAAGGGTATTTATACATGAGTAGTTTCCTAATTAGAAACTTAGCCTTTATGACTAAATTAATGAGGATAATACAAAAGAGGATAGAAAAGATTATACTAGCGAAGATTATGTTAGAAATATATAATATATCCTAAGTATGAGGATATATACTATCTCCTAAATCTGGTAATAAATAATATATCCTAAGTATATTAACATATCCTAACACCCCCCCGCAAACCTAGGAAAAATGGGTTTTTCCATGGTTTGTAGAAACGTCAAGCATCCCCATAGACTGAAGTTGTCTCCGATAGTTTTTGCCTGGTAAAGCCTTGGTGAGCATGTCGGCTTTTTGATGAGTATTGGAGATATGAGAAACCTCAATGAGACCGGCTTTGATCTGGTCACGAACATAATGTACGTCAATTTCGATGTGTTTCGTACGTTCGTGAAGAACGGGGTTGTGGGCAATGAAAACAGCGGACTGATTGTCACACTTCAGTGGTATAGGTGTGATGTGATGTATCCCAAGCTCATGAAGAAGACGAGAGAGCCAAGACAACTCCGTGGTGACGCGTCGAAGAGCGCGATACTCTGCCTCGGCTGAAGAAAGGGAAACGCAAGTTTGCTTCTTGGATTTCCAAGAGATGGGAGCACCTCCAAAAAGAATGTAATACCCACTGACGGACCTACGAGAAATGGGACAGGAGGCCCAATCGGAATCACAGTAAGCAAGGAGGGAATAGTCGTTAGAATTATTGAAGAAAATGCCATAGCCAAGAGTCCCTTTTATGTATTGAAGGACGCGGATGGCGGCATCCCAATGCTTTTGACAAGGTTGCTGGTTGAATTGGCTCAAGAGTTGGACGCTGAAGTTGAGATCAGGACGGGTATTAATAAGGTAGTTGAGCTTCCCGATGAGACGACGATATTCGGTGGCATCGGGCAAGAGAGGACCATCATGAAGAAGAAGTTTGGTGCCTGGAGCAAGGGGACTAGCAACCGGAGGTTTGGAGGTGACATGATAATCTGTGAGTAGATCCGTGGCAAACTTCGTTTGAGTGATCGCAATACCATCAGTAGTATGATGAAATTCCATACCGAGAAAGTAATTAAGAGTGCCAAGATCCTTAATTTTGAACAAATGATGGAGGGTTTCTTTGACGCAAGTGATCTTGTTGTCATCATTTCCACAAAGGATAATGTCATCCACGTAGACTCCGAGAAAGAGGATGGATTTGTCATGACTCCATTTAAAAAGGGAGTGATCATTATCGGACATGATGAAGCCCAGACTTGTGAGAGAGGAGGATAACTTGGCATACCATTGACGGGAAGCTTGTTTGAGGCCATATAAAGATTTTTGAAGTTTGCAAACCAATCCACTAGTGTTGGTAGTGAGGCCATCGGGAATTTTCATGTAGATTTCCTCATGTAGGTCACCGTGGATGAAGGCGTTATTCACGTCGAGTTGGTGAATTTTCCAACGTCGTTTTGTAGCTACAGAAATCAAAGCACGGACAGTGGTCATTTTAACCACGGGAGAAAAGGTTTCGTGAAAATCTTCGCCTTCTTTTTGTGTGAAGCCCCGAACGACCAAGCGTGCCTTATAACGTTCAATGTCTCCATTGGCTTTGTATTTAACTCGATAAACCCATCTACATGTAATACATCGCTTTCCCTTGGGAAGCCTAACCAAGCTCCAAGTCTGATTCGCCTCTAAAGCCTTGAGTTCAGTGGCCATTGCGTCACGCCACTCAGAGTATTGCGAAGCAATGCGATAGGAGGAGGGCTCAGATGGACAGTGACGTGGCTTGAGAACAGATAATGCGAGATGGAGCAATGTCAGTTAAAGTGTGTATATCCGGCATAGGATTTGGACGAGAGCTTTCAAGTCTCGTAGATAAGAGATGAGTAAAGGGATCAGATAGAGCGTGATTGCACTCGTAGTCACGCAATTTTACTGGAAGTTGCCTAACACGAGTCGATCGTCTAGGCCCATCAATAATAATGTCGTTGGGAGTCTCGGTGGTGGATGAATCATCAGCGGTTGGACCTTCATCCTCATGAATTAGACTTTCCGCAAGGTTGTCCTGTGTTGAATAGGGAACGGGCTGGGCTCCGTTAGAATTGTCTTCGTGAGTTATGTCTGGCCCAAGAACGGGCTGATGTCCTCACGCATATCTACATCATTAATAGAATCAGAAGGTTGTTGGACAAGGGCTTTGTCCTTGCTGATTGTTATGCTGGATGATATCATGATCTTCATCGACAACAACAGGAAAACCGAAAGGTGCAGAATGATCGTGGATATTCTCGGTGGGTTGAGCTTGCAAGGGAAAGATATGTTCGTAGAACGTTAAGTCCCTGCTTGTTATAACCCTTTTTTCATTAAGAAGAAGGACTCGATGGCCCTTTTGGCATAAACCTGGGCCCAAGTAAACACCGCGATGTCCTCGATCGTTGAATTTTGATCGGGAAATGGTTGGACCGGTATGATAAACTAAGGAACCAAAGGTTTTAACGTTATCAAGTTTAGGGGTTAGCCCATATAGATATTCATGAGGAGACATCCCATTTAAGGTCGAAGATGGCAATCTGTTTATGAGGAACGTGGCCATCAAAACACTTTCGCCCCAATAGCTTAAATCAAGGCCGGATTGAAAGAAAAGAGCACGAGCTGTTTCAAGGAGGTAACGGTGCTTGCGTTCTACCACGCCATTTTGTTGCGGTGTGTAGACGCACGTGGTCTGATGTAAAATTCCTTTGTCGTGAAAGAATTGTCGTAATGTTTTACACGATCCTAACTCGTAGGCATTGTCGGATCGGACGATTTTTACAAGCTTGTCAAATTGACGTTCAGCCATGAGGATGAAATTTCGAATGTGTTGTGGTGCTTCGGATTTGGACTTCATGAGAATGACCCATGTGCTTCTGCTAGCATCATCTACTATGGTAAGGAAGAAACGGCACCCATCATGGTTGATGGTGGAGCATGGACCCCAAATGTCAATGTGGATAAGTTGAAAACAATGCTTAGACCTGTTACTAGAACGGGGAAAGGACAAGCGATGTCCTTTAGCCCTAAAGCAGATATCACACGAAGTTAGCAGGAACATCACGTTTATTAATGAGGCCCATACTAAGCATTTTGTTAACAGGGGGATGCCCCATTTTCTTGTGCCAAAACATCAATTTAGAAGAATTTCCAGAAAAAGCAGACGCATTATTACAAACATCAAAGTCTTTTTTAAAAGATTAACGTCCAAAACATAGAGGCCATCTTCTCTGTAGCCGATCTTCCTTTTACTCGTCCAAGTAGGGGCCTGTAAAAAGCAACTGTTATCATCGAAGGTAACAGTGCAGCCCATCTGAGATATCAATCTGCTTACAGAAATCAGTGCCAGGCGAAAACTGGGAACGTAAAGAACATTTTCCAGCTTAAAATCTTTGGTCAGTTGAACGGTACCAACAGTATCGATTTTTCATTATTCCCATTAGGTAAAGTCACGTAGTGAACATCAACCAGTTTTCTTTTATCACTCAATAGCGTCTCATCACCAATTAAATGGTCACTAGCTCCAGAATCAAGAAGCCAACGGTGTTTATGATACTTGTAATGAGCGGTAAAGGATTGGGTGCAAGCGATACCTGAGAAATTAGAGAAATCCTTTGTGCCAGAAGCGCTGCTGCTAATTACCTTCTCTGGTATGTGGCCTGATTTCTCAAAATACTCACACAGCCTGTTTATCCTTTCAACATTCAGACCAGGGACGCTAGTGGTTTTTTCAGATCGTTGTTCAACGATATTAGCAGAGGCGGTGACTCTTGGTCCCTTCCACCAGTCCGGGTAGCCACGAAGCTCGAAGCAGTCTCGCTTCAGGTGTCCCGTTTTGCCACAATGTCCGCAAGTACCAGTCCGATTTCTACTGGCGACATCCTTGTCACGACGACCTTTGGATTTGTCGTCACGATTTCGCTCAGCTCTGCCTGTATTGTTTGCGAAAGAAGTATCGCTGTCCTTCACGGTTTTGGCAACAGATCGTTGTCGTTCTTCCTGCAACACAATGGCGTATGCAGCATCGACGCTAGGGAGAGGTTTCTTCATCAGAAGATTTCCCCTTATATTAATGAATTCTTTGCGCAGACCAAGTAAAAATTCAAAGAGTCTTTTATTTTCAACGTGCTTAGCCATTTTTCGACTGTAACCACAACAACAGGGAGGGATATTCATCATTCCAGAGATGTCATCCCAGAGACTTGTCAATTTGGTAAAATATTCAGTCACGGTGGAGTTTCCTTGTTGAATTTGAGACAACTCACGGGTCAATTCAAACATTCTGGTTCCATCAACCTGATCATACCTTTGCGCGAGTCTTTTCCACATTTCGCGAGAAGTGGCACTGGAGACGACGCTGTCTGCAATGGAGGGTTCAAGGCTAGCCAGGATCCATGATCGGATGAGTCCGTCGCATCTGTCCCAAGCGTCTCGTCGATTCTTGGCAACATTGGATCTTCTCAAGGTGCCATCGACGATTTTAATTTTGTTCTTCGCTAAGAGACAGATCTCGACCTTTTTCTTTCCAGATCTGGAATCCAGCCCCGTTGAATTTGGTTGATGTCAGTTGCACTCCTGGAACTTCTGAATTCGAAACAGTGAGAGGATCAGCATCTATGTGTTCCTTCGCTTTGGATCTTCATCGTTATCTTCTTCAGTTTCGGAAGAATCGCCGTCTTCCTCTTCTGATGGATTTTCTTCAATTTCGGATGACATTCTGGATTCCGAGAGATTTTTTTTTTTTAGGCCCAAATCACTGCTCTGATACCATGTTCGATTGCAGAGAGATGGGGAGAAGCGGAAGCGATTAGAGTATGCACGGGAGAAAGGCGAGTGAACGACATAAGAGGAGCGTGAGAGAGAGCGAAGACGAATTTGAGAAAGAATAGAATTCGTATGTATTATGTGTTTGGATGAATACCAGGGAGGGTATTTATACATGAGTAGTTTCCTAATTAGAAACTTAGCCTTTATGACTAAATTAATGAGGATAATACAAAAGAGGATAGAAAAGATTATACTAGCGAAGATTATGTTAGAAATATATAATATATCCTAAGTATGAGGATATATACTATCTCCTAAATCTGGAAAGTAATAAATAATATATCCTAACAATCAGGCATGTGCAGCTTTCTATTTTCCTCTCTGGTTCGATTTTATTAATGATGTTGATGATGGTGACGATGAGAGAGTCGTCTGTGATAGACAGTAGAAATATATAGAGATAAAAGAAGAAAGAGAGGGGAGATGATCATTTCATTTTATGGCTGTGCCTAGGAATCTACTACTGTTGTTCTTTCTTCTATGTAAGCAGAGTCACGGCATAACTTCTGATTGGTGCCCCTCTTCCCCTGTTTCTCTCTTTGACCAATTATACTGAATTTATTGATCACTTTCGTTTTGTATTTGGATTTAGAGCATAGAGTTGCATATCCCAATGATCTAATGCGATATAGTATTATCTGTACAAAATGATTGTATTTGGTTTGACAGTGCGTACTTAGATCGAACCTAATTACCGCGGGAAACACTACAAATATGGTAAGATCGAGCTTGCGATAAGATCAATCGTAGGCAATCCAGCAATGAAACTTGGAGACTGTTTTAACTTTATTAAGCACAAGAGTGTCTAAGCTCCAAAGTAGTGAAACTTGGAGCTTGGGATATAGTATTATCTGTTGCTTTCATTTGGATGTGTTATATGTTTATGCTGCTTTTAAACTGTTTCAACAATGTGTAGCACACCCGATTAGGGATGTATAGATTATTTGTATCATTTATCTATTGTGTAGGAAAGGCTGCAATTTTCTGTGTCATTTACTGTTGTTTGAAAATTTTAGAAGGTTTGAGAAGAATGTTGAGAGAGAAGAGAATGAAGCGAGAAAAATGAGCACGGGAAGGGAAGAAAGGAATAGTCGTGTATTCAACTTCTTGTGTATTAGATGTGTACAGAGAAGCACAACTACTCTCTAATATAGAGTAGTAGAATTATCTAGAGATTTCATAAGGGTAAGTATGAGAAGATCCTAGAATTATCTAGAGATTTACATAAGGTAAGTATGAGAAGATCCTAGAAAAAGGAATAATACATAAAGGGTAAAGTATGAGAAGATCCTAGAAAAAAGAAATAATGGGCTAGCCTAAATGTACAATCTTATCTAACACCCCCCTCAAGCCTAGACGCGGATCTGTGATGAAATACCCCAAACCTTAATAAGTGGTTTAAATATTAAATAATAAATTAATAAGACTAAAAAGAGTCTTATAAATATTAGTAAACCATTAATAGATAGTAAATACAATTAATTGCCAAAAAAATGGAAAACTGTCTTATAAATGAGTTTTGAATGGCTAATGTCCATCATTACTCTTTAATTAATATGTGTACTATTTTGTATCACATTTGGAAGTTTAAATAAATAAGAAATCAAGAATTTCGTTTCAAAGTGCCTTGTTATATGAATAGTAACTAAAATAAGCTAGTTTGTAATATATGTTAACATATGTAATTTAATTGAGCAATAAAGACTAAGTAACCCCTTGAATTAAATGTGGGTCGGTTATGCATGCGGTGAGTCACACCCTTGCTAATTGATTGAGCAAATAAGTGAGTATTCTAAAAAGCACTATTTGCTTTACGTGAGAAATATCCTTAAAAAGCAACTACCATCAATCATTCTCTTAATCCCTTCATTCTTCCTTGTTATCTCACGTAGCAATCTCCTTCCTTTTCTCTCTTTCACGATCGAACAGCACCAGCACAAACATGCAACTTCAGATCCTTGTAACTTCTTGCTCACTTGTCCAAATCTAAAACCGAGACCACCGATCTCTTAGTTTCATCAAGCTCTTCGACTTAGTCCCTTCAAATCTTCAAGAGCTCCACTTTGGTGCCAAGAGGAATCTCCATGGGAGGAGCTTGAGTTCATCTTCTTACGTATTATTCTTCTCCTTTGCTTCAAGGTATGGAAACTCAAAGAAAAATGGTGTTTCCTCTACGTTTTGTGTTAACCAAAGGTAGCTTAAAATTCCCTTGGAAAATAAACTTACGTTGTCTGTTGAAACTACCTAAAGAGCCAAAGGTAAATGACTTAGAAAATGTTCTCAAAGAGACTAGTAAAAAACATACGTACTGCTGTTTGTATTTGCAGGTGAAAGGCAAATATATTGTGGAAATTCAGTGTTTAAGATTTATGTAATTTAAATTGTGCACTATGTTGTTATGTGGTGTATATTGGTGAAGTTTTGAGTATAAGAGTGTACTGGGAAGTCTATACATTTGATGGGTGTAAAAACTTACGCAGCAGGACATGAAAAATGCAGTACGTCGATTTCAGTAGTTTCGGTCCGGGACTTAGGGTCTGGATGAGGTCCCGGACCATATATCAAAATCAGGTCGAGAATTGTACGTGGTCGTAGGTCCGGGACTTGGTTCCTGTCCAAGGACCCGGACCAATCCCTTAAAACTGTCCGAGAGAAATTGCATAGAATGGTCCGGGACTTAGGACCTGGGTGAAGTCCCGGACCACCCCAATAAAAGAGACCGAGAGGTTTGCTAAGTATAGGTCCGGGACCTAAGTTAGGGAGCAAGTCCCGGACCACTATAAAACTTGGGTTCTAGGTTGATAAACGATGTCTAATGATGGGTATAAGTTAGTAATGATATTATAAGGTTGTTCAAGACATGTTAGGAGAGTTATAATGACATTTTAAAGGATGAAAAGTTGGAACAAAATGTGGAAAAGAAATAACTAGAAATGTGAAGTAGTTAATGTTAACGGTGAACTAGTACGTTAATTGACCGACGTTACTAAATGTGTTTAGGATTCTCTCAAGGTGGGAACCAGTCGGAGCAAGGACCAAGGTATGGTTTTCTTGCAGTCTGTTGCCTACCGGTTTACACCGGCTTGGGTGTTGTTTGCTTTTCTGTGTGTTACGACCTTATAAGACTAAGACATGAAAAGAGTTTACAGTTGTTATATATTATGATGTTGTATTGTTGTGACTCCTTTCCTTGGTGTGTCTAACCAGACCTAAACACTTGTTGTGTGTGACTTAACAAGTTTATTTGTGTGATCACTAACAAGTGCTAACCGGGGAATTGAGGAGTCGGTCATGTTCGGCCACGCGTGTGATGGATGGGAGTCGATGTCTATCCGGTTCGACTCTCTTGGGTATGTATAGGTTGTATTCCAATTTGGTTTCAACTTTCCCTTAGCTTATCCAAAGCTAGTTTACTGACTCACGTCGGGCCACAGGGGCATACGAATGTTGTTTTCGGTGTGCTTGGGATTACTATATCCGACACGCCTTGGGTTTAAGTTAACCGTTCGATGTAACTGGACGGTAACGAGGTTGGTAACGAGCTTAGCATGAGATTGGCATTGATCTCTAGGCTCACTATGTATACTAATTATGGTGGAAGGTTCCTTGTGCGAACCGATTTATGGTGTTATGTATTATTGTTGTGCTACGCATTTCCCTTGCTAAGCTATGTTATATTGTGTTGGATGTTTAAAATGAATGCCATGTTATCATGACAATTGGTTGCGCGTATCCCGGTAGCCGATGGGCTGCGCGTTAACCATACCAGCAAAAGGTTGCTGACCCCCTTTGGGGGCTCCATATTTTTATTTACAGGATGAGGATCGAAGAAGCGGAGTGGCTCTAGGTCCTAGGCTGTTGGAATACTTTTGGATCTTGTAAGATAAACCCGGGATGCGCCTGTGCTCCCGTAGTGTTGTTTATGTTGGTACTGTTGTTTACAGTGACAGGTGTTTAAGGTTACAGTTGGTATGTAAAATAAATACTCGGTATGGTTTGGTTATGTTTATGTATGGATGTTAGGACCTATGCTCGGGAGTCTGATCATCAGACCGGTACTCTTGTATTTATTCTGCCTAGTTAACCACGTGGGTGGTTAACGGCGTTGTAGCACCATAGTGTTTAATTGTTATTTAGATGTTTAATTCCGCTGCGAATTTCGGTAGTGGTAGGTGCGTTGTAGGGGTGTTACAAAAAGTGGTATCAGAGCGAAGTATCGCTCTGATGACTAGAATACCGAGCTAGAAACATACCGAGTTAGGAAACCCAACCCTAGCTACCTAGGTGAACAGATTGGGAAGGTTAACCACTAACTAAGTGTGGGATTAGCTTGCTGTTGGAAAGATGTTACCACCGTTGGATTGGTAAGTGTGCAAGCATAATGCTAATGAAATGTTCATGTGAATTCAGATGTCAGGTAGACCACGAGGTAGAGGCCGCGGGCGCGGTACTGGAGATGAGGGTGACCAGGGCGACGACACTACGGCACAGACCATGGCTGAGGCAGTAGCAGCCGCCGTTGCCCAGATGGTACCCCAGTTGGTTACTGCGATGCAGCAGGGGCAACAGCCCGGTGTTCAGCCACCACCACCACCGCCACGAGAGACCAATTGGGTCAAGGCGTTGGCTGATTTGAGACCGTCGTCATTCAATGGGGAGACCGACCCTAGTAAACTGGAGGCGTACATCTCCGGGCTGGAGACCGCCTACGAGACCTTGGCAGTACCTGCAGAAGCTAAGGTCCGTCTTGCCGCTTACTACCTGAAGGGTTCGGCACAGAGTTGGTGGAAGCTTGTGAAGGAGGACAGGATGGCTGATCCTGCGTTTGGTTGGAGGGAGTACACGGCTCTACTGCGAGCTAAGTATTACCCTGTTCATGTACAAGAGGCCAAGCGCCTCGAGCTGGATAGTCTGAGGCAGGGGGATAAGATGTCGGTTGATGACTACTACACCGCATTCACCGACCTTATCCACCTGTTACCGGATCTTGGATACTCTAACCGGGTGCTGGTGAACCGGTTTACAATGGTCTTAGCCACCGTCTCCGCTACGGGATGGGGCCAGTGAGTATACTACCTTGCAGGAGTGCTATCATGCCGCTGCTAAGGTTGAGATTACCGTCCGTCTGAGGACGAGGAGAATGCGCACAAGCGCAAGGTCACGAATGAGGGCCAGAGTCAGCAAGGGTATGGGGGAGGAAAGAAAAAGAAATACTACCCTCAACCCCAGAAGAGTCAGTACCAGGGTGACAAGGGCCAAGCCCAGACCACCACAGCCGATGAGCCACTGAAGCTCACATATGCGTATGCAGCAAAGCCTCTACGCTCCTACCCACCTAAGGGTAATTGATTAACCATGTGTAACAAGTTGAAATATATGTTGTCAAGATGTGAGTGAGTGAGTAATGATTGTGTATTGTTATAGCAGATAGCGCGGGCTCTGGACCGGAGCGCCACTTTTACTGTAAGTGGTGTAACGGAGACCACCCCGGCAAAGACTGCAAGGGGAACGACGTGCAGTGTCGTTACTGCCAGAAGATGGGGCACCGCGAGTTTGAGTGCTGGCAGAACCCAATGGTAGGAACTATAAGCCAAAGGGGCAGTGGAAGGGTAAGACTACCACGACCACTGAGAACCCAAAGGCGATCATCAGCAGCCCTCTGACAAGAAGTACACTGAATCCCAGAAGGGGAAGGGTACAGGGACCGGCAAGGCCGCCCTGAATGTAGTGGACCGGTCTGAGGCACCAGGACCCTCTTCTAGACCAGGTACCACCTAAACTGTTAAGTGAAAAGTGATTGCTTACCGCATTCATGCATGAGTGTTGTATTAGTGAGTCTAGTGTACAGTCACCTAAGTAGTGAATTAAGGAATAATGTGAAATGAAAACTTAGGAACCTTCAATATCTGTTATCCAATCCCGCCCACACCGAACCCTGAAGAGACAGCCATCAGCATCACCGAATTCCCACTGGAGCAATGTCAGGTTATCCAGCCAGGTATGATACTCTTAAATGGATACCTGACACCGGAAGCACAAATCCACATCATCAGGCGATGCAACGAACTTGGAGCAGCACCAGGAGGTTTCTACACACCGAATACCCGAGTGGTTCGAAGATGAAGCTGAAGATGATGTGCATGGGTAAGGACTGGAATCCTTACACCAAGTCATATCAAGAAGTGCGAGCTGAGGATGAAGCAACTGTACCAGGTATACCTGAGGAGTTCCTTGCGGTCGTTAATCACGCCGTGGGAATTGCTCAGCAAGTTGAATCGGAACCGATTCCGAACGTTAAGGCAGATCTTTGTATTGTGAACTTCTACCAGAAGGGTGGACGATTGGGGTTACACCAAGATAAGGACGAGTCACCCGAGTCTCTAAGTAAGGGAGTACCCGTGGTGTCTTGGTCCATTGGTGATACCGCAGTGTTTATATATGGCGAGCAGAAGCGTGGTGACCTCGCAAGGAAGTTAGTGTTGAAATCAGGTGATGTGTTAATTATGGGTGGACAATCAAGGATGTTATACCACGGTATCAAGAAGATCAAACTGAATACCGCACCATCAGCAGTGGTAAATGCCACACATCTGAAACCCGGACGTTTGAATTTGACCTTCAGGCAGTTTTAGCCTTGTGTAATCATGTAACGTATTAAGCCAGTTGTATGCTAAGGAAGCTATGTTTAACCATGTCTGCAATGTAAACCAACTTATGGTGTAAGGAGTGTGTTATGAATAAGAGACGTTGTTTGAAGTATGTCCAACGTGTTACTACTGTATACCTATGAGTTTGCAAATGAATTAGGCTGTGCACACGGAACGGGAGGTATGCTGAGTGTCTGCAATAAGGCAGAAGCCAGCAAGAGCGGCACAATCCTCACCGGTACCTTTCCAGTGAATGGCATGGATGCATCGGTCTTGTTCGACTCTGGAGCCTCACATACATTTATTTCGCTATCGTTTGCGAAGAGGCTGGGGTTAGACGGTGAAGAGATGCCAGACTTTCGTAGTCACTCTCCCGTCGAAAGAGCGGATCAGGTGTACCCGCTACTACCGAGATGTTGTTATACGTATCAGGGAGGAAGAGTTTCCGATCGACTTGATAGAGTTCGACGGACTTGGTTTTGATGTGATTATCGGGATGAACTGGTTGGAGCGGTACAAGGGTAGAATCCTATGTGCCGAGCATCGACTGCTTCTTCGGAGTCCATCTGGGGTTACTATATCATACCGCCAGAGGCCCAGGGAGCCTTCGACACAGATCATCACCGCCATGGCCATGTATCGTGAGTTACGACGAGGGAATGATGTATACCTCTGCTATGTCCAGGACATAGAGAGAGACCCTGAGTTTAGCCCAGATGTGCCGGTAGTCTCGGAGTTTCCTGATGTATTTCCTAAGGAACTGCCAGGCATGCCGCCAGCACGGGAGGTTGAGTTTGAGATTGATTTGATTCCAGGCACCGGGCCTATTGCGAAGGCACCTTACCGTATGGCTCCAGCAGAGATGACAGAGCTCAAGGAGCAGCTGAGAGACCTACTTGACAAGGGATTTATCCGCCCTAGTGTTTCACCATGGGGAGCGCCGGTCCTCTTCGTGAAGAAGAAGGACGGTAGCCTCCGCCTTTGTATTGACTATCGAGAGCTGAATGCAGTTACGGTGAAGAACCGTTATCCTTTACCACGCATCGACGACTTATTTGATCAGTTGAGAGGAGCATCAGTGTTCTCCAAGATAGATTTACGATCCGGTTATCATCAGATTGCAGTCAAGGACAGCGATATTGAGAAAACAGCGTTCAGAACCAGATATGGACATTATGAGTTTACGGTTATGCCGTTTGGTTTATCCAATGCACCAGCTAAGTTCATGGACCTGATGAATCGTTTGTTCCAAGATCAGTTGGACAAATCAGTGGTAGTCTTCATTGATGACATACTTGTGTATTCGAAATCGAGAGGTGAGCATGAAAGCCACCTGAGAAATGTGTTACAGATACTGAGGAAGAATCAGTTGTATGCAAAATTTTCTAAGTGTGAATTTTGGTTGGACCAAGTTTCTTTTCTTGGCCATGTGATTTCTGAGGCTGGGATCGCTGTGGATCCGGCAAAGATAGATGCAGTGCGCACCTGGCCTAGGCCGAAGACAGTTACCGATATCAGGAGCTTCCTCGGTCTGGCAGGTTATTATAGGAGATTTGTGAGGGACTTCTCCAGTGTCTCGAAGCCGATGACCTCCTTGATGAAAAAGGATGCACCATTCGAGTGGACAGCCGACTGTGAGATTTCCTTTCAGAAGCTCAAGGATGCTCTGACATCTGCACCAGTCCTGACTATACCAGACGGTCCAGATGGTTTTGAGGTTTATTGCGACGCATCAGGGGGGTATGGGTTGTGTGTTGATGCAACACGGGAAGGTCGTAGCTTACGCCTCCCGACAGCTGAAGAAGCATGAAGAGAACTACCCTACCCACGATTTGGAACTGGGTGCCATTGTCTTCGCATTGAAGATATGGCGACATCATTGTATGGGGTAAGCGTGACGATTTATTCTGACCACAAGAGTTTGAAATACTTGTTCACTCAGAAAGAGTTGAACATGAGGCAAAGAAGGTGGGTTGAATTCTTAAATGATTATGATATCGATTTACAGTATAAGGAGGGGAAGGCGAATGTGGTAGCTGACGCATTGAGTCGCCGAGCACACTCTCTCCATTCGCTAGTCTCCCATACTAGCTTGGTTGAAGAGGTGCGGAGTGCTCAGATGACGGATCAGTATATGGTGGAGATTAGACAGAAGCTTGTTGATGGCACATTCGAGGGTCAGAAGTACGACTTCAGACTCCACGATGATGACCTGATTAGGCTTAATGGCCGACTGTGTACCGAGGAGTAGCGCTGAGCTGAAGGAGCGCATACTCAGTGAATCCCATAGTTCTACGACTTCGATTCACCCTGGAGCTTCAAAGATGTATAAGGGTATGAAACGTTATTTTGGTGGGCTGGAATGAAAAAGGATGTAAATGATTATGTGTTGAGGTGTCTCACTTGTCAGAAGGTCAAGTTTGAGCACCGACGACCTGGTGGTATGGTGCAGCCCAATGCCAGTGCCTGAGTGGAAGTTCCATGACATTTATGGACTTGTAGTAGGCCTTCCGCCTACAAGGGGAGGTCTGAATATGATTTGGGTTGTTGTAGACCGACTGACCAAGGTGGCTCGTTCATACCGATGAAAGACACCTGGAAAGTGGCTAAGCTTGCAGAGCTCTTTGATAGAGAGATTGTTAGACATCAGATGTACGCAGACGTGACTTGGAGTTCGCTGTAGGCGATCAGGTGTTCTTAGGGTATCCCCCATGAAGGGAGTGTTTCGTTTTGGCCAGAAAGGCAAGTTGAGCCCGAAATATGTGGGGCCTTATGTTGTGACGGAGCGGATAGGACCAGTAGCTTACCGACTTGATTTACCTGCTGAGCTGGGCAAGGTACATGATGTGTTCCATGTGTCCCAGCTAAAGAAATATATGTCTCATCCGTCTCATGTACTTCAGCCTGAGAGGCTAACCCTAGAGCCGACCATGCGATCAGTGGAGACTCCCGTACGGATTCTGGATACTAAGACTCGAGACACTCGCCATAAGTCCGTGAGACTGGTGAAGGTCCTCTGGTCTAACCAGGACGTTGAGGAGGCCACTTGGGAGCTGGAAGATAAGATGAAGGCGAAGTACCCATCACTGTTTACTTAGTGTTGTATGTGTAGGGTACGGGGCGTACCCCTTTTAAGGGGGGTAGAGCCGTTTCGGTTATGGATATATTCGACATGTATATATACATTGTCTATGTTATGTTACAGACCTTAGAGTCTGAATGGTATTATGTGGTTTGGACCTTGAGTTCCATGTTATATGGTATGTTGTTGATGTTGTTATGGAAGTATTGTGTCATAAGTGTTTCCCATGTTTTAGAATATAAGATATGTGGGAAGTATGAACTTTGGGGACAAAGTTCTTTTAAGGGGGGTAGATTGAAATACCCCAAACCTTAATAAGTGGTTTAAATATTAAATAATAAATTAATAAGACTAAAAAGAGTCTTATAAATATTAGTAAACCATTTAATAGATAGTAAATACAATTAATTGCCAAAAAATGGAAAACTGTCTTATAAATGAGTTTTGAATGGCTAACTGTCCATCATTACTCTTTAATTAATATGTGTACTATTTTGTATCACATTTGGAAGTTTAAATTAATAAGAAATCAAGAATTTCGTTTCAAAGTGCCTTGTTATTATGAATAGTAACTAAAATAAGCTAGTTTGTAATATATGTTAACATATGTAATTTAATTGAGCAATAAAGACTAAATAACCCCTTTTATTAAATGTGGGTCGGTTATGCATGCGGTGAGTCACACCCTTGCTAATTGATTGAGCAAATAAGTGAGTATTCTAAAAAGCACTATTTGCTTTACGTGAGAAATATCCTTAAAAAGCAACTACCATCAATCATTCTCTTAATCCCTTCATTCTTCCTTGTTATCTCACGTAGCATCTCCTTCCTTTTCTCTCTTCACGATCGAACAGCACCAGCACAACATGCAACTTCAGATCCTTGTAACTTCTTGCTCACTTGTCCAAATCTAAAACCGAGACCACCGATCTCTTAGTTTCATCAAGCTCTTCGACTTAGTCCCTTCAAATCTTCAAGAGCTCCACTTTGGTGCCAAGAGGAATCTCCATGGGAGGAGCTTGAGTTCATCTTCTTACGTATTATTCTTCTCCTTTGCTTCAAGGTATGGAAACTCAAAGAAAAATGGTGTTTCCTCTACGTTTTATGTTAACCAAAGGTAGCTTAAAATTCCCTTGGAAAATAAACTTACGTTGTCTGTTGAAACTACCTAAAGAGCCAAAGGTAAATGACTTAGAAAATGTTCTCAAAGAGACTAGTAAAAAACATACGTACTGCTGTTTGTATTTGCAGGTGAAAGGCAAATATATTGTGGAAATTCAGTGTTTAAGATTTATGTAATTTAAATTGTGCACTATGTTGTTATGTGGTGTATATTTGGTGAAGTTTTGAGTATAAGAGTGTACTGGGAAGTCTATACATTTGATGGGTGTAAATAACTTACGCAGCAGGACATGAAAAATGCAGTACGTCGATTTCAGTAGTTTCGGTCCGGGACTTAGGGTCTGGATGAGGTCCCGGACCATATATCAAAATCAGGTCGAGAATTGTACGTGGTCGTAGGTCCGGGACTTGGTTCTTGTCCAAGGACCCGGACCAATCCCTTAAAACTGTCCGAGAGAAATTGCATAGAATGGTCCGGGACTTAGGACCTGGGTGAAGTCCCGGACCACCCCAATAAAAGAGACCGAGAGGTTTGCTAAGTATAGGTCCGGGACCTAAGTTAGGGAGCAAGTCCCGGACCACTATAAAACTTGGTTCTAGGTTGATAAACGATGTCTAATGATGGGTATAAGTTAGTAATGATATTATAAGGTTGTTCAAGACATGTTAGGAGAGTTATAATGACATTTTAAAGGATGAAAAGTTGGAACAAAATGTGGAAAAGAAATAACTAGAAATGTGAAGTAGTTAATGTTAACGGTGAACTAGTACGTTAATTGACCGACGTTACTAAATGTGTTTAGGATTCTCTCAAGGTGGGAACCAGTCGGAGCAAGGACCAAGGTATGGTTTTCTTGCAGTCTGTTGCCTACCGGTTTACACCGGCTTGGGTGTTGTTTGCTTTTCTGTGTGTTACGACCTTATAAGACTAAGACATGAAAAGAGTTTACAGTTGTTATATATTATGATGTTGTATTGTTGTGACTCCTTTCCTTGGTGTGTCTAACCAGACCTAAACACTTGTTCGTGTGTGACTTAACAAGTTTATTTGTGTGATCACTAACAAGTGCTAACCGGGGAATTGAGGAGTCCGGTCATGTTCCGGCCACGCGTGTGATGGATGGGAGTCGATGTCTATCCGGTTCGACTCTCTTGGTGTATGTATAGGTTGTATTCCAATTTGGTTTCAACTTTCCCTTAGCTTATCCAAAGCTAGTTTACTGACTCACGTCGGGCCACAGGGGCATACGAATGTTGTTTTCGGTGTGCTTGGGATTACTATATCCGACACGCCTTGGGTTTAAGTTAACCGTTCGATGTAACTGGACGGTAACGAGGTTGGTAACGAGCTTAGCATGAGATTGGCATTGATCTCTAGGCTCACTATGTATACTAATTATGGTGGAAGGTTCCTTGTGCGAACCGATTTATGGTGTTATGTATTATTGTTGTGCTACGCATTTTCCCTTGCTAAGCTATGTTATATTTGTGTTGGATGTTTAAAATGAATGCCATGTTATCATGACAATTGGTTGCGCGTATCCCGGTAGCCGATGGGCTGCGCGTTAACCATACCAGCAAAAGGTTGCTGACCCCTTTGGGGGCTCCATATTTTTATTTACAGGATGAGGATCGAAGAAGCGGAGTGGCTCTAGATCCTAGGCTTGGAATACTTTTGGATCTTGTAAGATAAACCCGGGATGCGCCTGTGCTCCCGTAGTGTTGTTTATGTTGGTACTGTTGTTTACAGTGACAGGTGTTTAAGGTTACAGTTGGTATGTAAAATAAATACTCGGTATGGTTTGGTTATGTTTATGTATGGATGTTAGGACCTATGCTCGGGAGTCTGATCATCAGACCGGTACTCTTGTATTATTCTGCCTAGTTAACCACGTGGGTGGTTAACGGCGTTGTAGCACCATAGTGTTTATTGTTATTTAGATGTTTAATTCCGCTGCGAATTTCGGTAGTTGGTAGGTGCGTTGTAGGGGTGTTACATGTGAGACGGTCAAGGCTTTCAACCGATGTTGGATTGTATGCCCATACGTTGAAGTTAGACGGTAATAGTTCCACTCAAAACTTTGTCATCATATCTGCCAGTTGATGTTTATTTGATATATGTTCAACCTGAATCAACCCCTTCTGAATTTGCTCCGAACATAATGATCAATTCAAATTGTTTTGTACGTTCATGAAGAACAGGATTTTTGGCTATGAAGACGGCTGATGGTGTCACATTTCAGAGGAATAGGTGTGACATTAGGAGTTCCAACTTCATTAGTAAACGACTTAGCCATGCAAGTTTGAAGTGACTCTCCTCATAGCCCGATATTCAGCTTCTGCAGATGATAAAGAAACACAAGTTTGTTTCTTCGATTTCCAAGAAATAGGAGACCCTCCAAGAGTTATGTAATAACCACTGACTGATCTTCGAGATATTGGGCAAGTAGCCCAATCTGAACACAGTAGGCAAAAAGATCATAAGTGGTGGAGTTATTCAGAAGATTCCATATCCAATGGTGCCTTGATATAGCGTAGCAAATGAATGGCAGCATTCCAGTGAGTATCATGAGGGTTTGTAAGAACTGGCTCAGAAGTTGAACACTGAAGTTTATGTCCGGTCGACTGTTGACAAGATAATTTAGTTGACCAATAAGCGCCTGTAGAGTTCAGGATTTTTTAAAGGTGTGCGGTTTCAAGTGTAACTTGATGCCTGGATCAAGAGGACTTGCCATGGACCGTTGAGTGTCGACCTGATACTCACGGGTGAGTTCTTTAGCAAACTTGTGTTGAGTAATGACCATCCTGTCTTCAGTGGTGACAAATTCCATGCCAAGGAAAAAATGTAGTTGTCCTAAATCTTTGATCTTAAATTCCATGTCAAGTTGTTGTTTAATCCTCTGTATTCCGTCCCTGTCATTGCCACAACTAGTATGTCATCTACATAAACTCCAAGATAGATTTTTGAAGTGCCTTCTTCTCGTTTGAAAAGAGAGTGATCATTTTCGGACAACTTATATCCTTGATTATACAGGAAAGTTGATAGGCGAGCATACCACTGTCGAGATGCTTGTTTTAAGCCATATAATGACTTTCTCAATCGACAAACTTGTTATTGCCTGTGATATGAACACCATCGGGAATCTCATGTAGATCTCTTCATGCAGATCACCGTGAATAAAGGCATTATTAACATCTAATTGATCGATGATCCATCTTTGCTTTATTGCTACTGCTAGAAGAGCTCTTATTGTTGTGATCTTAACAACCGGAGAGAAGGTTTCGTGGAAATCTATTCCATGTCTTTGTGTGAAGCCACGAACAACCAGTCTTGCTTTATATCTTTCCACTGTGCCATCAGAACGAAGTTGACTTTGTACACCCATTTGCAGTTGATGCATTTCTTTCCTTTAGGAAGATTTGTGATCTCCCATGTGTTGTTCTTTTCTAATGCCATGAGTTCTTCCTCCATGGCTGTCTTCCAGTGGTCTGGGTAACAGCCTCTGCATATGTCTTTGGTTCCTTCATGTACAGAGGGGATTTTATCTCACTGGTCATGGTGAGACATATGGTTCTGTTTGGTAGAATGTCTGTGAGACTTTCTACATGTTTGTTTAGGAGATGAGAAGATTTTCCTGTTGAAGTCTTGTGGTGATCAAATTTGTGAAATGATCTTCTTCTCTGGGGTTGGTGAGATTAGGTATATCACAGACATAATCATTCAGTTTTGTTGGGCAGTGTATTCTCTGCTGGATCGTCTTAATCCTATTTCTTGGACCGGTCTTTGAGTTGTTTCTTCTGTGGGATTGACTGAGGAAGATGTTTCAAGGATATCAACATCTTGTGTCGGATGATGCTGAATCTGGTCAACAAGGTCAATATGCTTGGATCAATTCTTAGAGTATCAATGGTTGGCCCGTCAGATGAAATATATTGATCAGTGATGTGATCATCTTCCGAGTCATCTATTGATTGATTTGGAATGAGATCTTGATGTAACACTTTATGTGTTATTAATGGAAAAATGGTCTCATACACAGTGATATCTCTGCTGATTATTACTTCCTCCTTATCGATGAAACAATCTATGAGCCTTTTGAGTATGTGCTGGTCCTAGATATACACATTTGATTCCTCTAGCATCAAACTTATGTCTATTCCGTTTAGGACTTGTATCGAAAACTAAACACCCAAAGGTTTTTATTTTCCCATAGTCTGGAGCGAATCCATGAAGAATCTCATATGGAGATTTTCCTGACAAAGTGGATGATGGCAACCGGTTTATTAAATGTGTAGCCATAAGTATGCATTCGCCCCATAATTTTAACTTCAAACCGGATTGAAAAAGAAGAATCCGGGCTGTATCAAGAAGGTATCGATGCTTCCTTTCAACAACTCCGTTTTGTTGAGGAGTATAAGCACAGGATGTTTGATGAAGGATACCTTTATTTTGAAAAATGTTGTTAAATCCCTTGATAAGCCTAATTCATAGGCATTATCAGATCTAACAATCTTAATTTCCTTTTTGAATTGTCTTTCAACCATGATAATAAATTCCTTTATTGCATCGGCAGCTTCTGATTTTTGTTTTAATAGTTTCACCCAAACACTTCTACTTTTATCATCAACGATAGTTAAGAAAAATTTTGAACCGTCATGATTTACTTCATTACAAGGTCCCCATATGTCCAAATGTATCATGTCAAAACAATTCGCACTAATCGATTCTGATTTTGGAAAAGGATTCTATGACCCTTCGCTTTGTAGCATATATCACAAACAAAATTGGAAGGAACATCCCCTTTCTTGATTAGATGAAGATTCAATAGCTTGTATAGGTGTATGACCAAGTGTGTTATTCCAATACATTGACTTATTTGAAACTATACTACTGAAAAATGAAATAGAAACATTTCTACGGTAGATCTTGTTCCTTCTCCCAAAAAGTTCTTCAGGGCTTGAGCATCTAACCAGTACAAGCCATTGCGCATACTTCCAATTCTTCCCTCAAGGTTCGAGATAGGGTCCTGCATATGACAAGAATCCTCCTTAAAATTAGTGAACAACCGGTTTCACAAATTTGCTCACTGATATTAAAGCAAGTTTGAATGAAGGAACATGCAAAACATCCTCCAATTTGAAGTTTTCTGTTAAAACTACAGAACCAGTGGTATTATTCTTTCTCTTCTACCGTCAGGCATGGTCACAAATTGGTTATGCTTCATGTGCTATATTACTAAAATTTTCTTCATTTCCACATAAGTGGTCAGTGGCACCACTATCCAATATCCAATTACTTCTTTCTTATGCGTTTTATAATCTGAAAAACTATGTTTTCATGCCTATTATAAGCAGTAAAGGTACCGATACCTGTAAACTGCAAGCAGCATTTCCTTCTTTCTCCATGCTACTGTCTTTCTGCATATAGTTCCTCATCTGATTGAACTGTTCGATGGTGAGGCCTGGAACAGGTGAATCTTTATAAAACTCTTCCTGTTCTTGATTGAACACACACTAATAGCAGCCTTTTTTTTGGAACCCTTCCACCAATCAGGATATCCATTTAAAACAAAACACCCTTCTCTGTTATGACCTTTTCTTTCACAGTGTGTGCAGTACATATTTCCTTCTTAACATCAGATTTGTTACGAGGTTTCTGATTATTCCAAGCCCTAGACCTATTGTTTGCAGAAACACTTGGTCTGCACAATCCTTCCTGCCACTGTCATGGATATTGCGCTACCTATCTTCTTGTAAAACACAGCATAAGCATTATCCACAGACGGTAATGGCGACATCATTAGGAGGTTTCCTCTCACATTCAAATATTTTTGATTCAAACCAAGAAGAAAATCGAACACTTTATCTTCTTCAAGTAATTTTTGTACTTTATCACCGTGACCACAAGTACAAGCATCTATCTGTATTATACTAGCAGTTTCATCCCAAATTCTCTGCAGCCGATTAAAGTATGTACTAACATCATCACTGCCTTGTTCAATTCTAGACAGTTCTCTCCTAAGATTGAAGCGACGAGTACCGTTTACCTGATCATATCGGCGGCAGAGGGCATCCCACATACCCTTGGCTGTGGTGTGGAATAATAGGCTGTCTCCGATACTTGTTTCCACTGCTGTCAAGATCCAAGACATTACAAGGTTGTTGCATCGTTCCCAAGCTGCTGCTCGAACGGAAGTCTCGGTCGATTTCTTCAGAGTTCCATCGATGAGGCCAATTTTATTCTTCGCCGACAAGGCAATCTGCATCCCTCGTTTCCATGTCTGAAAACTCGAACCGGAGAATTTCGAAACAAGCTGAGCGCCGGGGAGATCCGTTGATAACAAGTGGAGGGCTGGGGGTTGCGATGGTCTGCTCCGCGACGACATCTTTCCCCTTCTCATTGTTCTTCCCGGCGTCTAGGTTAGCCATCGATGCGAGTTAAATCAGAAGAAAGAAAAAACAGGATCGCAAGTTCTTGCTCTGATGCCATGAAAATTTTAGAAGGTTTGAGAAGAATGTTGAGAGAGAAGAGAGAATGAAGCGAGAAAAATGAGCACGGGAAGGGAAGAAAGGAAAGTCGTGTATTCAACTTCTTGTGTATTAGATGTGTACAGAGAAGCACAACTACTCTCTATATATAGAGTAGTAGAATTATCTAGAGATTTACATAAGGGTACGTAGAGAAGATCCTAGAATTATCTAGAGATTTACATAAGGGTAAGTATGAGAAGATCCTAGAAAAAGGAAATAATACATAAAGGGTAAGTATGAGAAGATCCTAGAAAAAAGAAATAATGGGCTAGCCTAAATGTACAATCTTATCCTAACATGTTTTATGTTTTTATTCTTTATTGATGAGATGAAATATATCTATATGTGTTTGTTCGGTCACTTGTTTGGGTAGTGATGAGCAAAGTAGTGAACCACGATGGCTGGGTAGTTATAGGTAAAACTATAAGCTTACCTTCCTTTTTGAAAAATCAAAGATGACGATCGACAATCCCCTTATAGCTGTTTTCACTATAGCTGAATAATAGCAGGAAAAATTGCCATGCTTGAAGAGCTCATATTAATATATATATCTATATATATATATAGTATATATCGAGTATTTAGCAGTTCAAGCGAAAATGTACTTAAAGAGGGATTAGATCCTTGAATGTCTCCGTTTTTGATCATTAATACACTACTATGACAATTTTTTGCTAGAATGATTAATACGAAGTCATATTTTTGCTTCCATCGCGCGCCTTTCTCATCTCAAAATCAGCAATAGTTGGTCCAGCAAACATTCACCGGCACATTTTGGTTGTCTTGAACATCTGCATCAACAGTTGGCTTTCTCCCTTCAGTCTTCACCGCAATCACTCATCGCTTGGCTTCGTCCTCCTTCTGTCTCTTGCGGTTGCAATGAACATCAAATAGGAACAATTCATCATCTCCTCCCCTATGTTGTTTCAATCAGTATTCAATTTTAGGTTTCTAAGATTTCCCCCAATTTTTAAAACCTCGACAAGCATTCTAGATTGGTTTGACCTAAATTTATAATCGAAAATAATTTAGAAATAAGGCGTAGAAACATATGAAGGCACGATAGAACCTTAGATACCTGTTAGCTTTGCTACACCAACCTTACCTCGGTGTGTTATTATACTATTTGCTATCAGTTTGTGCTTCAGTATTCATAAATAAGAAGACGACAGAGTAATTTACTCATCTCCTCTCTACTTTTGTTTCGGTTGAACAACGCTTCCTAGGATACTGTGTGAAATATGGTACGTTATCTGGTTGATACATGTTATGGCACTTGAATCTCAGTTATGTCGTGAATGTTTGATTTCTATAATATTGACGCTCTCTTTGGGATCGATCCGGAAAGGGGTAGTATTTGCTCATAGTAAAGTTTAGTTCCTGTTCTTCTGTTCATATGATTCTCTTATTATCGAGGGCCTTCTAGTTAGTATGTTTGATCTAACAGTAATTCTATTTGTTTGGTTTCTCTTTATGTTTCTTTCTTTTCTTCAATTATGGGTGGTTGCCTCGTTACTCTCATTCGTACGGACACTAACCCTATTCCCTTTGATGTTTTGTTCGATTTCCTTATTTCAGTTTTGTGTGAGTATTTGCACAGATTGATTCGGGACATTTTGTTTTTTTTATCTAATTTTCTGCCCCTCTGCTTTCACTGGAATAAAATACAATCGTGTGCATTGTTTCTTCTCTCACCGGTATTGTGCTTTCGCGCTCGAAGAAGAAAGTCAAGAAACCCCAAATCAAGTCAGGGTAAATGATGTTCTATTTTTCAAGCTTTTTCCTCCATCTCAGTGGTATTACAAGAACCTAGCTGAGTTTGTTTCCCGAGCTCAATCAATTCCTTGAGCTAAATCAATCCTGACACTGCTACGGTAAATAGAGAAATTAATATGTATTTAAATGTTACTATTGCTACTCTAAGTTCTTGTTTCTAATTTGAGCTGCTTCTAAATTGCTTTGATAACTTTGCAGTAGCATTCTACATTGGTTACTATTATAGGCAAATCTCTTTGTAGCTTCATCTTATCATCATCTCCATATCTGAAACACACGGCTCTCAAAGGTTGGTGCCCTTCCTTCTCAGATTTTTTGTTAAGGTTGCACCTGTCTGGCTGAATTGAAATTTATTGATATGGTTCTTGGATACTATGTCCATATGTTCATATCTGATGTGCATTTAAGTTAATTCATTAAATGATATTTTATCCCCTAAAGCTAATCTGTGTGGATGAGCACGATGCTTAAAGGAAGAGTAGTATCCTGCTGTTTTTCACTCCTTTTGACGTTGTTATTTTAGCTTTGTTTGGATTGTGTTTTCTATCTGTTTTGACGTTGCATATCAGGGTATTATACGAGACGAATATCAGATTGCCTCATTTACATAATGACTAGCCTTACATAATGAATAAGTTAGCCACTTTGAAAGATTGCCTCACTTATCATATTATTTGAAGGTTAAATTATTTTGATCTTATAGTTTATTGCCTTTTATGACCTGTTTGACAGACCCAATTACCAGCCCCACCCAGCCATATCACTCTTCAATCATCAACTAAATGCATCTTTTAGATAGAAGGAGAGGGGTAGTATTGATGTTGATAAATTTAGCTTGTTGTGTGTCAATTTAAATGGTCAAACTATCTGTGTTTGCACTTCCCTTAACAAGTGTTTTCTGCCTGAATGATGGTTGGTTGCTACCTAAAACAGAACATAAAATGCACTCTATTACACTAGTTTAAATGGCTAGTAACCTGCACAACATGTGGTCTATTTTAATAGTCAGTAGCTTAGGTGTTTTTGCATTTCTATAAAGTGTTTCTTTTGCTAAGTTTTGACTATTTTTCGAGCACCATTGCCATTATTTATACAATCTGATGCAGCTCATAAAGATTCCATTTTCCTCACTTTTTGCTCCTAATTCTTCCTGACACTGTTACACCAATTGTATTAGTTTTAGCATCGGTTCAAAATTTTATTGAGTTTTACATAACGATGCAGTCTGTTGTTACCTTTCTTTACAAGTGTCGTTTTCTTTGGCTGAAACTGTAGGTAAAAGGAAGCCGGACCCTGAATTCTACCAAGAAGTTCTAAGCCAGCTCAAAGTAGATCCACAATGATGTATATTTGTAGATGATATGTTAATGGTATCGTCTCATTTAGAAATGAGCTAAAGCTTTGGGGTATATTGAAATTCATGTTGTATTTTACATCTTTGCCGCTGAATAAATGCCCTTGAGGCGTCTTGTTCTTCAAATTTTCACTTCCTTGGGGCTTAATCTGTTTGGGAACCTGTCTATAACCTGCCTATATTCGATTTTGTGGGTTGAATCTATTAACACACAGAGAATATTGCTGGTGTATGTTTTATTTAGCTGAATCACTACATTGTTATTGTCAATGATGAACTGTCTATTGTTCTTCGTCTGTCACGTGAGGGATTTTAGATTTAGTACCTCGTTGGATTCATTTGGTTAGTGGTTGTAGATATTTTTCATTGTATTATCTTTGTGAATCACTGCAGTTTACCCTCGAATTATTTGAACAGTTGAAATGTTTTTTTTTTTGGAATATAACACTGTACCGTGAGGAGTAAAAAAATATTATCTTTTGATTTTATCACATGAGTGATTAGATTTAGTAACTTGTTTGTCTGAAAGGTTTCAAATTTTCAAAGTCAGTTAATGTCCGTATTTATTGTATTTTACTCTTATATTGTCTGAACGATTGGAAAATTTTATTTACGAACTGTAACAATATACTCCGATGACTAACCAAAATGATACTCTGACTTCATCACCCGAGCGATCAGAATTAGTAACTCATTTGCTTTAATTAGTCAATAGTTGTAGAAATTTATTCAACGCTTTCAAAATTTTCAAGTTAGTTAATATCTGCATTTACCTACATTTTACCCTCGTGTTACCTTAACGATTGGAACTTTTTTTTATGAACTGTAACATCATACTCTAACGATGAAAGCAAACGATTCTTTGACTTTATCACCTAAGTGATTAGATTTAGTAACTTGTTCGACTCATTTGTCAATGGTTGTAAAAATTTATTCATCGTCTTAAAATTCTTAAGGTCAGTTGCTGTCCACATTTACCTGCATCTTATCCTCGTATTACCTGAACGGTTGGAAAAAGTGTAATATCATATTTATACGACTAATGCTTAAAAAGAGTACAAAAATGTATATCCCGTTATAATTAAGTGCGTTACATATGCATATGTTTAGATCATATATTCTTTATGTGCTATAAAAAACGCTTTTGGAAGCGTCGCATTCACAAAAGACAAAAGTAATAAAGAACACTTACAAAATACTAGTGAACAAATAAAGAATGATACTCCATTAATGGGAGGAAAAAGAAAAAAAATTAGAGCAATGATTAACGTGAGGAAAGAGAAAAATATTATGAGCAGTGATGGGGGGAGACAAGAGAAAAAGAGAAAAAATTACTAGTTTATAACGCTTACAAAACGTAAGCGTTCTTTATAGAGCACGAATAAAGATCGATGCTTCATTGATGGGAGGAAAGAGAAAAAATTAGAGCAATGATTAATGGGAGGAAAGAGAAAAAAATATGAACGGTGAGAAGAGGGAAGAAAGAGAAAAAAGGAAAAAAAGAAAAAATTAGAGTTGTGATAAGTAATAAATAACGCTTACAAAACATAAGCGTTCTTTATAGTCACACATAAATAACGATTCTCCATTAACAGGATGAGAGAGAAAAAAAATGAGTAGTGAGTAGAGGGAGAAAAGAGAAAGAAAGTAATTAACAATATACAAATATATTATATTTTTTTTATATACTTAAAAATGTAGTTAAATTATTCAACTCCTTCAAATTTTTAAAAGTGAGCTGATGTCTGCATTTACCTACAACTTACTCTCGTATTACGTGAACGGTTGAATTTTCTTTTTACGAATTGTAACAACGTTCTCGGACGACTAAACAAAATGATACTTCAGCTTTATCACACGAGCGACTAGATGTAGTAACTGAACCGCCTTATGTAGTCAATAGTTGTAGAAATTTATTCAATATCTTAACTTTGTAAAAAGTCAGTTGATGTTCGTGTTTACCTGCAGCTTACCGTCGTATTACATGAACAGTTGGGAAGTTTTTGGT
The DNA here is from genome assembly GCA_023374045.1 of Limonium bicolor. NCBI lineage: Eukaryota > Viridiplantae > Streptophyta > Magnoliopsida > Caryophyllales > Plumbaginaceae > Limonium > Limonium bicolor. The sequence continues at coordinate 344,399,162 of CM041776.1, read as the reverse complement.
TTAAACTATAACATTATCCTTCGATGACTAAACAAAATGATACTGCAACTTTATCACGCGAGCGATTAGACTTAGTAACTAAATCGCCTCATGTAGTCAATAGTTGTAGAAATTTATTAAATATCTTAACTTTGTAAAGTCAGTTGATGTTCACGTTTACCTGCAGCTTACCATCATATTACATGAACAGTCGGGAAGTTTTTGGTTTAAACTATAACATTATACTCCGATGACTAATAGAAATGATACTTCAACTTTATCACACGAGCGATTAGATTTATTCAATGGTTGTAAAAATTCATTCAGCATCTTGATATGATGATATCCACATTTATCTACATCTTACCGTAATATTACCTGTACTGACTAGAAAGACTTTTAGCAAACTGTAACAATTTATTTGAGCGACTACACAAAACACTACTCCAACTTTATCACTCGACCGTAAGCTGTTCTCCTCATTCAGTAAATTATTCTAGAAATGTAATAGACTCCTTAATTCCTTTCTGTATACTCTACCAGAAGTGTACACCCCAAAGTTGACAATCATCATAACGTAAAAGATAAAAGGGACAAAAGTGCAATGATAGTGATCTGACTCCTCATAAAAATGCTACAGAGGGGAAGGAAGTCTATAAGAGCAACCACAGCAGAGTAACTTTGTGGTTCCAAAAAGAAAAGGTAAATGAATATGTGGAAGAGAGAACTACTCTGGGTGTCTTTTCTAAGGAATGTGTCTTACTGACACAAACACATTTGGGGAGAGAGATTGTGAGGGGAATGAGTAAAATATACTCCCTCCGTTCAACAATAACTGTCATTTTAGAAACTTGCACACTTATTAAGAAAAGTAGGACAATGACGCATGTGCCCCTACTTTTTACTTTTCCATTTAGATAATAATTACTTTTATATTGAATAGTAGGGGTAAAAGTGGAAAGAAGTGTGTCAAAAAGCTAGAATGACAGATATTTTTGAACAAGAATCACATCCTAAAACGACAGATATTAATGAACGGAGGGAGTAATAAATAAGACAATCCTTAGATTTATACTGCTGTGGTTGCTCTAACATGTTTAGTGGAAATATTTTCCAAAAGTGCTTTCTATGAACTATGCAAAATAGACCGCCTAAATCTAGGCCGATTGCTATTTCCCTTTAGCGGCATAAAGGGTCTTCACTTGCTCGTTATCATCATAACTTCCCAGATTGGTCGTGTATCTTCGTGGGAACCAAATCAAGTGCCTTGCGATCAAAAACATAAAAGTAAATGGCAAAATGAGACACAGATACATATTAAAATCATAGACACAACTTTCTTTAACATCTATAAACAATAGATCAGCCAAATGTGGACCAGCAAAATCGTCACAAATACATACAGATGGAAGAAACCACACAACCTATGATAAACACACACAAAAGGGGTAAACATAAAATGTTTAGTCGAAGAAAATGAAACCTGGAACAAAAAATTTGGCAGCTCCTTTCAAGGAACCTAAATTTGATGTATATTGAGCCTGGTACATAACAGTTTAATGAAAAGCATATTACCAAACTGGAGTTCATGTCGTGACACTATTTTTGTTACAGAATGGGACAGGTATGAACAGACCTTCAAGAAGGTAATCTTCAGCTGGGTGGATGGCTTTATGATTACACTCACAACCTCATATCTGTTTCATCAATTCTCATTGTTTATTTAAGCAATATATATAGGGAAGACTTTTACCGTCTAAAGAGTCAAATACAATACATAAGACATGAACGTCGATACTAATACAAAACATACCCATTAGCAGATGCAAAGCTAGCAGCAAATGTCTGGGGCTTTGCCTTATCTCCGTAAAATGTTGTGCCCGCATTAAAATGCTTGAAGAGATGAACAAAGACGTGTAAGTTTTTTTCAGTCCAACGACAAACATGAACACTTAAGTATAATCAAAGAGGACTAGAAATTTTTAAAGTGCAATTCTGGCTTACTACACTCCACCTGCGTCAACTTTTGTTTCTTATTTTTTACGCTTAAACATTAGATGCAAGTGCAAAATGCAATTTAACAAGGTGGAAATGAGCATTGACACCCCCTTTCCCAATGATTCCTATACTCAAAACATAATCACTTGATCAACCACAAAAGTCATCATAAAGTGGTGAATTGCCTAAACTCATCCCAAATGTTGGACTGTCAAATGATACACCAAATCACTCATTATACAGAGGATCAGCCGTTGGTACTTGGCGCATCACAGAGCATTCCATAGAAACAAAAGTTCAACTTTACACAAAAGCACATTACTACTGACTACATAACACCCACAATCATAATCAACTCATGGATTCAGCTTACTGTTCAGGCCAAAAACTTTTAAACACAACGCAACGAAGCAAAGTACCTAATACCATGCATATATACTAATATATCATGTTTGCAATTATTCACAGAAACACCAGTCAATGAGAAGGATATGGTGAAAAATAAGAAGACACACGACAACAAGATAACTGTATACTGAGAACATATTTCCTAACAAATTCACGAAACCTACGAGTTTCATATGTGGTGCCTGTCCTGCAGTATTGTCTAAAGTTATGAAAAATAATATTTACTTTTAGTTTCAGAAAAAAAGGTGCCAATATAAGTAAGCCTTGATGACCTACAGGAAGAACCAATGAATAAATTTACATTCAGATATTGGTAGATTTTAGCTGGAAGATAATGAAAGTACCCGCTTGTGCATGTTTTGTGACAGTTGTAATAGGGCAGTAGGATCTTGCCGGACAAAAGATCTCAGGACTGGTTTCTATCCGAGCCCACATGTTGTATTTGGTAATTATATCTGCATTAACATCTGTTGAAAACTTGAACACGACGATGAGGAAGATCCTGGGAACTTGAAGGCAAATCGGGTTGAGACATTTAGATCAAACACGTCAAGAGCAATTACACGGAGAAAGGTGAACAACACGTTAGAAAAAGAAGATAACTTGTAATTATACGCATGTTGGGTGGAGAATAACGCATGCATTTTGAATCAAAACAGTGTGAATCCAAAGGTTATGTTCTTAAAGAAAAATAGCAAATTCAACAAGAAAGAAAAGCTAGTAATCAACACCGACAAAGAACTATACTGAATAAACTCTACTTCAATCTTTTCCTTAAACCCTAGATGACAAAATGTACTAATCAATCCCGCTAGGAGGTAGCCTCGGCACAAACTTGCTTCGTGAGCTGTTAAAATGTAGTTGACAATATTACTTTGGTGAACCGCGCTGCTTCTGTTTGGTCTGCACATAATCCTTGGTTAAAAAAACCTACTACAGATCTATCTACCGTCTCTTTCTTTCTCTCTCGCGAGCAAGGAAATCGCATAACAATTTTTTATGGCAGAATTGAACATAAAGTACACCGATCTCTTCTAGCCAGACCGCAAATGATTTGTACGTTAGTTTTTTTTTTATCAATCATTCAGTGGTTACATTTCATGGCTAAGGAACCAAAATCCAAACCAAGTTTACATTGAGAGTCAAATTGAAACTAGAAAACTGAGAGATTACAAACAATTCTGAAGACCATGTAGTATACTATCCAGCCAGCCCAACCCCCACTCACTTCCCCCACATAAACGATTTCATAGATGAAATATAACAATTTTACCCCACCACAAATTGTTGATTTCAAAGCTCATCCTCCATTCTCAAATACTCACCAATATCAGCTTGGTGAAGGACAACAATCCCATTTGGATCTAACTTTCTACAATCGGTAGTTGACTTAGCAGCGATTCCAAATCCCAAAGGTATATCAGACATGGAAAATATGACCACCCCATCACCAGGATTAATGTTTTCTGTTATCCTTCCCAATCCTCCTTTCAAGACATGGTTACCGTACAAGAATGACATTTCTGAGGTTGGTTTTAGCCACACCTTGTGCTTGGCATTGGCGGCCAGAATGTTGAGAGCTTGGATGGTGAGGTGGAAGCTCCCATGGTGGGTGATCTTTCCCACCTGTGTACCCAGCGCTACAAGCTTCTCCCTGCCAACATTGGTCGCCCGCTTCACCATCGCCTCGCTTACATAGTAGACACGATTCTTCTGCAACCGGAAACAGTATCGGCCGCCGCTGCTTTCGGGGCCTTCGTGTGACGGGTTCTCAACGATGTTTTTGAGGTTGTTCCCGACGAACTTGAATAGCTTCTCGAACACTGTCGTGGTCTCCTTCTCGTCCAGTGTTCTCATCTCGTTCCAATTTCGGGGGAAATCAAATGTCGATTGAGGGTGAAACACTGGTCTGTCTCTCTCCCGCGCGCGATGGCTGTATGCTGAGAGAGGGTTTAGGGTTTTGTGGTGAAGCTCTCATGGAAAAGCACTAAAAGGCAGAGCAACAACCAGTGAAGAAGGAGACCAACCTGGCAGTTGAGCGGACGAAGCAAAAGAGCAAGCAAATACCGACAATAATAACAACATAGATTTGAAAAAGAGATGAAGAAGAAGGAGCATCTCGCTGATTTTGTCCGCGAACGGCTTGAGCTGAAATGGGAGATGAGAAAGAGAGTTGTTGCTATTTCACAAGCCCAATAAGGTTTTTGCCTGACTCCTTCCACCACTATTGTTGATCGGCGGTTTTTGTACCCGTTTGCCTACTAGATGACCATCGCCTGTAACCTCCCTCCACTCAGGAAACTGCTGCCGACTATGCCCAAGAGTCATACCAGGATGTCCAAAATGCTTCCCTTCTATGAAGAGTTTGGGTCGAAGAAGGATGGAAACAAAAGAGTGTAGAGTGGGCTAAAGATAAAAAGCAAAAGAATATAGAGGGGGCAAAAGAGAAATAAAAAAAGATGGGGCACGTGAGTAGTGTAAAAATTTTTGATAATTTTACCAACATAACCCTCAAAAAATCTCTGCACAAATTTGGACCGCAAGATCATTTTTTCACATGTCAGGGCCAAAACAGTAGCAAACAGTAACAGATCAAAGGGTCAAAAATAGGGATGGCACCGGGACATCAATTTTATCGATGGCACCCGAGCCAGACCCATGATGGAATGCCTTATATCAATGCGAATTCTTCTCAAGCACAACAATGGTGCAGTTGGTTAGTATTATAACAAACCAAAAAGCTTTGGAGCTTGTCCTAGTGGCGGGTAGCCTTAGCTATTGTTATAATCTAACATTTGGGTCAATCAGGAAGACTATGGATTGGGATAACAAGCGTTTTGGAATCTCCAAGTTCCTTGTTAGCAGCAAGTGTCAAGAGTGTAATATTAGTAGTAACTATGTTAGATCTGCTAATGTTTATGTGATTAGTGTTGGTGAATCGTTTGAGCTACTTATTTTGGATCGTTTTTCAAGTTGGAAATGGGAGGATGTTCCCTTCTATTCAAACCTCTACCATAGGTTTTGCGTTTATGTTTGTAATCTCTAAACCTTTTATTATCGCTAATGAATGAAGTTACAAGTGTTTACTAAAAAAAATGCGAATCTGCAGCATGGAGACATCATTATTGGGAGGTGTGCTCAGTCGGGAGCTGATCAGAGTCTGAAGCTGAAGCACACAGAGAGGGGGATGGTGCAGAAAGTAATCTTGTCTTCTAATGATGATGGGAAGAATTTCGCTGTTGTCTCCCTCAGACAGGTGGATATTCTTCACTTAAGAAGATGAAAATAATTTGATGCGTCCTCTTATTTGATTTGAATTTTTTCTGGTCCTTGAAACTTTCATCAATCTTGATCTTGTTTATGGCTCTGGGTCCATGAACATTTCATGTGATTCTTGCTTTCCCATCCATCCTACACTGTTCAGGTTCGATCACCCACTCTTGGTGACAAATTCTCTAGCATGCATGGGCAAAAGGGTGTGCTTGGTTTCCTCGAGTATCAAGAAAATTTCCCTTTCACCATTCAAGGTATTGTGCCAGACATTGTCATTAATCCCCATGCGTTCCCTTCAAGACAAACTGTTGGTCAGCTTCTGGAAGCAGCCCTGGGAAAGGGTGTTGCATGTGGTGGTGTGTCAAAGTATGCAACGCCCTTCTCTACTCCCTCTGTTGAGGTGATAGCTGTAACACCCCAACTACGACATCACTTAAAACAGCAAATCGCAGCGGTAAACTTAACTCGTCACATTACTTAACTCAATGGTGTTACACGCCGTTAACCACCCACGTGGCTAACAAGGCTATTACATAAACATTGTATCGGTCTGATGGACTAGATTCCCGAGCGACTACTCTTAACTATCCCTTTCCATAAACCACAACCAATATACATATACATACCAACTGTACCGAGTATTCACAACTAATGCCGATAACAATTTCGGTCTTACTACACCCCATACGTACACAATTTAAACGGCTACCCATGTATTAACAACTACCCCGTCCTACTCTCGAACGGCTTCCAGCTCCTTGTACCTGAAAAATAGGAAAGAAAGGGTGGCCCCCAAGGGGCTCAACACCTTTGCTGGTATGGTAATCCCGCAACCCGCATGCTACCGGGCCACGCACAACTAATTATCGTCTTAGCATGCGGTTGATTACATTTAAAACATGCATGGAAACTATAAACACAACACATTGCATTCCACAAAAATGGGCTCAACAAACAGGCAACACATCTATTCTTGATAAATCACACATTGTGTTCCTTAACCCTAGAGGGTTTCTCCTCTAATGGACCTATTTCCTGAATAGACGACATTTACCCACTAGTCGGGTTATACTCCAAGTCGTCATATAATCACCTGGGAATCATATCCATGATCCACATGCACCACATAACAACTCATTTCACATTTCAACGTACGACTTACATAACCTCGCAATAAGAATTGCAGTACAACAATAACATATAACATAACGGGAACGGTTCTCTTTAGGAACCGACCCAAACATAATTAGTTCACTTGTAGAGCCTAGAGAATGTTGCCAAACTCATGATAAGCTTGTTACATAACTCGTTACCGTCTCGTTAAATGAACGGATAACTTAACACCAAGGTGCATCGGATATAGTAATCCAAGCACACCGAACAAACATAGTATGCCCCTGTGGCCCGACGTGAATCAGTAAAATAGCTTTGGTTAAGCTAAAGGGAAGATTGGAACCCAAATGGGAAAACAACCATAACATACAGAGAGAACCTGATATGATAACGATTCCCATACTCACACGTGTGGCCGGAACTACCGGACTCCTCACTCCCCGGTTAGCACTTGTTAGAAGTCTCATTATTGGACTTAACACATTAATTCACAAATAGGTGGTTAGGTCTAGTTAGACACACACAAGGGTAGTGAACATGCTAACACGCACAAACAACACATAACTAACTCACGCATAGCCGTGGTTAGAACGTTCCCATGGTTTGGGTCGTTAAATCCAAATACCGATCTACTATGTAATCCTAGAGCCGGTTAGTTAAGTTTAGCACATATTTAAAGCTAAACGGAATCGGAACTACGCACGCCACATAATTAAACAACTGTAAACTCATTACGTGTTTTATCTTAAAAGGTGGCAAACATTCAGAAAAACACATTGGCATACAAGCCGGTGTAATCCGGTAGGACACAGGTTACAAGAAAACCATACTTATCACCGTGGGGAATTACTTTACCGGGTGTTCTCACGTTCCTCGGTTCACACTTGTTCCTCATGTCTTACTCTTGAACCACTATTTTCATGTCAAATGGTTCAATTAATATTAAGGCGTTACGGTAGGTACATAATTGCTACTCCCGTACTTACCCCGTTATCCCGTTATTTCGGTTTAACTTTGTGTACTTAAACTCACAACTTTCTCAATCACTTCCAACACTTGTTTATACTTCTTAGTACCTTTAAAAGTCACCAAACAAGGCCTTAGCAACATCTAAAACCATTACCCATCAATCCCCCACCTTTATAACACTTTAAAACACATTTTAGGCCATTTTTAGTCTGGTCCGGGACTTGGTCCGGACCCAAGGTCCCGGACCACCTCTGTAACTCACTCTCGGCCCTTTTTATGCATTGGTCCGGGACTTGGTCCTGGACCTAGGTCCCGGACCACCTGTAAACTCGATTCTCGGCGTATTTTTAAGCTTGGTTCGGGACCTTATACAACGGCTAGGTCCCGGACCCTGCTAAAAAGCTGATAAAAGTCCATTTTTCAACCCCTAAACCAACCTTAATCCACACCTAATCATTCCATAAACTTTCCATAAGTTTCTACATAATTAAACACCTTAAAACACTCCTTAAACACTCCTAAAACGTTGGTCCAATTCACCACCCAATTCTTGTTCAAATTCAACAAACTCACTTTTCATATTCTTGCATTTTGCACACTTGTGCATTTCTATTTCCTTTTGATAGTTCTTACCTCCTACCAAACCTACCAAATCCATCAATGACCATTACCAATCATTCCTACATAAATGCACTTCTAAAACCCACATTCACTCCTTGTTTCACAAGTTACTAGCACCAACTCTTTTTCTTGGAATTCCAAGTTACCAAGCATCATTATGCTACAGATTTTGCAATCTCTTATCTCCATTCTCCATCTACCATTATAAGGCCATTAATCCACTCTACTCAACACTATAAACCAAGGTTCTCCCATTCACCAAGCCATCATCAAAACACTCATTTTCTACTAAAATTTCGCCATAACCTCCCCATAAACCTTACACATCCATTTTCACCATTCCTCATCCTTTTCATTCCTAATCTAGCCATACCCTTTCAAGGGTCCTACCAGCACACCATATCAATCCAAAATTCAACAATATTTCAATATAGCTCCAAACTTAATGAACCACAATATAACCACAACTCAAATCATTTGGCTCCAAGGCCCTCAATTCAAACCAACATTTCACAAAATCCAACTAACCACGATCAAGCACATTATTGCTCCAGATTTTATTTCATCTTTTATTTTTCCCAAACCCAATTCTAAAACAAATAATATAGGCATTTAAGGTAGATTCCTTACCTTAATCCACAAGTTTCTCCTTAATTCTCCTCTTGCTCCTCATCTCCTCAAAATCGGTTAAGATGGAATGGAGTTTCCAAACTCCTTCCTAACATTCAAGAAACACAAAATACATTCTATTAATTATCTAAACCCTTATGAAATCTCAATTCAACAAAAGGGCTAAGAGCACAAGTTAGGGTTTTACCTTTGGAGATTTTTGAGAGGGGTTCTCACTCATGAATCAAAGGGGAAACTCCACCACCATTGGAGAGTTGAATTGAAGCTCAAAATCAAGAAGAAATCAAGGTGTGAGAGAGGGCAAAAATCGGCCAGCTCTACAAGATGGAGAAAAATGAGTTTTTTCATGGAGATTTTTACCTTGTTTGAAGGAGGGGACTCCAAGCTTCCTTTTGATGCCATTTTCTCTTCAAATGGGGAAAACCCATGGAGATGAAACTCATCCTTTTGAAATTCCGAAAAGAGAGAAAGGTAGAGGAGGATGAGGAGAGTTCAAATGTGTAATTTGTTTTGTATTTGGAGCTTGGAGTTGGCTAGAGCATGAGGTAGAAGAGAGGAAGCCATTGGAGCTTGGTGGAGAGCTCAAAATTGCAGCATGGGGGAAGGGAGGAGGATGAGTACGATGGAAGAGAAGAGGGAAGGAGAGAGAATAGAGAAATAAGTAAAATAAGGAGGAGAGAGGGAAAGAAAAGGTGGTACTTTTACTTTTTGCTTTTTGGACTTAGTTGACTAGCTTATTAAGAGCTAGTTTAATTGTGAGTGGGGTTAACTTATCCCCTTAGAAAACCGGTCCCCACTATAATATGTAACTGGAGCGGTTTTCGTCTTTTATAGAAAACGCTCGTTATTTACCCGGTTTTAGCACTATTCACTAACCGGGTCCGTTTTCCAGAATTTTCTCGTTTAATTAATTTTAATGGTTATTATACTCCCATTAATGTTTATTTATAGTTATATGATCAACTATAATTTTTACGGGGTCATTTGACTGTTTAAAGTCATGTTTTTGGGTTTTCTCGAAAAACGCGCTTTAGACTCCGTTAGCGTTTTAACGCATTATTTGGATCCGTTTTCTTCCGAAATTTTTCCCACATGTTCTTAGTATGTAATTAGGGTATAAAAATATATTTATAACCCTAGTGGAGGTTATATGCCTCCTAAAATAATTAAATATGCGTTTTCACGTTTTGTGTCTTTTACGCATTTTCTTTTTCTTTTTGGTTTTTATTTCTTCACCAATGATCTTAAGGACTTAATTAGCCTTAGAAAATTATAAGTACATAATTAATTAACACATTAAGGTTTGGGGTATTTCAATCTACCCCCCTTAAAAGAACTTCGTCCTCGAAGTTCACAATTTCCCTCATATCCTTTTAATCAGAACACTGGGATTATTTGCAAGATACAACTGCCATACTAAGGCACACTTTACCTAAAAACCTCGGACTTAACGGTCCGGGTAACATATCCACATCCATACATAACATAACATACTTACATCATAACCTCGGACTCAACGGTCCGGGTATCTTAACAACGCTTGTACTTACATAACAACCCTCAGACTCTCACGTCTGGGTAACATAACAACATTTAGACTCATAGGTCTGGGTAACATAACAACTTTCAGAACTCAACCACATTAGGACTCAAGGTCAAAATAATATTTATTACACATACCACACAACATGTCTTAGCATGTATAGCAACCAAAAATATCTCTTATATACACCGTGATCCCGCGGATTCCCCGGGAGATCAAAACAATCACTTAATCTTTAACATATATACTTCCCATGTCACTGGTCCGAAGACAAAGGCTCATATGTCCTCGGCTCGTGAGCAAGTACTACAAAAGTATTCTTTGTGAGGTTAAGTAAGAGAACTTTCTTTATTTAAAGTATCTGTCGAAGGTTTTGAAAATACCAATTGAAATCCTTTTGAAAACGCAATACAACTCCAAGTCCAATTTATGCTCTTTGCTTCTTGTCCTAGCGTGGTTATTTATGACCACTTAAAGGGAGCTTCAAGAATCATCCAACCTCGATGTGATCAGCACCAGTGTTGAACTATCCTTCCACCCCAATTTGTGTTCGGCTTCCCTTGATCACATGCAAATCAAGTTCCACCTCCCACTTCATTTTCAAGCATCAAATAATACACTCATTTCCAATTTTCTATCTTTTCAACCATTCTAGTCATAATCATCACATCTCCAAGGGATAGAACTCTGTCTATCAGTTATCTCCATTCACTTTTAATCAATTTCCTAGAGAATTTAATTCTTACTAGGTTCTATATCGGTTTCATACCCCTTCATAACTCACAATACTGTATATATACGTATATTTTTATCAAAATACAACACACAGTTTTACATTTACACACTGTCGGGGTTTTAGTCCCCGGAAGTTTCTTTACTCCCTTACACTTGTACTCTCACACACAACTTGTTAATCAAAATAAACACACCTATCACAATGGTATTCGCATCACCTGTGCGCAATTACCACAATTAAACCATGAATGAATGCGTATGTTTATATAGCACACGCACCAATCATCATAATAAATTATTTTGTGCTATGCACAACATAGTTCACGTACACTTGTACGGTAAAACACACTAAGCGGTTTTACGCTCTACCCCCCTTAAAAGGGATTACGCCCACGTAATCAACCACTGAACATTGGATTAAAAGTTCTACCGTCGTGAAGTGTTTTAACTTCCACGCGGTCTGCTATACAATGTGTTCTGGTTAGAGGATCTTAACCATATTGGCGGTTTAGTCCCTAAACCAAGAATTCTCATTGGAGTCTATTTAACTCATATAACTGGTTTCGGTTCTGGCCTGTGAGGCTTCTAGGCATTAATAATTAGTCATTCACTCATATTCACTATGCACATTCAACATTTGAATCACTGGCTCACTAGTTTCTGCTGCGCGACTCTGATAACTTAGAGGTTAGTTTGCCTTGTTCATTTTCCTCCATGTACTGTACATCACCGATTCATGACCTTTATCTTGTGAAAAATGGTTTCTCAACCGATGTGTGGTATTTCTTTCCATGCGCGAATTCGGTGAGTTACAAGCTTTCTATCCACTCCCATAATAACTTACTGTGCATATTGCCATGTATTTCACAATGATTTACTTGATTTATTCCAACTTACTGTCGGTTGAGATTGAGCTACCACCTAATGTGTAGTGCTCTCTTAGTTATTTTCCACACTTGAGGTATATTCCATACCGACATTTGGTATTCCGTGTTACTGCAGTCACTTATTGCCAGTCATGCTTCCACATTTGGTTCTGTACCAGTATCATTTCATTGGTACGACCCTGCATTTCCAATGCCTCGGTCTTATAGTGTTATAAGTCTTTTTTGTACTTTTACCACCATTAACATTTCCCAACTTCCTAGCTATCTCACTCGATCCTTACCGCACAAGCGCAATACCAAAACACTCAGTCATACAGAGTGCAGAGGCGTAAACTCTTGGCAGTAAATCTCTTATGCGATTGCAATAGGAATTCACACTGTGTTTCACTGAGATTCTTATCACATAGCACTGGCCACTGGCTTACTGCCTAGTTTATTTGCTATCACTTACCGTTGTATCTCCACTGAGTCTAACTCATAACACTGCTTATTTGCCATACTTTTGTTTAACAATACTTATACAACGGTCGCTTACCGCGCACCGTGTTCTTACCTCTTGCACAACACTAACTTACATGATATTCACTGTCATATTAGCTTCCACACATATACTTACATCATTCGTATTATGGTTTGTCATTCATTTGGATGACTACTGAATACACTATTTTTCGAGTCTTTATGCTCCTTGAGCGAACCATTACTTTGTTACTCTCACTCGAGTTATAAACCGGCGTTACTCAGCTCGGTGCTTCACATTATACACACATGCTAGTAAACTAGCTGCTCTTCCGCAATAACCACATGGTCAATCCTTAACATATTTATTGAACTTGGTTCATGTAACTACCGCTCCCACGGTCTCACAATATCGAGAGGTATCGCCCACACTTAAGCAGTGGTTCGTTCTCCGCTCTATTTACTTGTATAACATTAACTCTTGCAATCGATCAAGTTTACATAACACATTTTGTATGTGGCTTATAATCCTTACTGCCTCGAGCTTTGCTCATTGTAGGTTGCTCACACTCATTTACTTCTCTGTACAACATTACATGATTTGGAGATTGTACTGACTTCATGACAAGGTCGTTGCATCACGATTCCTTCCAAGTTGTCTCTTTGGCAACTTAGGGTCCTACTGTTAAGTGGGTTACCTTCGGTGTTTAAACCGAGTAACTGTTTCAACTCTTGTGTTTCTGTCACATTGTTTCATCCAACAATTGTTGATCCAAACACCCCTCAAGGATTACTCCTGGGTGTTGCTAAGTTACGCCATTACATCTGGCTTACACTTATAGGTACGTTTAGTTAACTACATCGCCTTGCGTTCTTGGTTGGGTTTAATATTATCCCCTGATAGTCTAAGTGATCATTCCGGGAGTCTCATCCCGACCTTTGCACGTTAACGTGTCCATATCAGGCATCTGCCTTGCCATGTATAGGCTGGGTCACCGCTCCAGCTATCATGTTTATCCCTCGGGATTCTTAAGACACATGTGTCGTCTTCACTTACTAGCCACTGCACTTCGCACATCTTGGCTCTTAAACATTTCCTTGAACAAATTCACTAATTCCTTTAGTCTCGTTAACTGACTGAGTTCTTTTACTTCCTCCATTCTTGGTAATCCTTAGCTCTTGCTTGACTTTTACTGCTGACCGTAGTATGGAGTCAACTACTTCCCGTGTTCCAGACTCTGCTCGTATACATATGTGGGGTACCCTACTGATACATTGCTACTTACCCGACTAACCCTAAGTAGGTATGTCCGGCCCACAAGCTCCTATCGGAGTGCGGTCGTCCCACGTTTCAGTTGGTACACTCGTAGTGTCCGTCACACGCCTAGGTGAAGTATTCTGTTGTCAACTCCCTTATATTGTCATGTGACAATATGCATTCCGTACTTCCCGAACTTAGTTAAGGGAAAGTCTCTCCGTCGTTATATCATTATAAACTCCATTCATTCCCTCGGGTTGCTACCCTTGGGTTTACCGGGTTCCATCATGTTGTTCAAAAGTAAACTGGGTATAACTTACCTACCGTGTGGCACTATGGCCGGTGTAGGTCTTCTGGTTTGGTTTTGAAAGAAGGTTAGAAGAAGTATTGGTTTTAAAAGAAAATTTGGTTTTGAAAGAAATGAGTTTGAAATAAATCTGAGTTTGAAAGAAAAATTCTCACGGTTTTACAATGTCTTCTTGCCTTAACCGAGTCTAGCTTCCTGTTGACTGGTGTATCCCCAATTATAGAGGTTAGGCTATTAAGCCCTTCCACGGTTGTGATGATCTCCTTTAACTTCATGTTACTTCACTAAGTACTTTGTATTTGCTAAAACTTTTCCCGAACAACCTTGTTATAGCAGCACTTGCCATGGCAAGTGCGCCATGCTAACTGGCTATCGGTTAAACACGTACACCGGTTGCGGTATTGTTCTTACCCGCACCGTCATCAGTGGCCTTGTGGGCTCTTACCTTGACACCCTAATTGATAATCAATCTTCTGCACAACTGCTCATTGGTCTTCACATGGTAATCATTAACTAGGGTGTTTCCCGTTCTGGGAGACCCCTTTTCACTTGATATTGTATCTTCTTCGTAGCCCATTCCACGCATTTGTCGTGGTTACTGAGACTTGTCTCTTGTTCAGGTACTATGTTGTAGCTCCGTAGTCGGTTGGTATACCGTTGGTGTATTATTTAACATTTGTGGTCCCGTAGACACTCGTCTCGGGTTTCATTACTTCACTTCTTGCCTGTTGCACGGTTGGTGCGTTGCAAGCTGGTTGTTCTCGACTGCTCGGCATGTCGACCCAGGTTGCCGGAAATTCCATTCTCCTATGCATAGGATTCATCATTTTTCGCTATGAAATGCGGTTAACATTGTCCCAATGGAAACCGTCTCCGGGATTCCCACTTTTCGGGATCTACCGTTGCAGACTGTTATTTCTGAGTGGTTAAACTGGTGTAAAATTAAAAGAAAGGAAATTAAAAACTCAAATTATAAACGTCGGGCTGCAAACAAATCCCGGTCGTAGTTAGTAAACAAGTGTCGTATCCACAGGGAGATTGTTCAATTTATCCTAGTCTTGGTAGTTACTTAAAAAACTATAAAAAGGGGTTTAGCCGGAGGCAAGCTTGATTTGTTGTTGGATCAGTGCAAATATAATAAAAACAGTAAAAAGGTGAATTAAGTGATGTGGATGGAAAAATTCCTAGGATAGCGGGGGAAATTCCTAAATTACTTAAACATATTTATAACCCTGTCTCAATTATTTATTGCCTATTAGAGTTATAATTGTCAGTTACGAACTCTTAATAAAAGCCTTAATATTTTCCTGCTCATCCGGAGTGTAAATACTAAGATTAATTCCTTTGTGGTACCTAGACTATCTCAAAATCATATGTTGATAGTTACCCAATAAATGCAGTCGTTTGTCGCGCAAAGCATTTAGCAATTTAGTTGAAAGGAATTAAAACAAGTTAAATGAGAGAAACAGGTGATAAATATTAATTTACGTAATATTAGAAATCAAACCCCCATCCTAGGATACAAAAGAAAATTACTCAGACATTAACGGAGATAAGAAGTTTACACAGATAGATTTTGACATTAATTCAGAGGAAGAACTGGTCTGTTCTCGCTCTCACTGCTGCTCTTCTATTTCTTTTGTTACTGCGTGAGTGTGGACTGATATGGTGTTACGGGAGAGAGTTAAATGGAAGCGAATGGATATGGATGAGTGTGGTGAAAATATTCTTCAGACTCCCGTCGTGCGTGCTGTGTGTTTATGCAGTTAAGGTGGTGGGTTTATATAGAGGTTTGAATCCGTACGAATTTGATTGCAGATGAAGAAGAGCATTGATTGCTTCATTTATTGCTTCCTTCATTGATTGCAGGGGACAGAGCGTGTGCAGAGTAGATGGATAAATTGAAGACAGTGGACGAGTTGCAGAAGTCGGCGAAGGCAAGTTGCAGACGGCGCGCGAAGAAGAAAACTGTTCGCGTCTCAGATCTGGAATTTTTACACGCGTCCGCGTGGTGTCCTCCTCGTTGTCCGCCTGAAAATGGGGCGGTTGCATTGTGTGTGTTGTGTCTTGTCCGCCTGCGGTACCGCCTCAAAACAAGGCGGTTGTAATTGTTTCTTGCGCGCGCGAGTTCTTACTCACGTCCGCCTCCTAAACCGCCTCCATACCATGCGGTTGCAATATGTGTTGACCTAATTTCCTTCCAACTTTGACTGGCTCTAGTTTCTTCGTTTGGACTCCGTTTTCTGAGCCGTTTGCGTCTACGCGTTCGTCTCTTTGTCTACTTTACTCCCAGCTTGGTTTTCCTCATGTTAAACCAATAAATTTGTGAGATAAACAATAAAACATAAACTAGAGGAAAACTAACCGAAGTGGAGAAATGAGCAAGAAAAGTGCTAATATTATACATGAAATACACCTATAAATCATGCTCATTTGGACACTTATCACACCCCCACACTTATCTTTTTGCTTGTCCTCAAGCAAAACTACGTACCCAAGTAGGGAATGCTCAATATATAACAAATATTATTATGAAGGGTAGGATAAAGAAGTCAATAGTACATGATCTTAAACTTTTTAGAGGAGTGTGATCCATCACCTACTGGTGGCATAGGTGTACTCAGGGCAAAAATAAAAATTAGAGTTTCGGGGTATGATCCGGAGTACTTCAATGCTTCTTGATTTAAGGTGACTTTGAGAACTTTTACCATGGCCAACTTCTCTCAAGAATGGGCATTGAGGAGAAAACAAAAGGAAAAATAGATTTATGCATTTGTTTCACTTTTGCATAAGAGATGAGAAGATAATATGTAGGCATTAAGCCTTTGTTTTAAGAACACTCAACTCTCTTTGTTGGTTACCAATGGTGTCTCGCAAGTCCCTTATTTATTATTATTTTTTTTCTTTTTGACAGAGAAGCACCCCTTAGCAATCCCTAAGAAAGAAGACAGAAAGAACCCCTGAGTAATAAAAATCCAACCATTTCAGATCATTTGGTCACACCGCATAAAAATGCTCCTCAAAAGTAATCAAAATTTTAAAATTTTTGTACCATTTATCCTTTATCCCACAATTCATAACAATATTTATTCCTAAAGAGAACAACCCACATAAAAAGGGTCCACGATATTGAATTTGAACAAACGCAAGATAAGCAGAGAGATTAAGCATTTAAGCATAAAATGTCACCGAAAAGGGCACACTCCCCCACACTTAAATTGAACAATGTCCTCATTGTTCACCAGAAAAACAAGGGAAAGTTCAGAAGGCCTTTTCGGTAAGTAGATAAAATAGAGAGAACACGAAGCTCACGAATATTCATTTAAGCATATAAATTCTCCTCTGCATATTTTTTAAATAAAAGCAAGTTAAAGAAACTGGTACTCCCCTGATTTATTTTTGCTAGCGTGTATTGACTTCCCCCACACTTGAGCTTCAGCCTCAAGTAGCGTAGCTTGGTTGCGGTGTAGACATGAAATTGCACCTGCATAAGACACTAGAAGCAACCATACTATAAACGGGGTTAAAAGTTAGCAAAAATAAAATTAAAGGGAACCTGAAAATTAAAACAGCATAAAAGCATATAAAAGATAAGTTCGTCCGGGTTGCCTCCCGGAAAGCTGCCCTTCTTTAACGTCTTTAGCTAGACGCTTTTCGTTAGATCGATCATGGGGGGTGGTTATGAGGAGTAGATCCAAAGCATGACTCGATGGTTTTTTTGAGAGTCCACCTGGATGCATGTTTTCTTTTCTTATCCCGCTCTTCGTCCGGGATTGGTGGTGGTATCTCTGTAAGACATGCCGTCTGGAAGGGTGATAAACAGAAGTGGGGATGATGGATTGAGTGTCCCTAAAACTTGAGATCTTTGGATTTGCTATCTGGAGATCTTCCTGATGCAAACTCCAGCTTTTCGTTATAAGCTTGAGGGTGATTTTCCCCTGGGCTACCCAAATGTGCACATCGGCTGTGGCAAGGAATGGTCGTCCAAGGATGAGAGGTGTAGTGGAGTTCTCTTCGATGTCTAGAATGACAAAATCGCATGGGAAGTATAAGTGCTCCACTTTAATGATAACATCCTCCACCACTCCGCTTGGGTATGTTACCGAACCATCTGCCAGTTGCAGGGTCATCTTAGTCTTTTTCATCTCTCCAATTCCCAGCTTTTTGAAAGTGGAGAGGGGCATCAAATTAATGGAGGCACCCAGATCGCATAGGAGTATGGAAATGAGGTGCTACCAATTGTGACTGGAATGTGAAGCTGCCCGGATCATTGCATTTTGAAGGTAGTGGTTTTTGTAGAGTAGCTGAGCAAGCTACATTGAGAGGTACCGTACCGACTTCGGCCAATTTAGTTTTGTTGGATATGAGGTGTTTGAGGAATTTGGCATAGTTTGGCATTTTGGCAATGAGGTCTACAAACTGTATGTTGACGTTTAGTTGCTTCAGCATTGCTAGAAACTTACCATATTCATTATCCAATTTCTGCTTCTGGAGTCGGCGAGGAAATGGTATAGGCGGTTCTTGTGAAGGGTTCTGAAGCTGGTGGAATAGTGAGGACGCTTGGAGATGTCTTTTCTGTTGGAACTCAGCTTTTTCTTCACTATCCTCTTTGGATTCTTCTGATTGTTGCGGGATGTGAATCTCGTCGTTTTCTTACCGCTTCTCAAGGTTATCGCCTTAACCTCTTCTCCTTCTTCTTCAAATTCGAGCTTCTCATTTCATAACCGGCTACCAAGTTCTCAAGGTAGGTATTCTCAGATTGAATGCGATTTTATAGACTTTGGCGGTGCTTTCAAGTTCAGCTACATTCCTTTTGGAAGTTTCGATTGCTACAACCCATCTTGGAGGGAAGGGTGTAGTTCTGGAACTTTAGCTGTTTTAGCCACCTCCGTCTTTTCTTCATCGTGCTCCTTCACATAGATGCACTTGGCTTGCTCTCTTGGATTTGGTTCATTTTGGCTGGGGAGAGCCCCTGGCGGTCTTCGAGCAAGATGTTCTGCAAGTTGATTGAATTTACCTTCGATTTTCTGGTTGAAGGCTTCTTGTGCAGAGAGCTGGTTCTGAGTTATGGACATGAATCCCTTCATCATCTCTTTGAGTTCTGCGTTTGGATCAGAAGAGGATGAAGATGGTTGTTGTTGTTGTTGTTGTTGGAAACCTGGAGGGGCACCTTGTGCTCTATAACCCATATTAGAGTTTGGTTGGGGTCGGTTCCCCTGATAGGTGTTGGAATTGTTGTTCTGCCCTCCTTGGTTCTGATCATTATTTTTCCATGAGAAATTCGGGTGATTTCTCCATGGATAGTTGTTGTTGAAGTTGTTGTTGTAGGAATTACCGGGGCGGTTTCCTATGAATTGTACTTCCTCGTACTGGCCTTTGCCTTCGCATTGATGAGTTTCATGAGGACCGGCGCATATGACACATCCTTCTGTAGGTGGAGCTGGTGGTGAACTTGTAGGTGGGGAAGCTATTGTTTTTACAATTTCGTTTTGTGTTTTGCTTTTCCACCATCTTTGCAAGGGACGAGATCTGAGCTGATAAATGATCTGTAGGCTCAACATGGAGTAGGCCTGCTGCTCGTGGCGTTCTTCCTTTGGATCTCGTCCACTGTCTTGTATTGCTCGTCATGGTTTCGAGAAGATCCATTCCTTCTTTAGGAGATTTCATCATGAAACTTCCTCCTGCAGAGGAATTGACGAGTAGTCGGTTCCCATCATCCAGACCGTTGAAGAATGACAGGCAGAGGGATTGATCGTCAAGACCATGGTGGGAACATTTTCATTAGCATATCTTTGAATCTGTCCCATGCGTCGTACAACGTTTCTCCCGGCTCCTGACAGAAAGTGTTGATTTCACACCGATCAATTGCCTCGTTCTACTGGTTGGGTAGTATTTGGCAAGGAATTTTTGGGCCATTTGAAGCCATGTGGTGATTGATCGGGAGGGAAGGCTTCGGTACCACCGGTTTGCTGAATCCGATAATGAGTGAGGAAAAGTTGTAGTCGATTCTTTCTTTGACGTTGCCGGTTGACCAAAGGAATTGCAGAAGTCTAGGAAGAGACTCAGATGATTTGGGGCTTCATCTGGGTTCGCTCCACTAAACTTGCCTAATCCCGGACGGCGGTGATGTAGTGGGTTTTGAAAACCCATCGTCCGGCTTCTTCTGGTGTTAGTTCGGGAGAACTATGCTGATGCTCTTCCTTCGGTGTTAGGTTGGTGATAATCAGATAGGGCACGGTGTTCTGGTTGAATTGCATGGTCCATTTCATTTATAACTTCGTTATTGGCCATGGCTTGGTTTCTCAGGTTTCTTTGTGCTTGTAATAAAGTGCGCTCGGGTTCGGGGCTCGGACTGATTGGTGGAGAGCCTCGGGTTCGAGTGTTTGGCATGCACAGAAGATAACTTGTGGTTTTGTCAGAAACTGCAAAATTAGTTAGTAAATAAAATAAGAAAGACAGAAATATTGATTAGGCTGATAAACGTTAGGAGTTAGTATACTGGAAATTATAAGTTAGTAGTTAGACAATGGAAAGAAATGACAGAAATTGAAATGACAATGGAAAGAAATGTTAAGGACAATGGAAAAAATGTTAAGGACAATGGAACGAAATGACAGGAAATTTAAGTTAGTAGTTAGAGACAATGGAAAGAAAGGACAATGGAACGAAATGACAATGGAACGAAATGACAATAATATTAAGATGTTAGGAGTTAGATGTCCAAAGTCCGAAGTCAAATGTCCAAGTCAGGTCAGAAGTCCGATGTCCAATCAGATGTCCGATGGTTAACATTTAATAGTATTACAGATTATTATATATAGCAGTGAACTACCGGAAACTAGGGAAATTGATGGAATCAATCTCCCCGGCAACGGCGCCAATTTGCAGAGTGTTATTTCTGAGTGGTTAAACTGGTGTAAAATTAAAAGAAAGGAAATTAAAAACTCAAATTATAAACGTCGGGCTGCAAACAATCCCGGTCGTAGTTAGTAAAACAGTGTCGTATCCACAGGGAGATTGTTCAATTTACCTAGTCTTGGTAGTTACTTAAAAACTGTAAAAAGGGGTTTAGCCGGAGGCAAGCTTGATTTGTTGTTATTAATGCAAATAATAAAAACAGTAAAAAGGTGAATTAAGTGATGTGGATGGAAAAATGTATCCTAGGATAGCGGGGGAATTTCCTAAATTACTTAAACATATTTATAACCTGTCTCAATTATTTATTGCCTATTAGAGTTAATAATTGTCAGTTACGAACTCTTAATAAAAGCCTTAATATTTTCCTGCTCAGTCCGGAGTGTAAATACTAAGATTAATTCCTTTGTGGTACCTAGACTATCTCAAAATCATATGATAGTTACCAAATAAATGCAGTCGTTTGTCGCGCAAAGCATTTAGCAATTTAGTTGAAAGGAATTAAAACAAGTTAAATGAGAGAAACAGGTGATAAATATTAATTACGTAATATTAGAAATCAAACCCCCATCCTAGGATACAAAGAAAATTACTCAGACATTAACGGAGATAAGAAGTTACACAGATAGATTTTGACATTAATTCAGAGGAAGAACTGGTCTGTTCTCGCTCTCACTGCTGCTCTTCTATTTCTTTTGTTACTGCGTGAGTGTGGACTGATATGGTGTTACGGGAGAGATTAATGGAAGCGAATGGATTGGATGAGTGGGTGAAATATTCTTCAGACTCCCGTCGTGCGTGGTGTGTGTTTATGCAGTTAAGGTGGTGGGTTTATATAGAGGTTTGAATCCGTACGAATTTGATTGCAGATGAAGAAGAGCATTGATTTCTTCATTTATTGTTCCTTCATTGATTGCAGGGGACAGAGCGTGTGCAGAGTAGATGGATAAATTGAAGACAGTGGACGAGTTGCAGAAGTCGGCGAAGGCAAGTTGCAGACGGCGCGCGAAGAAGAAAACTGTTCGCGTCTCAGATCTGGAATTTTTACACGCGTCCGCGTGGTGTCCTCCTCGTTGTCCGCCTGAAAATGGGGCGGTTGCATTGTGTGTTGTGTCTTGTCCGCCTGCGGTACCGCCTCAAAACAAGGCGGTTGTAATTGTTTCTTGCGCGCGCGAGTTCTTACTCACGTCCGCCTCCTAAACCGCCTCCATACCATGCGGTTGCAATAGTGTTGACCTAATTTCCTTCCAACTTTGACTGGCTCTAGTTTCTTCGTTTGGACTCCGTTTTCTGAGCCGTTTGCGTCTACGCGTTCGTCTCTTTGTCTACTTTACTTCCAGCTTGGTTTTCCTCATGTTAAACCAATAAATTTGTGGAGATAAACAATAAAACATAAACTAGAGGAAAACTAACCGAAGTGGAGAAATGAGCAAGAAAAGTGCTAATATATATATGAAATACACCTATAAATCATGCTCATTTGGACACTTATCAACCGTATGACAGGTTCTCCATACTTATAGAGATACTTAATAACAGCCAGATCGGGTATTCCCGAGTAAGAGAGGACTTTCATCTCTCTGGCGTTCTTTCCGAGTTATAAAATAGGGATTGTGGAGGGCGGGATGGATATTGTAGGTTTCCAGTACACACTGGTAATTCCTAACTAGCGTATCTCTCACGTTATCACTCAACCCTTAACCCAAAGTACTAAAATCCTAACTCGGTACTTCCTAAGCTCGGTAATTCAGTCATCAGAGCGATACTTCGCTCTGATACCACTTTTTGTAACACCCCAACTACGACATCACTTAAAACAGCAAATCGCAGCGGTAAACTTAACTCGTCACATTACTTAACTCAATGGTGTTACACGCCGTTAACCACCCACGTGGCTAACAAGGGTATTACATAAACATTGTATCGGTCTGATGGACTAGATTCCCGAGCGACTACACTTTACTATCCCTTTCCATAAACAACAACTAATATACATATACATACCAACTGTACCGAGTATTCACAACTAATGCCGATAACAATTTCGGTCTTACTACACCTACCATACATACACAATTTAAACGACTACCCATGTATTAACAACTACCCCGTCCTACTCTCGAACAGCTTCCAGCTCCTTGTACCTGAAAAATAGGGAAGAAGGGGTGGCCCCCAAGGGGCTCAGCACCTTTGCTGGTATGGTAATCCCGCAGCCCGCATGCTACCGGGCCACACACAACTAATTATCGTCTTAGCATGCGGTTGATTACATTTAAAACATGCATGGAAACTATAAACACACAACACATTGCATTCCACAAAAATGGGCTCAACAAACAGGCAACACATCTATTCTTGATAAATCACACATTGTGTTCCTTAACCCTAGAGGGTTTCTCCTCTAATGGAGCTATTTCCTGAATAGACGACATTTACCCACTAGTCGGGTTATACTCCAAATCATCATATAATCACCAGGGAATCATATCCATGATCCACATGCACCACATAACAACTCATTTCACATTTCAACGTACGACTTACATAACCTCGCAATAAGATTGCAGTACAACAAACATATAACATAACGGGAACGATTCTCTTTAGGAACTAACCCAAACATAATTAGTTCACTTGTAGAGCCTAGAGAATGTTGCCAAACTCATGATAAGCTCGTTACATAACTCGTTACTGTCTCGTTAAATGAACGGATAACTTAACACCAAGGTGCATCGATATGTAATCCAAGCACACCGAACAACATAGTATGCCCATGTGGCCCGACCTGAGTCAGTAAAATAGCTTTGGTTAAGCTAAAGGGAAGATTGGAAACCCAAATGGGAAACAACCATAACATACAAAGAGGAACGAACCTGATATGATAACGATTCCCATACTCACACGCGTGGCCGGAACTACCGACTCCTCACTCCCCCCGTTAGCCTTGTTATAGTATCATTATTGGACTTAGCACATTAATTCACAAATAGGTGGTTAGGTCTAGTTAGACACACACAAGGGTAGTGAACATGCTAACACGCACAAACAACACATAACTAACTCACGCATAGCCGTGGTTAGAACGTTCCCATGGTTTTGGGTCGTTAAATCCGAATACCGATCTACTATGTAATCCTAGAGTCGGTTAGTTAAGTTTAGCACATATTTAAAGCTAAACGGAATCGGAACTACGCACGCCACATAATTAAACAACTGTAAACTCATTACATGTTTTATCTTAAAGGTGGCAAACATTCAGAAAAACACATTGGCATACAAGCCGGTGTAATCCGGTAGGACACAGGTTGCAAAAAACCATACCTGTCACCGTGGGGAATTACTTTACCGGGTGTTCTCACGTTCCTCGGTTCACACTTGTTCCTCATGTCTTACTCTTGAACCACTATTTTCATGTCAAATGGTTCAATTAATATTAAAGCGTTACGGTAGGTACATAATTGCTACTCCCGTACTTACCTCGTTATCCCGTTATTTCGGTTTAACTTTGTGTACTTAAACTCACAACTTTCTCAATCACTTCCAACACTTGTTTATACTTCTTAGTACCTTTAAAAGTCACCAAACAAGGTCTTAACAACATCTAAAACCATTACCATCAATCCCCCACCTTTATAACACTTTAAAACACATTTTAGGCCATTTTTGGTCTGGTCGGGACTTGGTCCGGACCCAAGGTCCCGGACCACCTCTGTAACTCACTCTCGGCCCTTTTAAGCATTGGTCCGGGACTTGGTCCTGGACCTAGGTCCCGGACCACCTGTAAACTCGATACTCGGCGTATTTTTAAGCTTGGTCCGGGACCTTATACAAGGGCTAGGTCCCGACCCTGCTAAAAAGCTCATAAAAGTCCATTTTTCAACCCCCCTAAACCAACCTTAATCCACACCTAATCATTCCATAAACTTTCCATAAGTTTCCTACATAATTAAACACCTTAAAAACTCCTTAAACACTCCTAAAACGTTGGTCCAATTCACCACCCAATTCTTGTTCAAATTCAACAAACTCACTTTTCATATTCTTGCATTTTGCACACTTGTGCATTTCTATTTCCTTTTGATAGTTATTACCCCTACCAAACTTACCAAATCCATCAATGACCATTACCAATCATTCCTACATAAATGCACTTCTAAAACCCACATTCACTCCTTGTTTCACAAGTTACTAGCACCAACTCTTTTTCTTGGAATTCCAAGTTACCAAGCATCATTATGCTACAGATTTTTGCAATCTCTTATCTCCATTCTCCATCTACCATTATAAGGCCATTAATCCACTCTAAACACTATAACACCAAGGTTCTCCCATTCACCAAGCCATCATTAAAACACTCATTTTCTACTAAAATTTCACCATAACCGCCCCATAAACCTTACACATCCATTTTCACCATTCCTCATCCTTTTCATTCCTAATCAAGCCATACCCTTTCAAGGGTCATACCAGCACACCATATCAATCCAAAATTCAACAATATTTCAATATAGCTCCAAACTTAATGAACCACAATATAACCACAACTCAAATCATTTGGCTCCAAGGCCCTCAATTCAAACCAACATTTCACAAAATCCAACTAACCACAATCAAGCACATTATTGCTCCAGATTTTATTTCATCTTTTATTTTTCCTAAACCCAATTCTAAAACAAATAATATAGGCATTTAAGGTAGATTCCTTACCTTAATCCACAAGTTTCTCCTTAATTCTCCTCTTGCTCCTCATCTCCTCAAAATCGGTCAAGATGGAATGGAGTTTCCAAACTCCTTCCCAACATTCAAGAAACACAAAATACATTCTATTAATTATCTAAACCCTTAGGAAATCTCAATTCAACAAAAGGGCTTAGAGCACAAGTTAGGGTTTTACCTTTGGAGATTTTTGAGAGGGGTTCTCACTCATGAATCAAAGGGGAAACTCCACCACCATTGGAGAGTTGAATTGAAGCTCAAAATCAAGAAGAAATCAAGGAGTGAGAGAGGGCAAAAATTGGCCAGCTCTACAAGATGGAGAAAAATGAGGTTTTTCATGGAGATTTTTACCGTGTTTGAAAGAGGGGACTCCAAGCTTCCTTTTGATGCCATTTTCTTAAAATGGGGATAACCCGTGGAGATGAAACTCATCCTTTTGAAATTCCAAAAGAGAGAAAGGTAAGGAGGATGAGGAGAGTTCAAATATGTAATTTATTTTGTATTTGGAGCTTGGAGTTGGCTAGAGCATGAGGTAGAAGAGAGGAAGCCATTGGAGCTTGGTGGAGAGCTCAAAATCGCAGCATGGGGGAAGGGAGGAGGATGAGTACGATGGAAGAGAAGAGGGAAGGAGAGAGAATAGAAATAAGTAAAATAAGGAGGGAGAGGGAAAGAAAAGGTGGTACTTTACTTTTTGCTTTTTGGACTTAGTTGACTAGCTTATTAAGAGCTAGTTTAATTGTGAGTGGGGTTAACTTATCCCCTTAGAAAACCGGTCCCCACTATAATATGTAACTGGAGCGGTTTTCGTCTTTTACAGAAAACGCTCGTTATTTACCCGGTTTTAGCACTATTCACTAACCGGGTCCGTTTTCCGGAATTTTCTCGTTTAATTAATTTTAATGGTTATTATACTCCCATTAATGTTTATTTATAGTTATATGATCAACTATAATTTTTACGGGGTCATTTGACTGTTTAAAGTCACGTTTTCGGGTTTTCTCGAAAACGCTTTAGACTCCATTAGCGTTTTAACACATTATTTGGATCCGTTTTCTTCCGGAATTTTTCCCACATGTTCTTAGTATGTAATTAGGGTATAAAAAGATATTTATAACCCTAGTGGAGGTTATATGCCTCCTAAAATAATTAAATACGCGTTTTCACGTTTTGTGTCTTTTACACATTTTCTTTTTCTTTTTGGTTTTTATTTCTTCACCAATGATCTTAAGGACTTAATTCGCCTTAGAAAATTATAAGTACATATTAATTAACACATTAAGGTTTGGGGTATTTCAATAGCCGAGCAGCTTCACAGGTAAAAACAACTTAAACGTGGTTGTTTGAGCCTTTAGTTATGTTGCATATTTTTTTATTCATGTTGGAGAAGTTACTGTTGTTACCAACGGTGCTGCACTTACATAGATATGTACGGTGATTGAACGGTTTCTATGCACGTGTAATTCATATTTCATTTATAACATACATTATGTGTCTTCTGGCTGTAGGGCTGGGTTCTCTAGATGGGGACATGAGAGGGTGTATGATGGACGAACTGGTAAGATGGTCAAAATATTGATCTTCATTGGACCCACATTCTACCAACACCTGGTACACATGGCAGAGGACAAGGTGAAGTTCTAGAAACACTGGCCCTGTCCACCCTCTAACTTGCCAACCCGTTGCTGATCATAAGAGGTTTGGAGGAGTTAAGTTTAGTGAAATGGAGAGAGATTGCCTGATCGCCCATGGAGCAGCTGCCAATCTCCATGAGAGGCTATTCACGTTAAGTGACTACTCAGATGCATGTCTGTGGACATTGCAAAAGCCCTGCGAATGTGATCCTGCGGACTGTTCTGTGTGGGCGAAAGATCCAAGGCCCGTACTGCAAGCTGTGTGAGTCGGGTGAGAACATTGTGAAGGTGAAAGTCCCTTATGGGGGCGAAGTTGCTCTCCCAAGAGCTATTCAGTATGGGGATCTCGCTCAAGTTTGAGACTCGGCCATACTGATGAATTTCTCAGGAGAATGGATTTCGGGTCAGTTGCAGAAATAAGCGAATTTTTGTCATCTGTGCAGATACTTTTTTGCCTTTGCACATATCGTATTAGTAACTTTCTTGAATGCAAACAGTGCTGTGCAGATATGATGTAGATATGATGTATGTATCATGGGTGTATATTTTGTCTGAATACTGAATCTTTTTGGTGTATATTTTGTCTGAATACTGAATCTTTTTGGTGTATATTTTGTCGGAATACGGAATCTTTTCGGTGTTTTTTTTTTGTCTGAATATAGAATCATGGGTGTAAAGTTATGTCTAACTAGATCTGTATGGTGGGTATTTTCTGATGCTTAATTGAACTGGTGTATATGGGTCAACTTTCATTAATACTGACAGGCCCTCTGTGTTTCAGCTAAGTAAATTCTATATAGGCTGACGCTGATTATCCTAAGCAGCTACTTCTTTGATATTTGCATGCCTATTTCGTATGTTGATTGGTTTTACACCTGGCTTTCCTTGTAAACAACATTCACACAGATGTGGAAGTCAACAGCTTTAATTTTCTTCAATTTCTCTATGGGAGCATGTCCCAGCGTCCTATGCCAACTCTAAACATGCTTGTCAATCTTACAATCACTTAAAGAAGCACTATTTACACCCCGAGCAACATTCTATGTCTATATTTGGAAACACTAGCAAGACTATCGTGTCAAGAAGATACAGTCCACCAGAAACTTTGTAAATCTCAAGCCAGTGTCCAGAAACAGGGTTCCTGCACACAGTAAGTGTTCATACCAAACATCGCAGTCATGTAGATTTGTTCAATCAATCGATTAACAGACAACAAATTAAAACGGAAAGTGGGCACGTATAGAACATTATGAAGAGAGAAATTCTGAGTTATGCGCACAGTGCCTTTAAAATCAGTCTCTTGAGTTGAGATCTATTATCAGGTAAAGTTATCATGTGCTTATTGGTGAGTTTAATAGCTTCTTTAATTCAGTCATTTCCTATCAGATTCTCGTTTGCTCCACTGTCAAGGATTCAAGATCTCCTTAAAAGATCAACGAGTTCATTCTTTATAGTGCTAAGGCACAATCATAAAGAGAATTAGAAAGGTTACCAGTGTATCCGCCGTAATCTCCTTGATTAGATTTATTCTTTTGATGATGCCCAGACAAATAACCCAACAACATCCATCCACAAGCTGATATCTGTTCAAGTATACTTCTGAGATGGCATTCATTATTTGTGGCTTCGCTGTAATGAGCACTGTCGTCATCTAAAGCCATGTTTCTTTCCTTTGCAGCTTTTAGTTCTTCCAGGATCTGGGTTTACCGTGGATGAGGAAACGAGTATCAGAGGTGTGACCTCTTTTGCCGCAGTGGCCGCATGTCAGGTGCGCCTTCTTTGGATTTCCTTTGTAAAAAGGTCTGGGTAGATTAAGAAGTCTCTGAGGGGGCTTTCCGGAGGTGCGTCTTTGTTCTAGATGTAAAATCAATGCTCTAGGATCTTTTTTCAGAAAATCCACAAGATCCTTTTGCCTTTCGTCCTGGACAACTAGTGAGAAAATCTGGTCGAGAGTAGGCTTGGGGTTCATTAAAAGAATGTTTTCCCCTGTACTTGCAAAAGCTAATTGAGCCCATAAAAAACTTCATAGTCTTTTCCTCTTCAAGAAGCCCCTGGAAGGCAGTTTTGGTGTTGCACTGACAAGGGGGTAATTTCCTCATTGCCGTCCTTTAAGGGGCTTGGCTTGAGACCTGGTCTCACAAACAATTCAGATTTATCTGGACTCAATTTGATTGGTGGCCAGATCTCAAAAAAATTATTAGATATGGGTGGCTTTAACAGTCTCTCATTGAAAGGGAAAGGAAACCTGAAGTGCAAGTGGTTTCGGATCACACACTTGGCTAAGTAGTGCAGGTTTTTTTTATTAATTTAGCAAAATAGGGAAAGTACTATAGGTAAGACTAATTTACAAACAAAAAAAGGTCAATCACAAAGCAGCCACGTTGTTACCCCCTTTTCCCTTCTTCTTCTCCCTTTGAGAAAGAAAAGATTGGGGCCGCTGTTGACACCAAGATAATCTAGTGACGAGGGAGTAAATTGGGACACTTCACTAACAGTGAGACCATCAACGAATTCCATGGACGATTGGGGTCGCTTGGTTGAAGAAATGCTTTTCCATGCGTCTCTCGATTAGGTAACTATTAACTCAAGGACTTGTTGTAAAAAACTTAATAGAGGGACATGTTTTGAAAATACTTAATGCTAACTCTAGAATTTATTGTAATAAAAGGGACTCGTAGATATATTTAAAAACAGATACCAAAATTCATGGGACTTGTAGATATCAAAATATGAAACATCCACGTAGGAAGGTACAATACCCACCCTAAATTGAGAGGGTCTCACAGATTTGACCTTTTTCTATTCCATATATTATCTCATACAAAACACAACCGCTAATAACTTGCCTCTTTTCCATATTATTGCACTGGCTAAATATATATATAATATAACCGACACGACAACATTAGGAAAAAAAGAATTAGAAAACAACTAGATGTGTCTCAAATCCAAATGCAATCACTAATTATTTTAACTTGTGTTTGTTAGAGCTATAGCATATAATGATCGGAAAAAAAAAACTAACAAGACTTAAGATACGAAAGTGAGCTACTTCAATTCTTAAAGTTCTCTTATTTCACCAATAGTAGCAGATCCTAGTGGATCACTAAGAAAGCGAGCTTGTGTCCGATAATTAATCTCTTGAGCCACATATTGCATTGTTGGCCTTAATTCTGGCTCGGTTTGTGTTGATTCCAAAGCCAATTTTACCACCCATGCCACTTGAACTGCTAATCTTCCGCCAGGGGGAGACAATCTTTCGTCCAATAGTTCTCTCAATTTCATATTATTATTTGACAGCTTTTTAATCCCAACTGAGTTAGGAATTCTCCTGGGTGTTTCCCCATCATTATCTCCAATGCCACAACTCCAAAGCTGTAGACATCACACTTTGTTGTTGCTCGCATTGTGAATGCCAACTCTTCATATATAATTGAAAGAAAAAATTAGTCGAATCAGGAGTAAATATATAATACACACTGCATTTTTTCAAACTGTAAGATTAATCAATTAGTATATATAAGAATAAGATTCAATTACCTGGAGCCATATACCCATATGTACCAGCAACTGATGTCCATTTAGACATGTCGAATGCAAGAACTTTGGCTACGCCAAAATCTGATAACCTTGGCTCAAATTCTTCATCGATTAAAATATTGTTGATGGATATGTCACGGTGTAGTATGGGTGGAGTGCAATCATGGTGAAGATATGCAATGGCATGAGCTATTCCCTTTATGATGTTGACCCTTTTATGCCAATCCAACTCTATTCCTCTTTCATCCCCATATATACCTTCTTTAAACTACCCTTTGAATAAATCATATACCAAGTACATCCTTTCCCTTCTAGAGCAAAACCCATGGAGCTTAATGATGTTTCTATGCCTCACTTCAATCAAAGCCCGAATCTCATTTTCGAAAGCTTTATTACTAAGCATGCATGGAACAGTAGTATCACTTGAAGTTTCAAGAGTATTTAGTTTCTTGATAGCCACAACCAGGCCTGAAGGAAGGTTTGCTCTATAAACATTTCCGGACCCGCCTCTCCCAATCCAATACTTGTCATCAAAGTCATCAGTGGCCTCCACAATCTGACCAAAAGTGAATCTTCCTTCTGCTATGTCCCATATAAGTGGATCATTCTTCTCCACGGCAACAGGTTGAGGGTCTTTTTGATAGCTGAATAGCTTTATGTTAAATATCTAATGACGCCAAGAATAACATGCAAACAACAAGGACTACAACTATGATGATGGTTTTTCTATTGGTTTTGTGGAAAGTAGAAGCACAAGGATACAATCCTCGAGCATTTCCGCACAAACCCAAGTTACCATCATATAGTCCTTGGTGAAACATTCCACCTGGAATAGGTCCGGTGAGGTTGTTATTGGACATGTCAATGGATTCTAGGCTGATCATTGATTGGAGAGAGGAAGGGATGTGGCCTGATAGATTATTATGTGAAAGATTCAAGGTCTGCAATGAAGTGAGCGGTCAAGATTGTGAGGGATTTCACCAGAAAGAGTATTGCAACTTAGATCTAATAACATTTGGATGTTCTTTATTTGGCCTAGCTGAGAATTTCCCCACAAATACCATTGTGGCTCAAGTTCAAGCTCAATAGTTTCTCACATTGGCCAAGCTCTGATGGGATTGGACCAGTAAAATTATTTTCTGCTAAGTCGAGAATGCTCAACATTTTGAGGTTACCAAAACTTGTGGGAATCGGCCCTGTTAGGCGATTGTGTTTGAGATCAAGTTTGTCAAGAAGGATTAGGCTTCCAAGTTCACGAGGAATATTTCCTGAAACTTGATTGGAACTGATATTTAGAACTTGCAAGTTGATCGCTTTTCCAAGCTCTGGTGGAATTGGCCCTGTAATGCTGTTATTGTCCAGCTCTAAATTTGTTAAATTGGCACAACTTCCCCACAAGGGAGAGATTTCTCCAGAAAATTGGTTTCCACTAACTTGACGAAAGAGAGACTTGGGTGGATGCCAAACACTTTTGATATGTTCCCTGTGAAGCGGTTGTCGTCTAGTCGAACTCTTTGCAACTTTGAGCAGCTTCTCAAACAATTTGGCAAGGACCGCTGAATTTGTTACCACTTATTGTTAATAATTCAAGAGAGAAGCCACTACACAAGTAAGGTGGAAGGTTTCCTGAGAAGTTGTTATATGAAAACTGGACGATGCTGAGATTGGGGCTGTTTCTACCAAGTTGGTCTGGGATGACACCCTCAAGCTTGTTGGATGTAAGTTCAATGAGATGAGTCTTTCCAAATTCAACAATGAACGGGGAATTTCACCAACTAACTTGTTGTTGGAAAGATGAAGGTATTTAAGATGTGTCAACAAACCAACTGCGGCTGGGATTCTTCCGTAGAATTGATTGTCAAATAGTCGGAGGCTGGTTAATGATTTCAAATTTCCAAGCCTCGGTGAAATCACTCCAGTGAGATTGTTGAGTGCTAAGTTCAAATCGACCAGGTCTTTTAGCTTCCACAATATGAGGGATTGTACCGGTTAGTTGGTTTAATGGAAGATATAATGATTTTAGCTTTTGCAGATTTCCAATCTCTGAGGGTATTGGACCAGTCAACGTGTTGCCGCTAAGGTGTAGATATTGAAGGTTTTTTAGTAGGCCAATTTCATTGGGGATGTTGCCACTAAAGAAGTTGAATGACAGTTCCAACTCGATGAGGTTTGAAAGTGCTCAATGGTAGGAGGGATGGTACTTTGGAAATTATTGTACTGAGGTTGAATATTGTGAGATTCATGAAAACAGAGAAATTAAGATGAAGAAGTGAACCTGCAAGCTGTAAGCTCG
Organism: Limonium bicolor; assembly: GCA_023374045.1. Taxonomy (NCBI): domain Eukaryota; kingdom Viridiplantae; phylum Streptophyta; class Magnoliopsida; order Caryophyllales; family Plumbaginaceae; genus Limonium; species Limonium bicolor. Next base: position 344,365,887 of record CM041776.1, on the reverse strand, counting down.
AAGATTGATGGAAGCAATAGAGTTATTGGTTGGGTTGCAGAGGATCCCAGTCCAATTGAAGCAGATATTGTGGATGTTTGAAGGCGTCCAGGAGGGTGTCAGTTGAGGAAGACAAACTCTCCTTCCATTGGATTAGTGCGTGTGCTTCTTCATGGATATTTGGTGATGAAACCACGTTAACTCTTGGGGAAACTACTAAAAGGTAAGAGACAACAACAAGAGAACACACAAGTTCGTTGCTTAGCCATGGCTGTAACATTGAAATTATTATTTTCTTTTGGGCTGTTTTTTCAATGACAGAAAAAAGTGAGAACTAGTTACTGAAAATTGAGTTGATGGTCTTGTTACGGTATCATAGAGTTGCCCTTTATACTATGCCATATGGAGTGATGTTCGTTAGTCTGGAGTATAAAAAGGTTTTATTAGTTGCTTTTTTCTCCATGGGGTTGATATTATTAATTATTTTATGATGACCTATTATATATATCGGAAATGAGATTCAATTTGAAAGTAATGAGTTAAATTCAACCTTATCTCTTTTTGTGAACGTTGACGAGGATTTGTTTGTAAGTATCTCACTTTTCCACAAAGTACTATGTTCTTTGTTTTTACGATGATGTAAACTTATGGACACCATATTACCATTAATCCGTGTCCTGCTTGAAATGAGAAATCCACTCGTGGAATAAAATGGCATGCACATATACATCCAACCATTAGTGTCCTTCTAGCTCCATCTCAGTTAATTAGCATCGTTTTTAGGGAGCATCACATCAGCTCACCTACTCGTCCACTCCTTTTTAATTATCTTCCCCGTCTAGCAGAATTTGGCCTTTTCTCCAGCAATCTAGGAAGCTCTCTGACTAAAAGAGATGGCTGCCAGCATTTACAAGCCTTTGTTTTCTTTTATCCTTACAAATAGCGTTATTTTAGTAACTTTAACAAGGATACTTCCTCCAATGATCATAACTTAACCCTAAATTTTCTCAAAGCGAGCGACTTTGGTCAACACAATATGATATTGAGAGGAATATGGTGCAACAGTTTCACGCAGGACTGCTGCAACTGGCTAAACGACAAAATAATTTACATTTTGTTTAGAATCTAAAAATGGGAATTCAATACATGTTGTTAATTCGTCATCAATGATACGCGTAATTCACATTTAATGATACTAGTTTAATAGATAAACTTCTTAATTATAATAGATAATATTATTTTCAAATTTCTTAATTTTTTTTTACTTTTATTATGTAGACATAATATTATGTAGTTATTATTAGATTATAATTGTACGAAAAAAGTTGTAGAATATAGTTTATACCATATAAATATTATTGGATAATTTTGCTATATGTTTTACGAAGTAATTGCATGAGATTTGAATATGTTTTTAAGCTCTTTAATGTAAGTAAAAAGGAAATAATATATTTTTGATCATAATTACTTATTAATAAGACTATATTTATGTTAAGATAGTTTAAAAATACTATAATACTTCCTCTATTAATTAATTCCTGTCGTTTTAGGATGTGATTATTGTTAAAAAATATCATTTTAGTTTTTGACACTTTTTCCACTTTTAAACCATATTATTGATCAACACATAAGTAATTATTATCTAGATGAAAAGTAAAAAGTATGGGGCGTGCGTCATTTTTCTACTTTTCCTTAATAAGTTGCAAGTATCTAAAATGATAAATATTGTTAAATAGAAAGAATAATATTTTAAGAAAGAAATTTATACTAATATGCAAATGTAAAGTTATGTTGAAACTATGTAGATATTGATTGTGAATGATTGAAACATATCCATAGTTCTTGGTGTAAAATATGAATGTCTTTATAAAGTTAAAAACTGGAGGAGCTTGTTCGTTTTGCTTTCCACGTGACTATAAATACCAGTGCAGTTGGTGGTTGCAGCTATAAAAGTTCTTTCACAGTGATCTTGAGCTAAGAATGGACATTGTTTGGATCGTGAAACCTCTATGGACATTATATCTACGTCATTTGTCTTAGTTTTTACACATACAACAACCAAAAAACACTGTAAGAATATGGAATTTTTTATAAGAAAAACTGATATACAGTTGTATCAAAGCTAACATGATAATTCAAAAGAAAAATGTTTTATGTAACTTATATTACGTTAACCTATTTTTTGTAACCTATTGCTTGTTATTCGTTAACCTATCTTTCATGTTTTTAACCTGTCATTCGTGTTTAGTTAACCTGTCGTTTGTATTTCGTTAACCTGTGGTTGTATTTTTTAACTTGTTGTTTCTGTTTCGTTAACCTGTGACTTGTATTTCGTTAACCTGTCAATTGTATTTCACTAACCTATCATTCATGTTTTGTTAACCATGACTTGTATTTCGTTAACCTGTCAATTGTATTTCGTTAACCTGTCATTCATGTTTCGTTAACCTATCATTTGTATTTCATTAACTTGTCAATTGTATTTCGTTAACCTGTCATGCATGTTTTGTTAACCTGTGACTTGTATTTCATTAACATGTGACTTGCATTTTGTTAACCTATCACTTGCATTTCGTTAACATATCATTCATGTTTTGTTAACCTGTCATTTGTATTTCGTAAACATGTCATTTATGTTTCGTTAACATGTGACTTGTATTTTGCAAACCTGTCACTTGTATTTTGTTAATCAATTATTTGGAATTTGTAGTTATTGACGGTGGGCTTGACTTATTGCTAAGTCAATTGAAACATTATAAAGTATGAAATAAAGTTAAAAAAGATTACCCTACATCACACACTCTAAAAACCACCCTAGGAAAACTAAAATTGTTGAAAGCATTTTTAGGGCTTGTAATAGAGGGCTTATGGTCAACCCTAAAAATATGCCGAGTAAATGATGACATTATAAAGGTTAGAACGAGCATAAACCTTAAAAATCACTATAGAAAAGCTAAAAATGTCGAAGGCTTATTGTCGAGTCAGTTGTGACATTATAAAGTATAGAAAGAGTTAAAAAAAGATTACCCTACACCACCAACCCACCCAAAAACCACCCCATGAAATATTAAAACGTCAAAGGGTTATTACCGAGTCAGTTGTGACTTTAAAAATATAGAAAAGTTAAAAAAGATACCCTACACTACAAACCCACTCCAAAACCACCATAGAAAATATTAAAACCTCGAAGACATTTTTAGGGTTTGAAGTGAAGAGATTAGGCCCCAAACCACAAAATTTAAAAACAATCGAGTCATTTGCGAAATTATAAAATATAGAAAGAGTTAAAAAACTACCCTACACCACAAACCCACCCCAAAACCACCCAAGAATGACATTTCATGAATTATGAGCAAAAGTTTACATTTCATAACTTTGCATTTTTTTCAATAGTTACGGTGATTTTTATACTAAGATCAAGAAAGTTCAAAATAATATAGAACTTATCTATTATATCAGAACTACTTTTGAAAAACATTTATAACTCATATTATAACTGTAAGTATTTTTTTTCTTTAAACTTAAAATTTGATATACTTAAATAATTTTAGATTTTTCAAAATTTAATAATAAAATGAGATATTGGAATAATTATAACGTTTCATATATCTATATTAATGTAGAAATACTGAACTTTGTTTGCCATTAGTTACTTATGAGATGATATTACTATATATAACATTATCTGTTTTTAATATTACGCGTAAGTTACCTTCGAAAGAAAAGAAAATATTACGCGTAAGTCATGTCTCACTCGCGCGTCCATTTTGAAGTTTGTGTAACCCCCTCTGCAGCAGTGCTGCATCTGCTCCCTTGCAGCAGCAGAGCCAAAACCTATGATATTTCGTCTCGGATCTTTCCATTAGATTGATGAGCTTCTGGTCCCTGGGTTTCATTTCCCACATCGTATCAATCATCAGACATGCTTGCTTCCATCCATCTCTACTGGATACATACACTACTGCAAAAAAGGACTAGGACAACTGTTAAAAAATAATAATCATAGATTAACAGTTGTAACAAAACCAATTGTCTTAGATAGTAATTGCATTAGATGACTGTTAAAACTATTAATAACAGTTGTTATAGGTCATACTTATTGTGCATTGTCGAGGCCAAGACAACTATTATTAACGGTTTTCTTTGATAACTTTTATTAACGGTTTTATTAACGCCCATGGAGCAGCTGTCAATCTCCATGAGAGGCTATTCACGTTAAGTGACTACTCGAAGATGCATGTAACACCCCATCCCAACAGACACATAATAACATTCTGCAGCGGAAACCCAACTCATCACATTACTTATTCCAATGGTGTTACAACGCCGTTAACCACCTACGTGGCTAACAAGGCTAACATATGTACATTTGTATCGGTCTGATGGACTAGATTCCCGAGCAACTACATACAATCCTCGTTCCATCTTCAACATTTATTATATACATACACTTCCCCTGTACCGAGTATTTACAACTACTCCGATAACAATTTCGGTCTTACTACGCCTATCATATTCATGCCATTTAAATGGCTACCCATGTATAACATCTGCCCCGTCCTACTCTCGAACGGCTTCCAGCACTTCGTACCTGAAATAGGAAAAAAGAGAAAGGGGTGGCCCCAAGGGGCTCAGCACCTTTGCTGGTATGGTAATCCCGCAGCCCACATGCTACCGGGCCACGCACGACTACTGACTGTCGTCTTAGCATGCAGTTGATTATTTTTAATCATGCATACAAACCATTAACATATCAACAAACATAATATTTCGCCTCAATGGGCTCAATCCATAACCAAAACATCCACACTTACCAACCATCCATGATTCCTTAACCCTAGAGTGACTCTCTCTAACGGAGCTACTTCCTAGCGAACGACGTGTACCCATCAATCGGGTTATCCTCAAACGCCTCTTGTCACAACTGGATTCATTTCCATGGTCCACACATTCCATATCATACATCATAACTCTTTTCCACATAACAAAACATAGCAAACCTTTCTTGCTTCCATGTACACATGACCACATTGCATTCATTTAAAACATCCATATAATATATTTATACCAAAGCATAGCAAGGGAATTGCATAGCACCATAACATTACATAACACCATATACACGGTCTCACAAGGAACCCCACCATAGTTAGTATACCATGTGGCCTAGGGATTTTTAACCAATCCCATGTTAAGCTCGTTACCATCCTCGTTACCGTCCGGTTATATAGAACGGTTAACTTATACCCAAGGTGTGTCGGATATAGTAATCCCAAGCACACCATAATAACATAACCATTAGTATGCCCCCGTGGCCCGACGTGAGTCAGTAATATAGCTTTGGTTAAGCTAAAGGGGAAAGTTGGAAACCCAATGGGAAGACAACCTTAACATACACAGAGGGTCGAACCTATAATGGCACGAACCCCCATCCTCACACGCGTGGCCGGAACAGACCGGACTCCTCACCCCCCATTAGTATACATACATTAAATATTAAGTGGTTAGAGATCCATTATGGAGCCTACCACATCCACAACCATACGGTATCATGACCGAGTTAAGCACACAAGGGAGGTTCACACACTTGCATACAACAACAATATCCAACTAACTCACACATAGCCGTGGTTAGCACGTTCCCAAGGTTTGGGCCGTCAACTCCGAATACCGATCACTCATGTGTTCCTAGTTTTAGTTAGCTAAGGTTTAACACATATTTGGGGTTAAACGGCATCGGATACCAAATTCGCCACATAAATGAATTACTATAAACTCATTACATGATTTAATCTTACAAGGTGGCAAACACTCAAGAAAACATATTGGCATACAAGCCGGTGTAATCCGTTAGGACACAGGTTGCAAGAAAACCATACCTGTCACCGGAGTCCACTTTACCACGTCCACTTATGTTCCTCGAGCAATTCTCGAACAACTGTTGACATCACATGTTCTTTTATTAACTTGGGGTAACATGTTTGTTTTAAAGTCTAATGCTTATAACTTTCCCCATTTACTTGGTTAAATAACTTTACATTTTTAACACGTTTTACTCTCGCATCTTAATACAACCTTTAGCCCACTTTATTGTCACTAAAACTCACCTAACATGTCCTTAACATCCTTATAACATCATCACCTACCAATCCCCATCATCTCATATCATTTCATAACCTTAAACCATGTTTTTGGTCCGACCGACCCACCGACCGACCCACATCTGGGTCGGTCCATTACAGACCCCTTTTACTTCCTTATAATCATGCCCGTCCGACCCACGTCCGACCCACCATTCTGGGTCGGTCCATGTGCGAACATTTTCCCTCCTTTGAAACTTGACCGACCGACCCATGTCCGACCCAACCTTCTGGGTCGGTCCATTACCGAACACTTCCCTAACATTTTACAGAGGCTCGACCGACCCACAAACTGGGTCGGCCCCTGGGTCGGTCGCCTCCTAAATTTACCCAAACTTTGTCAAATCTTTACCAAACTTCTCCTAAGATCTCTTAATGTGTTCTAACATCATTTGGCACTTCAAACACACCCTCAAGATATCTTAAGCACTCACAAAACTATGTTTCCTAATTCCTTAAACCTTTACTTATATCTCCACAAAGTTCCTAACACTTACAATGTTTTCTCCTTATAATTTCTAGGTGGCATTTCACCTATCATAACTACTATCCCAAAACACTTTCTCCTCATCTTACATCATCTCTTAAGCATCATTTTCTTACTAACTAAATCTCCTTTTTACATCATACCTAAACATCACTTGTTCCTTGAACATCAACATTACCTAAACCTTAAACAACTTCTTACACATTTCCCAAATTTGGCCATAGCTTCTCTAGTATATACCCACATCCAAACACTTAGGTTTTCTACCTTATTCATCCAAGAACACCTAAAATCCATCAAACACATTTCATACACAAACTTCACACATTAAGCACTACATCACAATATAGTGCATAACTTAAATTGCTTGGCACTTAGGCCCTTAAATGCATGGCTCTTAGGCCCTTAAATTGCATAACCTTAAACACTGAATTTCCCACATAATAATGCCTTTGACCTGCAAATACACCCAACAAAACATATTCCTTTAATAAACTCCTTGAGAGCATTTTACTAGCTCATTCACCATTGGCTCCTTAGGTACTTTAACAAGCATTATAAGCTTATTCCTCCTAAGGCATTAAACCACATTAAGATAGGTTGTTTACCTCTTTTCCTCACAAATTTCTTTCTTGTTTCCTTGTAGAACCGGTAGGGCATTTGGTTCCTTGCCAACAACTAAACAATATGCCAACATTAAAATGAGTATATAAGCTTTAAGCTTTATCTCATTGTAAACCCTAGTTACATATATTATCTTAAGGTATTAACATGATTGTTTTACCTTGGAATGGAAAGAGAGCTTGAATATATATCAAGAGAGGACTCCTCCTAGTCCATGAAAGCTTGGAATGAAGCTAGAGCAAGGCAAATAATGACCATTAAGAGTGATTTTCGGACATGACAAAACATGAAGGAAATGTCATTTTTCTTTGAGTTTCCTTACCTTGAAGCAAAGGAGAACAAGAATATGTGAAAAGATGAGCTCAAGCTCCTCCCATGGTGGTTTCTCTTGGCACCGAAATGGAGGCTTTGAAGTTTGAAGAGACAAGTTGTAGAGCTTGGCTTAACTAAGAGAATGGTGGTGTTTGTTTTTGATTTGGTTAAGTGAGCTAGGTTTTACATGTGGTCAAAGATGGACTTCCATGGTTGTAGTGATATATTACCGAGAGAGAACAAGAAGAAGAGAGGAAGAAGAGAGTGGAACCGTGTGAACAAGGAGGAAATGAGAGAATGAGATAGAATTTGCTTTTAAGAGATATTTGTAACTTATAAAGCAAATAGTACTTTACTTTAAGCTTAGTTTACTATTTGATTTCTTTACATGTTGGTGACTCACACCATGAAAACCGGCCCCATATGCCTAGGGGGTTTGGTCTTTGTTGACCAACTTAATCACTTATAACATTATATGTTACAAACTAGTTATAAAAATCACTATTCACAAAACAAGGCACATAGAAGTGAAATTTTTGATTTCCCACTAATATGGCCACCCAAATGTGATATATAGTACACATGTTAATTAAAGAGTAATGATGGACATTTAGCCATTCAAACTCATTTACAAGACAATTTTTCAAAAACGTGCTTTAAGACCTTAAAGCACATTTTGTGTTTTAACTTGTTTTCAAGCTTGGTTTTCTTTGGTAATTGATTTAATATGTTCATTAACATATATAAAGCATAGGTATGACCATTAGGTCTTATACACATTTATCCCAAGCTTAGAGCACATTTTTGCTCTTATTGACCTTAAGGTATTTATTTGTGTTTTGTTTGGTTTCATTGTCTACCAAAGTTTCCTAAGGACTTAATTAGCCTTATAAATCGTAATTAAACATTATCAAGTCTTGGTAGGCCCTTTGGGTCCTAACCAAGTTCACTCCAACCTTAGAGCATGTTTTTGCTCAAACCGTGTCTTAGTGTTTTATTGTGTTTTACCATGGTTTAAACTATACCCTGATGTTCCTAAGGCACTTTTTAGCCTTTAGATAACACATTTAATCATTTAGTCAACATACCAAAGTTTGGGGTATTTCAATCTACCCCCCTTAAAAGAACTTCGTCCTCGAAGTTCACATTTCCTCGCATCATTGGATTAGAATACGGGAATTACTTATAGCCACAAGACTTCCATTACCAACCATCTTTCACGTCCAACCTCGGACTAAATGGTCCGGGCAACATATCCACCTTATACATAAAATATCATATTCACATGGTAACCTCGGACTCAATGGTCCGGGTACCTTCATCACACTTGCACCCATACAATATCCCTCAGACTCTTAGGTCTGGGTGACATAACCACGTTTAGACTCATAGGTCTTGATAGCACAACACATTTAGACTCATAGGTCTTGATAGCACACACTTTAGGAGATCAAAGTCAAATAACCCTTATCACCCATACCAAACAACATGTCATAGCATGTATATCAAACAGAAATACCTTTTCCATCTCTCCATGGGTTCGAATCCCACTTTGAGTACATATACATTGTGATCCCGCAGAACCCGGTCGCGATGGACACTTTCTGGTCCCCGTTCCTTTGGGAGATCAAAACATTCACTTAATTTTTAACATATGTACTTCTCATGTCACCGGTCCGAAGACAAAGGCTCATACGTCCTCAGCTCGTGAGCAAGTACTACAAAAATATTCTTTACTAGGTTAAGTATATAAGAAGATCTTTATTCAAGATATTAATCGATTGTTTTTAAAACACCAATTGAAAATTCTTTTGAAAACACCACACAACTCCAAGTCCAGTTTATGCTCCTTGTATCTTTCTTAACATGGTTATTTGTAATCACTTATAGGGAGCTTCAAGAATCATCCAACACTGATGTGATCAGCATCAGTGTTGAACTATCTTTCCACCCCAATTTGTGTTCGGCTTCCCTTGATCTCATGATAATCAAGTTTCACCTCCCACTTCATTTTCAACCAACAATTAATTCAAGCATATCCCATTTTCTATCTTTGAATCTCTCTAGTCATAATCATTACATCTCCAAGGGATAGAACTCCGTCTATCAATCATCACCCAAATCCAACTTAATTCAAGTTACCTAGGGAATTTAATTCTCACTAGGTTCTATGTCGGTCTTTACCCCTCATAAATCACAACATTGTATATATATACATATATTTTATCAAAATACAATACATGGTTTGTACTTATTCACCGTCGGGGTTTTAGTTCCCCGGGAGTTTCTTTACTCCCTTCCACTTGTACTAACACACTTCCCACAATGGTATTCGCATCTTCTGTGCGCAATTACCACAATTTACCCACAAATAAATGCGTATGTTTATATAACACACGCGCCAACCATCATAACAATCATTTTGTGCTATGCACACCTAGTTCGCGTACACTTGTACGGTAAAACACACTAAGTGGTTTTGCGCTCTACCCCCCTTAAAAGGGATTACGCCCACGTAATCAATCACTAAACCTTGGTTTAAAATGTTCTGCCGTCGTGAAGTGTTTTAACTTCCACGCGGTCCATTACACAATGGATTCTGATTAGAGGATCTTAACCATATTGGCGGTTTAGTCCCTAAACCAAGAATTCGCCTTGGAGTTGTAACTCATAACCGGTTTCGGTCCTGGCCTGTGAGGCTTTTAGGAGCTGACAACTAGCCATCCATTCATATTCACAATATATATCCGGTACCTGACGCATGGGCTCACTGGCCTCTGTTGCGCAACCCTGATAATTATAGAGCTGGTTTGCCCCATTCGTTACTGTTAATGTATTGTACATCTCCAATGTATTACCATTATCGAGGTAACAATGGTTTCTCAACCGACGCATGGTATCTTTTACCCTGAGCGAATTCGGTGAGTTTCACGATTTTCCCATCCACTTCTCCTATAGCTTACCGCGTAAACTACTATGTAATTCACAATGATTGACTTACTTTTACCGACTTACTGTCGGTTGAGATTGAGCTACTACCTAATGTGTAGTGCTCTCTCAGTTATTTCCCACACCTGGGGTATATCTCATACCGACCTTTGGTATTTAGTGTTACTGTAGTTATTTACTGTTAATCATGTCTCCACCCTTGGTTTTGTACATGTATTCTTTCATTGGTGCGGCCTTGCATTTCCTATGCAACCGCCATTATAACATTATTCTTCCACCATTACCATGCTTCGGATTCCTAGCTATCCCACTCGATCATTACTGTGCAGGAGCAATACCAAAACACTCAGTCATACAGAGTGCAGAGGCGTAAACCCCTGACAGCAACTCTCTTATGCGATTGCGATAGGAATTTTCACTGAAATCCTTATCATTTAACAATACTCACACAACGGTCGCTTATTGCGCACCGTGTCCTTACTCATTATATAGCATCAACTTATACTGTATCCGCTATTATATTAGCTTCTGCTATTAAGCTAGGTTTATCTGGCCACTTATTTGGCTGATTTTTTTGAATATATTACTATCTTTCCCTTGAGCGTTGTTCGTTACACATTTAGCTTCACACACCTATGGTGATTGCTATCAACTTATCACACTTCCTGCGTACACAACTGATACGAGCACTTCCTTTCGTGTTATTTTATTTAAATCACCCTGGGGTAATAACAACGTGGTCCATCCTCCACATATCTCTTGAACTTGATTCACATAACTACCGCTCCTGCGGTGTCACAATGTCGAGAGGTATCCCCACTCTTAATGCAGTGGTTCGTTTACCACTCTACTCGCTTATACCACATAAACTTCTACCATCAATCGATATCTCGTTTATGGCTTATAAGCCTTATTTGCCTTGAGCCGGGCTCATTGTAGGCTGTCCACACACATGTACTTCTCTGTACAATATACTGTTAGAGGTTGTATTGGCATCCATGACAAGGTTGTTGCATTCGTTTCCTTTCATGGGATGTCCCTTAGGTTTGTCAGTCCGTCTCCTGACAACTTATGTCTAAACTGGGTGTTAATTTCAACCCTTGTGTTTCTGTCATGTCATTTTGTTCAACATTTGTTGATGCGCACACCCTTCGAGGGTTTCTCCTGGGTGTCGTTACGTTATGCCTTACATTTGTTTCACACTTTTTGGTACATTCAGTTATTATCTTCTTCTGTAAAGATCAACATTTCCAGACAGCGTAGGTACTGATTCTGGGAGTTTCATCCCGTTCATTGCACATTAATGTGTCCACATTAGGCATCTGCCTTGCCCTGCTTTTCAGCTATCATGTTTATCCCTGGGGATCCTTAAGTACATAAGCTGTCTTTATTAACAGTCAGTGCAGTTTGCACTTCCTGACTCTTAAAACATTTCCTTGAAAGGAATTCACTAATTCCTTTAGCCTCGTTAACTTAACTGAGTTCCTTTACTTCAAGCATTCCTTGTATCCTGTTGATTTATACTGCTGACCGTAGACGGAGTCGACTACTTCCCGTGTTTCGGACTCTACTGGAGTACATATATGGGGTATCATACTGATACATTACTACTTACCCAACTAACCTATAAGTAGGTCTGTCAGGTCCACATGCTCCTATCGGAGTGCGGTCGTCCCACAACACAGTTGGTACACTTGTAGTGTCCGTCCCACGCCTAGGTGAAGTATTCTTGTCAACTCCCTTATATTGTCCCGTGACATATTCATTCCTGCTTCCCGAACTTAATCGAGGGAAAGTTTATCCATTGTTGTATCCTTGTCTGCTCTTGGTTTCACTGGTTTGGTTTAAAGAAGGTTGGAAAGAAGTGTTGGTTTGAAAGAAAATCTGGTTTGAAAAGAAAAGGGTTTGTGAAGATTAGGTTTGAAAGAAAAATTTCCATGGTTTCACAACATCTTCTTACCTTAACTAAGTCTAGCTTCTTGCTGACTGGTGTACTTCCAATTACAGAGGTTAGGCTAACAGGCCCTTCCACTGTTATGACGATACATTTAACTCCATGATACTTTTCCAAGTACCTGTAGTGGTTATGAATTTCCCGAACAGCCCTGTTATAGCAGCACTTGCTATGGCAAGTGCGCCATGCTAACTGGCTATCGGTTTGACACATACCGGTTGTGGTATTGTTTTGACACATATTGTCATCAGCGGCCTTGTTGGCCCTCACTGATGTTACTGCCTTGATAATAACTTCTCTAGGCAACTTCTCACTGTTTTCACATGATAATCAGTAGCTAGGGTGTTTCCCTTTCTGGGAGACCCCGTTCTCATGTATTCTTTGTAGTCCGTTCCACGTATTTGGGCACTACGTTGTAGTTCCCTGACGGTTGGTACACCGTTGGTGTTCTTATCAACTGTGGTCCCATAGACTTCGTCTCGGGTTTTATTAATCCATTCTTGCCTGTTGCACGGTGGTGCGTTGCAAGCTGGTTATTCTCGACTGCTCTGCATGTCGACCCAGGTTGCTGGAAATTCTATTCCTCTATACACAAAATCCTTCATTGTCGCTATGGAATGCGGTTAACATTGTTCAGATGGAGACCGTCTCCGGGATTCCCAGCTTTCGGGATCTACCGTATGACAGGTTCTTCGTACCCTAAAGGTATTTAATAACAGCCAGATCGGGTATTCCCGAGTATGAGAGTGGACTTCCATCTCTCTGGCGTTCTTTCCCAAGTTTAAAACAGGGTTTGTGGAGGGTGGGATGGATATGTAGGTTTCCAGTCACTGGTAGTTCCTACTAGCGTATCTCTCACGCTATCACTCAACCCTTAACCCAAAGTACTTAAATCCTAACTCGGTACTTCCTAAGCTCGGTAATTCAGTCATCAGAGCGATACTTCGCTCTGATACCACTTTTTGTAACACCCCATCCAACAACAACCACATAATAACAACTGCAGCGGAAACCCAACTCATCACATTACTTATTCCAATGGTGTTACAACGCCGTTAACCACCTACGTGGCTAACAAGGCTAACATATGTACATTATATCGGTCTGATGGACTAGATTCCCGAGCAACTACACAATAATCCTCGTTCCAATTCAACATTTATTATATACATACACTTCCCACTGTACCGAGTATTTACAACTGCTGCCGATAACAATTTCGGTCTTACTACCTATCATATCATGCCATTTAAATGGTTTACCCATGTATAACATCCCGTCCTACTCTCGAACGGCTTCCAGCACTTCGTACCTGAAATAGGAAAAGAAGAGAAAGGGGTGGCCCCAAGGGGCTCAGCACCTTTGCTGGTATGGTAATCCCGCAGCCCGCATGCTACCGGGCCACGCACGACTAATTGTCGTCTTAGCATGCAGTTGATTATTTTAAATCATGCATACAAACCATTAATAGCACACATAGCATTTCGCCTCAATGGGCTCAACCTATAACCAAACATCCACACTTAACCAACCATCCAATGATTCCTTAAACCCTAGAGTGGCTCTCCTCTAAACGGAGCTACTTCCTTAACGAACGACGTGTACCCATCAATCGGGTTATCCTTAAACGCCTCTTGTCACAACTGGGATTCATTTCCATGATCCACACATTCCATATCATACATCATAACTCTTTCTCACATAACAAAACATAGCAAACCTTTCTTGCTTCCATGTACACATGACCACATTGCATTCATTTAAAACATCCAATATAATATATTTATACCAAAGCATAGCAAGGGAATTTGCATAGCACCATAACATTACATAACACCATATACATCGGTTCTCACAAGGAACCTTCCACCATAGTTAGTATACCATGTGAGCCTAGGGATTTTTACCAATCCCATGTTAAGCTCGTTACCATCCTCGTTACCGTCCGGTTATATAGAACGGTTAACTTATACCCAAGGTGTGTCGGATATAGTAATCCCAAGCACACCATAATAACATAACCATTAGTATGCCCCCGTGGCCCGACGTGAGTCAGTAATATAGCTTTGGTTAAGCTAAAGGGGAAAGTTGGAAACCCAATGGGAAGACAACCTTAACATACACAGAGGGTCGAACCTATAATGGCACGAACCCCCATCCTCACACGCGTGGCCGGAACAGACCGGACTCCTCACCCCCCATTAGTATACATACATTAAATATTAAGTGGTTAGAGATCCATTATGGAGCCTACCACATCCACAACCATACGGTATCATGACCGAGTTAAGCACACAAGGGAGGTTCACACACTTGCATACAACAACAATATCCAACTAACTCACACATAGCCGTGGTTAGCACGTTCCCAAGGTTTGGGCCGTCAACTCCGAATACCGATCACTCATGTGTTCCTAGTTTTAGTTAGCTAAGGTTTAACACATATTTGGGGTTAAACGGCATCGGATACCAAATTCGCCACATAAATGAATTACTATAAACTCATTACATGATTTAATCTTACAAGGTGGCAAACACTCAAGAAAACATATTGGCATACAAGCCGGTGTAATCCGTTAGGACACAGGTTGCAAGAAAACCATACCTGTCACCGGAGTCCACTTTACCACGTCCACTTATGTTCCTCGAGCAATTCTCGAACAACTGTTGACATCACATGTTCTTTTATTAACATTGGGGTAACATGTTTGTTTTAAAGTCTAATGCTTATAACTTTCCCCATTTACTTGGTTAAATAACTTTACATTTTTAACACGTTTTACTCTCGCATCTTAATACAACCTTTAGCCCACTTTATTGTCATTAAAACTCACCTAACATGTCCTTAACATCCTTATAACATCATTACCTACCAATCCCCATCATCTCATATCATTTCATAACCTTAAACCATGTTTTTGGTCCGACCGACCCACCGACCGACCCACATCTGGGTCGGTCCATTACAGACCCCTTTTACTTCCTTATAATCATGCCCGTCCGACCCACGTCCGACCCACCATTCTGGGTCGGTCCATGTGCGAACATTTTCCCTCCTTTGAAACTTGACCGACCGACCCATGTCCGACCCAACCTTCTGGGTCGGTCCATTACCGAACACTTCCCTAACATTTTACAGAGGCTCGACCGACCCACAAACTGGGTCGGCCCCTGGGTCGGTCGCCTCCTAAATTTACCCAAACTTTGTCAAATCTTTACCAAACTTCTCCTAAGACCTCTTAATGTGTTCTAACATCATTTGGCACTTCAAACACACCCTCAAGATATCTTAAGCACTCACAAAACTATGTTTCCTAATTCCTTAAACCTTTACTTATATCTCCACAAAGTTCCTAACACTTACAATGTTTTCTCCTTATAATTTCTAGGTGGCATTTCACCTATCATAACTACTATCCCAAAACACTTTCTCCTCATCTTAACATCATCTCTTAAGCATCATTTTCTTACTAACTAAATCTCCTTTTTACATCATACCTAAACATCACTTGTTCCTTGAACATCAACATTACCTAAACCTTAAACAACTTCTTACACATTTCCCAAATTTGGCCATAGCTTCTCTAGTATATACCCACATCCAAACACTTAGGTTTTTACCTTAATTCATCCAAGAACACCTAAAATCCATCAAACACATTTTATACACAAACTTCACACATTAAGCACTACATCACAATATAGTGCATAACTTAAATTGCTTGGCACTTAGGCCCTTAAATGCATGGCTCTTAGGCCCTTAAATTGCATAAACCTTAAACACTGAATTTCCCACATAATAATGCCTTTGACCTGCAAATACATCCCAACAATTCATATGCCTTTAATAAACTCCTTGAGAGCATTTTACTAGCTCATTCACCATTGCTCTTAGGTATTTTAACAAGCATTATAAGCTTATTTCCTCCTAAGGCATTAAACCACATTAAGATAGGTTGTTTACCTCTTTTCCTCACAAATTTCTTTCTTGTTTCCTTGTAAACCGGTAGGGCATTTGGTTCCTTGCCAACAACTAAACAATATCCAACATTAAATGAGTATATAAGCTTTAAGCTTTATCTCATTGTAAACCCTAGTTACATATATTATCTTAAGGTATTAACATGATTGTTTTACCTTGGAATGGAAAGAGAGCTTGAATATATATCAAGAGAGGACTCCTCCTAGCCCTGAAATTCAATGAAGCTAAACAAGGCAATATAAGACTCCATTAAGGTGATTTTCGGATGACAAAACATGAAGGAAATGTCATTTTTCTTTGAGTTTCCTTACCTTGAAGCAAAGGAGAACAAGAATATGTGAAAAGGTGAGCTCAAGCTCCTCCCATGGTGATTCCTCTTGGCACCGAAATGGAGCTTTGAAGTTTGAAAGAGAAAGTTGTAGAGCTTGGCTTAACTAAGAGAATGGTGGTGTTTGTTTTTGATTTGGTTAAGTGAGCTAGATTTTACATGTGGTCAAGATGGACTTCCATTGGTTGTGTATATTACCGAGAGAGAACAAGAAGAAGAAGGAGAAGAGAGTGTGGAATTGAAAGGAGGAAATGAGAGAATGAGATAGAATTTGCTTTTAAGATATTTGTAACTTAAAGCAAATAGTACTTTACTTTAATTAGTTTACTATTTATTTTTACATGTTGGTGACTCACATGAAAACCGGCCCCCATATGCCTAGGAGGGTATTTCTTTGTTGACCAATTAATCACTTATAACATTATATGTTACAAACTAGTTATAAAATCACTATTCACCAATAACAAGGCACATAGAAGTGAAATTTTTGATTTCCCACTAATATGGCCACCCAAATGTGATACTATATAGTACACATGTTAATTAAAGAGTAATGATGGACATTTAGCCATTCAAAACTCATTTACAAGACAATTTTTCAAAAACGTGCTTTAAGACTTCTTAAAGCACATTTTGTGTTTTAACTTGTTTTCAAGCTTGGTTTTCTTTGGTAATTGATTTAATATGTTCATTAACATATTTATTAAGTATAGGTATGACCATTAGGTCTTATACACATTTATCCCAAGCTTAGAGCACATTTTTGCTCTTATTGACCTTAAGGTATTTATTTGTGTTTTGTTTGGTTTCATTGTCTACCAAAGTTTCCTAAGGACTTAATTAGCCTTATAAAATCGTATTAAACATTATCAAGTCTTGGTAGACCTTTGGGTCCTAACCAAGTTCACTCCAACCTTAGAGCATGTTTTTGCTCAAACCGTGTCTTAGTGTTTTATTGTGTTTTACCATGGTTTTAAACTATACCCTGATGTTCCTAAGGCACTTTTTAGCCTTTAGATAACACATTTAATCATTTAGTCAACATACCAAAGTTTGGGGTATTTCAATGCACGTCTGTGGACAGTGCAAAAGCCCTGTGAGTGTGATCCTGCGGCCTATCCTGTGTGGGCGAAAGATCCGAGGCCCGTACTACAAGCTGTGTGAGTCGGGTGAGAACATTGTGAAGGTGAAAGTCCCTTATGGTGCGAAGATGCTCTCGCAGGAGCTGTTCAGTATGGGGATCTCGCTCAAGTTTGAGACTCGGCCATGCTGATGAATTTCTCAGGAGAATGGATTTTGGGTCAGTTGCAGAAATGAGCGAATTTTTGTCATCTATACAGATACTTTGTTGCCTTTGGACATATCGTATTAGTAAGAATTTCTTGAATGCAAATAGTGTTGTGCAGATATGATGTAGATATGATGTATGTATCATGGGTGTATATTTTGTCTGAATACTGAATCTTTTGGTGTATATTTTGTCTGAATATAGAATCGTGGGTGTAAAGTTATGTCTGACTAGATCTGTATGGTGGGTATTATCTGATGCTTAATTAAACTGGTGTATATGGGTCAATTTTCATTAATACTGACATGCCCTCTGTGTTTCAGCTAAGTAAATTCTAGGGAAAATTCACGAGATACCCCTGTTTTCTTTCGTAATTCACAATATACCCCTGTGATTTTAATAATTCAACTTTAAACATGCTTAAATGTTCTCCAAAATTGATGAAACTTACATGGACTATGCTAAAGTGTTATATTTTTGTCCAATATCAAATTTGAAGTTTTTTAAGCTCACATGTGACCTGTGGGACCCAATGAACAGTCACATATTCATTGGGTCCCACATGTCGCATGTGAGCTTCAAAAGCTCAATTTGATATTGGACCAAAATATAACACTTTAGCATCATCCATGTAAAGTTTCATCAATTTTGGACAACATTTAAACATGTTTAAAATTGAATTACGAAAATCACAGAGGTATATTGTGAATTACGAAAGAAAACAGGGGTATATCGTGAATTTTCCCTAAATTCTACATAGGATGATGCTGATTATCCTAACAGCTACTTCTTTGATATTTGCAATGTCTATTTCGTATATTGATTGGTTTTACACCTGGCTTTCCTTGTAAACAGCATTCACAACAGACGTGGAAGTTAACAGCTTTAATTTTCTTCAATTTCTCTATGGGAGCATATCCCAGCGTCCTATGCCAACTCAAAACATGCTTGTCAATCTTACAATCACTTAAAGAAGCACTATTTACACCCCCAACAACATTCTGATGTCTATATTTGGAAACACTAGCAAGATATCGTGTCAAGAAGATACAGTCCACCAGAAACTTTGCAAATCTCAAGCCAGTTTCCGGAATCAGGTTCCTACACATAATAAGTGTTCATACCAAACATCGCAGTCATGTTTATTTGTTCAATCGATCGATTAACAGACAACAAATTAAAAGGAAAGTGGGCACGTATAGAACATTATGAAGAGAGAAATTCTGAGATATCCGCACAGTGCCAAGACACTTGAGTTGAGATCTATTATCAGGTAAAGTTATCATGTGCTTATTGTTGAGTTTAACAGCTTCTTTAATCGAGTCATTCCTATCAGATTCTCGGTTGCTCCACTGTCAAGGATTCAAGATCTCCTTAAAAGATCAACGAGCTCATTCTTTATAGTGCTAAGACAAGAACAATCATAAAGAGAATTAGAAAGGTTACAAGTGTATCCGTAGTAATCTCCTGATTGGATTTACCGTTTGATGATGCCTAGACAAATAACCAACAAAATCCATCCACCAGCTGATATCTGTCTATATACTTCTGAGATGGGATTCATTATTGTGGCTTCGCTGTAATGAGCACTGTCGTCATCTAAAGCTATGTTCTTTCCTTTGTAGCTTTAGTTCTTCCAGGATATGGGTTTACCGTGGATGAGGAAACAAGTATCAAAGGTTGACCTCTTTTGCCGCTGTGGTCGCATGTCAGGTGCGCCTTCTTTGGATTTCCTGTGTAAAAAGTCTTGGTAGATTGAGAAGTCTCTGAGGGTGCTTTCCGGAGGTGTCTTTGTTCTAGATGTAAAATCAATGCTCTAGGCATCTTATTTCAGAAAATCCTCAAGTTCCTTTTGCCTCTCGTCCTGGACAACTAGCAAGAAAATCTGGTCGAGAGTAGGCTTGGGTTCATTAAAAGAATGTTTCCCCTTGTACTTGCAAAAGGTAGATTGAGCCCCATCAAAAAACTTCAGTCTTTTCCTCTTCAAGAAGCTCGGAATGCAGTATCCTTTAAGAGCTTGGCTTGAGACCCGGTGTCACAAACTATCTGGATATATCTGGACTCAATTTAAATGGTTGAAACTTGTATATTTAATATCTGAAACAAAACTCATGCTGATCAGATCTCAAAAAAATTTAGATATGGTTAGGAAGTTCAGGGTAATTTGATCATGGCTTTAACAGTCTATCATTGAAGGGAAAGGAACCTGAAGTGCAAGTGGTTTCGGATCACACACTTGGCTAAGTAGTGCATCGGGGAGTTGTTTTTTTATTAATTTAGCAAAAGGGAAAGTACTATAGGTTAGACTAATTTACAAACAAAAAAAGGTCAATCATAAAGAAGCCACTTTGTTAGCCCTTTTTCTCTTCTTCTTCTCCCTGAGAAAGAAAAGATTGTGACCGCTGTGCTTTTCCATATTATTGCACTGGCTAAATATATATAAAATATAACCGACACGACAACATAAGGAAAAACAGGAAATTAGAAAACAACTAGATGTGTCTCAAATCCAAATGCAATCACTATTATTTTAACTTTTGTTTGTTAGAGCTAGAGTATATATGATCGGAAAAAAAAACTAACAAGACTTAAGATACGAAAGTGAGCTACTTCAATTCTTAAAGTTCTCTTATTTCACCAATAGTAGCAGATCCTAGTGGAGCACTAAGAAAGCTAGCTTGTGTCCGATAATTAAGCTCTTGAGCCACATATTGCATTGTTGGCCTCAATTCTGGCTCGGTTTGTGTTGATTCCAAAGCCAATTTTACCACCCATGCCACTTGAACTGCTAATCTTCCACCAGGGGGAGACAATCTTTCGTCCAGTAGTTCTCTCAATTTCATATTATTTATTTGACTGCTTTTTAATCCCAACTGAGTTAGGAATTCTCCTGGGTGTTTCCCCATCATGATCTCAATGCCACAACTCCAAAGCTGTAGACATCACACTTTGTTGTTGCTCGCATTGTGAATGCCAACTCTTCATATATAATTGAAAGAAAAAATTAGTAGAATCAGGAGTAAATATATAATACACACTGCATGTTTCAAACTGTAAGATTAATCAATTAGTATCTATAAGAATAAGATTCAGTTACCTGGAGCCATATACCCATATGTACCAGCAATTGATGTCCATTTAGACATGTCGAATGCAAGAACTTTGGCTACGCCAAAATCTGATAACCTTGGCTCAAATTCTTCATCGATTAAATATTGTTGATGGATATGTCTCGGTGTAGTATGGGTGGAGTGCAATCATGGTGAAGATATGCAATGGCATGAGCTGTTCCCTTTACGATGTTGACCCTTTTATGCCAATCCAACTCTATTCCTCCTTCATCCCCATATATGACCTTTTTTAAACTATAAACTATTTGAATATAATCATATACCAAGTACATCCTTTCCCTTCTAGAGCAAAACCCATGGAGCTTAATGATGTTTCTATGCCTCACTTCAAACACAGCCAATCTCATTTTCGAAAGCTTTATTACTAAGCATGCATTGAACAGTAGCATCACTTGAAGTTTCAAGAGTATTTAGTTTCTTGACAGCCACAACCAGGCCTGAAGGAAGGTTTGCTCTATAAACATTTCCGAACCCGCCTCTCCCAATCCAATACTTGTCATCAAAGTCATCAGTGGCCTCCACAATCTGACCAAAAGTGAATCTTCCTTCTATGTCCCATATAAGTGGATTTTTCTTCTCCGCGGCAACAGGTTGAGGGTCTTTTTGATAGCGGAATAGCTTTATGTAAATATATAATGATGCCAAGAATAAAAAGAAAACAGCAAGGAGTACAACTATGAAGATGGTTTTTTTATTGGTTTTGTGGAAAGTAAAGCACAAGGATACAATCCACGAGCATTTCCGCACAAACCCAAGTTACCATCATATAGTCCTTGGTCAAAAATTCCACCTGGAATAGGTCCGGTGAGGTTATTATTGGACATGTCAATGGATTCTAGGCTGATCATTGATTGGAGAGAGGAAGGGATTTGGCCTGATAGATTATTATGTGAAAGATTCAAGGTCTGCAATGAAGTGAGCTGGTCAAGATTGTGAGGGATTTCACCAGAAAGAGTATTGCAACTTAGATCTAGTAATATCTGGATGTTCTTTATTTGGCCTAGCTGAGATGGAATTTCCCCACAAAAACCATTGTGGCTCAAGTTCAAGCTCAATAGTCTCTCACATTGGCCAAGCTCCGATGGGATTGGACCAGTAAAAATGTTTTCTGCTAAGTCGAGAATGCTCAACATTTTGAGGTTACCAAAACTTGTGGGAATCCGTCCTGTTAGGCGATTGTGTTTGAGATCAAGTTTGTCAAGAAGGATTAGGCTTCCAAGTTCACGAGGAATATTTCCTGAAACTTGATTGGAACTGATATTTAGAACTTGTAAGTTGATCGCTTTCCCAAGCTCTGATGGAATTGGTCCCGTAATGTTGTTATTGTCAAGCTCTAAATTTGTTAAATTGGCACAATTTCCCCACATGGGAGAGATTTCTCCAGAAAATTGGTTTCCGCTAACTCTAACAACATGAGATCAGGGTGGATGCCAAAAATATTGATATGTTCCCTGTGAAACAGTTGTTCTCTAGTCGAACTCTATGCAACTTTGAGCAGTTTCTCAAGCAATCGGGCAAGGGACCTGTGAATCTGTTACCAATAACAGTTAAATATGCAAGAGAGAAACCTACATAAGTAAGGTGGAAGGTTTCCATAGAAGTTGTATATGAAAACTCCACGTCGCTGAGATTGGGGCTGTTTCTACCAAGTTGGTCTGGGATGACACCCTCAAGCTTGTTGGAATATAGGCTCAATAAGATGAGTCTTTCCAGATTCGACAATGAAGGAGGAATTTCACCAGTGAGCAGATTTGTAGACAAGTCTAAATGCAGTAGATTACTAAGGTTTCCAATCTCGGCAGGTATCGAACCAACCAACTTGTTGTTGTGAAGATAAAGGTATTCAAGATGTGTCAACAAACCAACTGCGGCTGGGATTTCTCCATAGAATTGATTGTATGACAGATCAAGGTAGGTTAATGATGACAAATTTCCAATCTCGGCAGGTATCGAACCAACCAACTTGTTGTTGTAAAGATAAAGGTATTCAAGATGTGTCAACAAACCAACTGCGGCTGGGATTCTTCCATAGAATTGATTGTAATGTAGTCCGAGGCGGATTAATGATTTCAAATTTCCAAGCCTCGGTGAAATCACTCCAGTGAGATTGTTGTTTCCTAAGTTCAAATCGATCAGGTCTTTTAGCTTCCACAAGGTATGAGGGATTGTACCGGTTAGTTGGTTTAATGGAAGATATAATTCTTTTAGCTTTTGCAGATTTCCAATCTCTGAGGGTATTGGACCAGTCAACGTGTTGTTCATAAGGTGTA
This sequence comes from Limonium bicolor, assembly GCA_023374045.1. Lineage (NCBI taxonomy): Eukaryota > Viridiplantae > Streptophyta > Magnoliopsida > Caryophyllales > Plumbaginaceae > Limonium > Limonium bicolor. Next base: position 344,342,443 of record CM041776.1, on the reverse strand, counting down.
GATATTGAAGGTTTTTTAGTAGGCCAATTTCATTGGGGATGTTGCCACTAAAGAAGTTGGATGACAGATCCAACTCGAAGAGGTTGTAAAGTGCTCCAATGGTAGGAGGGATGGTACTTTTGAAATTATTGTCACTGAGGTTGAAGCTTGTGAGACTCATGAAAATAGAGAAATTAAGATGAAGAAGTGAACCTGCAAGCTGTAAGCTCGTAAGATTGATGGAAGCAATAGAGTTATTGGTTGGGTCGCAGAGGATCCCAGTCCAATTGAAGCAGATGTTGTGGATGTTGAACGCTTCCAGGAGGAGGCTATCATAGTTGAGGAAGACAAACTCTCCTTCCATTGGATTAGTGCGTGTGCTTCTTCATGGATATTTGGTGATGAAACCATGTTAACTCTTGGGGAAACTACTAAAAGGTAAGAGAGAACAACAAGAAGAGCAACACAAGTTCGTTGCTTAGCCATG